>SJYX01013424.1:0-67514 GCA_006410675.1 Oreotragus oreotragus
AAGAGACCTGGGTTTGATCCCTTGGTCAGGAAGAACCCCTGGAGAAGGGAATGACTACCCACTCTAACATTTTTGCCTGGAGAATTGCATCGACAGAGGAGTCTGGTGGGCTATAGTTCACAGGGTTGCCAAGAGTTAGACATGACTGAGTGACTAACACTTTCACTTTTCACTTTCAATAAGAGGAATGCCCTGGCCCCCAACTTTGGAAGACTTGTAATGGAGCCACTAAGAAAACATTACCCACCTGGAGCAAATAAGAACCATGCTGGATGGTGCTGGAAGTTGTGGACAAGGTCACAGGGACTATCAGAGAGGCCATTCTGGAGGGGAACCATTTCCCTTTGCACCTTAATGATGGGAAGGATTCTGATGAACCAGTCTATCATTTTCCAAGCAAGAAGAGGAAAGAACTTGGAATTCGTATCAAAGATTTGAGTTTATTTTCTGACACTGACCATTTCTAGGCCAAAGACAAGCCACCTAACCACTCTAGCCTCCTATTGTTAAAAATAAGAATCCTGAAAAAAGACTGCTTGGGTTTCCTTCTGGGATGCTGGTGGCATAAAGGAGTGAAACCTTTTGGAAATAGTAAAAGCATATATAATATCACTTCTTAATATTTCCCTTTCAGTAGGGAGGATGTGTGATCTGCCTGCATGTTTTTAGAGGCAGTTTATTCCATTTGTTAAGGCAATTCATTGTGTGAGTCCCTGTAGAACATTTTACATCTTTCTGACCCACTCTGATTTTTGCTAAACTCCAGCTGTGTACATTGAGGTTTTTTCCAATGCATTCTAGTGCTTTAAAACTGTCTTTTAATCCAGTTGTTGTTTAGTTGCTAAGTTGTGTCTGACTCTTTGAAACCCCATGGACCACAGCACACCAGGCTTCCCTGTCCTTCACTGTCTCCCAGAGTTTGCTCAGATTCATGTCCATTGAGTCCATGCATCCCACCGTCTCGTCCTCCATCAGCTGCTTCTCCTCTTGCCTTCAAACTTCCCCAGCATCAGGATTTTTTCCAATGAGTTGGCACTTTGTATCAAGTGGCCAAAGTATTGGCGCTCTAGCTTCAGCATCAGTCCTTCTACTGAATATTCAGCATTTATTTTCTTTAGGATGGACTGGTTTGATTTCTTTGCAGTCCAAGGGACTCTTCAAGAGTCTTCTCCAACACCACAGTTCAAAAGCATCAGTTCTTTGATGTTCAGCCTTTATGGTCTAACTCTCATATCTGTATGACTACTGGAAAAACAAAAGCTTTGACTATACTATCTTTTGTCGGCAAAGTGATGTCTCTGCTATTCAATATGCTGTCTAGGTTTGTCATAACTTTTCTTCCAAGGAGCAAGTATCTTTTAATTTCATGGCTGTAGTCACCATCTTCAGTGATTTTGGGGCCCAAGAAAAGAAAATCTCTAACTGCTTCTACTTTTCCCCTTATATTTGCCTTAAAATGATGTGACTGGATGTCATGATCTTGGTTTTATGAGTGTTAAGTTTTAAGCCAGCTTTTTCACTCTCCTCTTTTACCCTCATCAAGAGACTCTTTAGTTCTTCTTCGCTTTCTGCCTTTGGAATGGTATCATCTGCATATCTGAGGTTGTTGATATTTCTCCGGGCAATCTTGATTCCAGCTTGTCATTCATGCAGCTCAGCATTTTGCATGATGTAATCTGCTGCTGCTGCTGCTGCTAAGTCGCTCCAGTCGTGTCCGACTCTGTGTGACCCCATAGACGGCAGCCCGCCAGGCTCCCCCATCCCTGGGATTCTCTAGGCAAGAATACTGGTGTGGGTTGCCATTTCCTTCTCCAATGCATGAAAGTGAAAAGTCAAAGTGAAGTCACTCAGTCGTGTCCGACTCTTAGCAACCCCATGGACTGCAGCCTACTAGGCTCCTCCATCCATGGGATTTTCCAGGCAAGAGTACTGGAGTGGGGTGCCATTGCCTTCTCCAATGGTGTACTCTACATAGAAGTGAAACAAGCAAGGCAACAATATACAGCCTTATTGTTACTCCTTTCCCATTTTAGAACCAGTCCATTGTTCCATGTCCTGTTCTAACTATTGCTTCTTGTCCCACATACAGGTTTCTCAGGAGATAGATGAGATGATATCCCCATCTCTTTAAAAATTTTCCACAATTTTTTGTGTTCCACACAGTCAAAGGTTTTAACATAGTCAGTGAAGCAGAAGTAGATGTTTTTCTGTTATTCTCTTGCTTTCTTTATGATCCAATGAATATTGACAATTTGATCTCTAGTTCCTCTGCCTTTTCTAAATCCAGCTTGAACATCTGAAATTTCTTGATTCACATACTGCTGAAGCCCAGCTTTAAGGATTGTTTATGCCTGAGCATAACCTTACTAGCATGCAACATGAGCACAATTGTATGGTAGTTCGAACATTCTTTGACATTGCCCTCCTTTGGGATTGAAATGAAAACTGACGTTTTTCCAGTCTGGTGGCCACTGCTGAGCTTTCCAAATTTCCTGATGTATTGATTGCGGCTCTTTAACAGCATCATCTTTTAGGATTTGAAATAGCTCAACTAGAATTCGATCACCTCCACTAGTTTTATTTGTAGTAATGCTTCCTAGGGCTTCCCTTGTAGCTCAGTCAGTAAAGAATCTGCCTGCAGTGCAGGAGACCTGGCTTTGATCCCTAGGTTGGAAAGATCCCCTGGAGAAGGAAATGGCAACCTACTCCAGTATCCTTGCCTGGAAAATCTCATGGACAGAGGAGCCTGGTGGGCTGCATGCAGTCCATGGGGTTGCAAAGAGTCAGGCACAACTGAGAGACTAACACTTATTTACACTTAATGCTTCCTCAGGCCCACTTGACTTCACACTTCTGCCTGGCTCTAGGTGAGTGACCACAGCATTGTGGTTATCTGGGTCATTAAAACCATTTTTGTATAGTTCTTCTGGGTATTCTTGCTACCTCTTCATAATCTCTGTTGCTTCTATTAGGTCCTTACTGTTTCTGTCCTTTATCATGCCCATCCTTGCATGAAAATGGAAAACATTGCATGAAATGTTCCCTTGATATCTCCAGTTTTCTTGAAAAGACCTCTAGTCTTTCCCATTCTATTGTTCACTTCTACTTCTTTGCACTGTTCATTGGAGAAGGCCTTATCTTTCCTTGCTATTCTCTGGAACTCTTCATTCAGTTGGGTATGTCTTTTCCTTTCTCCTTTACTTTTTGCTTCTCTTCTTTCCTCAGCTATTTGTAAAGATTCTTCGGACAACCATTTTGCCTTCTTGCATTTCTTTTTCTTTGGGATGATTTTGGTCACTGCCTCCTGGACAATGTTATGAACCTCTCTGTCCATAGTTCTTCAGACACTCCGTCTACCAAATCTAATCCCTTGAATCTATTCATCATCNTGTCCGACTCTGTGTGACCCCATAGACGGCAGCCCGCCAGGCTCCCCCATCCCTGGGATTCTCTAGGCAAGAATACTGGTGTGGGTTGCCATTTCCTTCTCCAATGCATGAAAGTGAAAAGTCAAAGTGAAGTCACTCAGTCGTGTCCGACTCTTAGCAACCCCATGGACTGCAGCCTACTAGGCTCCTCCATCCATGGGATTTTCCAGGCAAGAGTACTGGAGTGGGGTGCCATTGCCTTCTCCAATGGTGTACTCTACATAGAAGTGAAACAAGCAAGGCAACAATATATAGCCTTATTGTTACTCCTTTCCCACTTTAGAACCAGTCCATTGTTCCATGTCCTGTTCTAACTATTGCTTCTTGTCGCACATACAGGTTTCTCAGGAGATAGATGAGATGATATCCCCATCTCTTTAAAAATTTTCCACAATTTTTTGTGTTCCACACAGTCAAAGGTTTTAACATAGTCAGTGAAGCAGAAGTAGATGTTTTTCTGTTATTCTCTTGCTTTCTTTATGATCCAATGAATATTGACAATTTGATCTCTAGTTCCTCTGCCTTTTCTAAATCCAGCTTGAACATCTGAAATTTCTTGATTCACATACTGCTGAAGCCCAGCTTTAAGGATTGTTTATGCCTGAGCATAACCTTACTAGCATGCAACATGAGCACAATTGTATGGTAGTTCGAACATTCTTTGACATTGCCCTCCTTTGGGATTGAAATGAAAACTGACGTTTTTCCAGTCTGGTGGCCACTGCTGAGCTTTCCAAATTTCCTAATGTATTGATTGCGGCTCTTTAACAGCATCATCTTTTAGGATTTGAAATAGCTCAACTAGAATTCGATCACCTCCACTAGTTTTATTTGTAGTAATGCTTCCTAGGGCTTCCCTTGTAGCTCAGTCAGTAAAGAATCTGCCTGCAGTGCAGGAGACCTGGCTTTGATCCCTAGGTTGGAAAGATCCCCTGGAGAAGGAAATGGCAACCTACTCCAGTATCCTTGCCTGGAAAATCTCATGGACAGAGGAGCCTGGTGGGCTGCATGCAGTCCATGGGGTTGCAAAGAGTCAGGCACAACTGAGAGACTAACACTTATTTACACTTAATGCTTCCTCAGGCCCACTTGACTTCACACTTCTGCCTGGCTCTAGGTGAGTGACCACAGCATTGTGGTTATCTGGGTCATTAAAACCATTTTTGTATAGTTCTTCTGGGTATTCTTGCTACCTCTTCATAATCTCTGTTGCTTCTATTAGGTCCTTACTGTTTCTGTCCTTTATCATGCCCATCCTTGCATGAAAATGGAAAACATTGCATGAAATGTTCCCTTGATATCTCCAGTTTTCTTGAAAAGACCTCTAGTCTTTCCCATTCTATTGTTCACTTCTACTTCTTTGCACTGTTCATTGGAGAAGGCCTTATCTTTCCTTGCTATTCTCTGGAACTCTTCATTCAGTTGGGTATGTCTTTTCCTTTCTCCTTTACTTTTTGCTTCTCTTCTTTCCTCAGCTATTTGTAAAGATTCTTCAGACAACCATTTTGCCTTCTTGCATTTCTTTTTCTTTGGGATGATTTTGGTCACTGCCTCCTGGACAATGTTATGAACCTCTCTGTCCATAGTTCTTCAGACACTCCGTCTACCAAATCTAATCCCTTGAATCTATTCATCATCTTCACTGTATAATTATAAAGGATTTGATTTAGGTCATAGCTGAATGGCCTAGTGGTTTCCCTTACTTTCTTCCATTTAAGCCCAAATTTTGCAATAAGGACTACTCCATTTCGTCTAAAGGATTCTTGCCCACAGTAGTAGATATAATGGTCATCTGAGTTAAATTCGTCCATTCCTGTCCATTTTAGTTCACTGACTGCTAAGATGTCAATGTTCATTCTTACCATCTCCTGCTTGACCACATCAGATTTACCTTGATTCATGGACCTAACATTCCAGTTTCATATGCAGTATCATTCTTTACAGCATTGGACTTTATTTTCACCACTAGACATATCATATCAGTAATTGAGCATTATTTCCTCTTTGGCCCAGATGCTTCATTTTTTCTAGAGTTCTTAGTAATTGCCTTCCACTCTTCCTTATTAGTGTATTGGACACCTTCTGACTGGGGTAGGGGGCACTCATCTTCTGATGTCATATCTTTTTGCCCTTTAATACTGTTCTTGGGGTTCTTGTGGCAAGAATACTGGAGTTGTTTGCCATTTCCTTCTCCAGTGGACCATGTTCTGTCAGAAATTTTCACTATGACCTGTCTGTCTTAGGTGGCCCTCCATGGGATGGCTCATAGCTTCCCTGAGTTATGCAAGCTTGTTTGCTCTGACAAGGCTATGATCCATGAAAAGATTTTAATCTAGAGTTATCAATATATTTTACATCATTGCACAATACCACACACTTGGGTGTCAGTTTATACATATGCACACAAGTACACATCAAACAAAACTTTCATAAAACCAAACACCCATGTTTTCCTGGTGGCTCAGTGGTAAAGAATCTGCCGGCCAATGCAGGAGACGTAGCTTTGGTCCCTGGTCTGGGAAAATCCCACGTGCTGTGGAGCAACTATTGAGTCTGTCTGTGGTTTGGAACCTGAAAGCTGCAACTACTGAGCCCCAGTGCTGCAACTACTGAAGGCTGCATGCCTTTAAGAGCCTGTACTGCACAAGAGAAACCTCTGCAGTGAGAAGCCCACGCTACAACTAGAAAAAAGTCTGAGCAGCAACAAAGACCCAGTGCAGCCCCCCAACCCCCGCTCAAAAAAGAAAAGAAAAGAAAACCTCTAAAGCCCTTGCTATCTACAATACATTGATCTTTTGTTTCCATTTATTTTCTTTCCACAGAGTGCCCAGATGGAAGCAGTATTTTGGAAAGGCTAATCGGGTAGCATAATTATGTTCAATATTTCTCCTGGTCAGAGAGATGTGGCTTTTGTTTTTTGGGTAGAGTATGCAAGTTTGGGGCCTGAGCTGAATTGTTCAGGGGTTTAGGGAGACCGAGAGCTGCCACCTGAATTATTCCTTTCCACTTTTCTTCTGGTGCATAGTCTTTCTCCTAAGTAATGATGTTTTCTTGTTTGCTTGCTTACTTTAAAGGAGCACTGAATACTTAGTCACCTAAGTTCATATCAAATTATTTACCTTTTCAGGGTGCCCAGGGACAGAGGAGCCTAGTGAGCTGCCGTCTATGGGGTCACACAGAGGCAGACACGACTGAAGTGACTTAGTAGCAGCAGCTGCAGCAGGGTGCCCAGACATTTGATCTGACTTTGAAAGTATCAGTAAACATCAATTTTCCCCCTTTGTCTAAAGTCGAAACATTCCACTGTTACCAGGTCTTTTAGCAATAAGGCTTGATTTCCCTGAGAAGGCTTCAGCTTGTCCCAGGAAGAACCAGGGGATAGAATTGAAGGGAGAAGGTATATGATGCTGAGGGAGAAAGCAGATGGATGAGAAGAGGGAGGGGATCTGAACTTGAGGGAAGGGGTACACTTACCACTGGTTTCACCTTGTGCAGTGATGGACTCAGCTAATTTGGAGTCTGAGTCTCTTAACTTTGTAGCCTTGATTTATATCTAATCTTTCTCAAATGGTACTGTTCTCTAGAACTGATGGTGGGAAGTTGAGCTAAAAGGCAAGACGGGGGGACACATAATTGGTAGCTCATAAATAAGGAGCAAGAAGGGGCTGATATTTGCTTTGAGTTTATTTACTGCCTTCTTTGGTGGAACGTGACATAACAAACGCAAGCATCAGAGACTGGGATAATGAGGGGAATGGCTGAGGATTGGAACAGCGAGTCCTGCTCCTTGCATTCCTTGCAGAATGTGCTTCACCGACAGAGAGGGGGGATTTTCTGATTGTCTCTGCCATGCTGACCTTCTGTGTGTTTACTTTTCAGTCAGTTTGGGAAGGCCACTTTGAACTCTGCGGTATGAACAAGTTCACTCCTCCTCCACTTTCCTTTTTTTTTTTTCTTATCCCCTCTTGCCCGAAATGGTTTGCTGAGTGACAAATAAACACGAGTTGTTTTTACAGGTGTAAAACCAACAGATCAAATGCCGCCCTGTGCCTGGGCTTGTGAATGGGGACTGTGTTATGTTTGGAGAATACCACCGCATCATTTACACTTGCAAACCCTTTGTAATCTTAATCTCTTTGTTGCTTTTATGTTATACTGGCCCCCCAAGGTTAAAGAAAGAGATTTAGACCTTAAACACAAATCCAGCCTTCAAGCTCTGGAATTATCTTTGCCTTTAAATGCAGCTGATCAATGCCCATTTCTTTTGAAAATAAAACCCTTTTGAACCTTGAAAGCCTTCCACTGTTGAGCTATGCCTAAGTGCCACATGGGGGAATGGGCAGAAAAGAGCCCATTTTTCCCTTAGTGCTTGCATTAGGGGTCCCAGAGTTCAGTCCAACGCAATCAATTTAATTGGCGCTAGCTCTGGTGACAAATTATGCTGGTTTACACTCCAGTGTAGCAGAGATTCCTCAAATGCCGGGGAAGAAGGGAGATACACTTCTTGGTCTCTACTTAAAGAGGGCAACAGTATTGGAAAAGGAGCACATTTAATTTATCACTGTCAGAGCAGGTGCAAAGTTTAATTCTAACTAAAAGCATTAAACAATTAACCCAGACAGTCAGGCCTTCTGAAAATGCTCAGTAGCAGGGAACACACGGACCAGATTACCAATGGAAACGTCGATGCTTCTCTTTTATTCCACTGAATATCTTCTTGCACTTTTTTTTTTTTTTAAACAAAGGAAAATCCCAGAAATACAATAACTTCTCAGGTCTTTTGGTTGATGTCTGAATTGAAAGGGCCAGAGAGGACATCACCTTACACTCAAAGATCAACAAATAGCTGCCCCTCGAGCCCCGGTTGATTAGCTCTAAGAGCAAGAAGAAGTCACTAGAGTGTAAAGCTCTCAGGGGCTGATTGTCCCAGTTTTTTTTTTTTAATGGTAAAATATATTGTCATGCAATATATGTTCTATTAATTTGAATTATTCTGTGGTATCTGAATCTTTGGAGGTTATCTAGTATTTTGGAGGGGTGGTAGACAAAAGAGAAGAACTAGGGGATGGACAGGATTCAGATAGCAATGACATCCAGCTGGACATAGAGATGAACCCTGCTTCTTAGATATTAATGCATTTAATTTTTGTGGTGGTTGAGTTGACCAGGGAATCATTGTGTTTTAGAGTTGTAAGGTGCTTGGAGAACTTTGAGGCTTAAACTGGAGAATTTTGCTGTGTAATTGTTAAGGCCTAGCCAGAGAGAGTTGGACACGACTGAGTGATTCACTTTCCCTTTTCACTTTCATATATTGGAGAAGGAAATGGCAGCCCACTCCAGTGTTCTTGCCTGGAGAGTCCCAGGGACGGGAGAGCCTGGTGGGCTGCCGTCTGTGGGGTCGCACAGAGTCGGACACGACTGAAGCGACTTAGCAGCAGCAGCAGCAGTGGAGTTTCTGCTCCACATTATACATAAGATAATATGTAGATTATTTCTATAGCTACTTTGACTCCATGCAGGCAGTCTAGAAAAAAATGTGAGCTTTGAAGGCTGTCAGTTCAGTCCTGTATTTGAATTGTGACCGCTTCATACTTGGCGTTTTAAGCATCTGTAAGCACTGGATGTTGTTACACACCCCTAGTAAGGTCATATGTGTAATGCGCCGACCCTAGTAGATGGCAACTATAGCCCTTATCATGCGTTGATTTCTTACCTCTCTTCCTTCAGATGCTCAGATTAAAAGAAGGGCAATAGATAAAATATCCAGTCCAGTGTCTCACATACATTAGCAGTTTATTTTCAACTTTTTAATCAACCAGAGAAAAATAATTTATCTTATGATTCCAACCCTTTGGAAGTTTAGAAACATTATTGTTATCTGGATTCATTTATCAGTTCAGACCTGTATTACTGAGGGAAAAGGTTAAAATAGAGTTTGTTTAAGAAAAAAAAAAAGTGTAACTAGAAGATATTTAGGCTGTATGAGACCTTAGAGATGGTAGACCACTTTCCTCACTTACAGATGAGGAAACATAGGCCAAGATTGGTTAAATACATTACCAGGGACACAGCTGGCTACCACAGGCCAGCCCATCTGGTGATATGAAGGTCACACCCCTGACTCAGCATTACACAACCCTTTGGATCCATTGAACACACACTAAAAGTAGAGGGGGCCTGTTCTGAAATTGTCTGAAAGCTAATCTGCTCTTGGGTAAGCTACCAGATTGCTGTATAAGAGAAAATTATGGTTGCAGTATAGCATATTGTATAACTTGGTTCGGGAAGAAGGAAATGCAACCTACTCCAGTATTCTTGCCTGGAAAATCCCATGGACAGAGGAGCTTGGCATGCTATAGTCCTTAGGGTCACAGAAGTGTTGGACACAACTCAGTGACTAAACAGCAAAGCAAAAAAAACATGACTGATTCATGTTGTTGGCAGAAACCAACACAACATTGTAAAGCAATTATCCTTCAATTAAAAATAAATGCAAAAAATTAAAACAAAAAAACAATGAAAATGAGTTCAGTTCAGTTGCTCAGTCGTGTCCGACTCTTTGCGACCCCATGAATTACAGCACGCCAGGCCTCCCTGTCCATCACCATCTTCCAGAGTTCACTCAGACTCACGTCCATCGAGTCCGTGATGCCATCCAGCCATCTCATCCTCCGTCGTCCCCTTCTCCTCCTGCCCCCAATCCCTCCCAGCATCAGAGTCTTTTCCAATGAGTCAACTCTTTGCATGAGGTGGCCAAAGTACTGGAGTTTCAGCTTTAGCAGCTACTTCAAACATGAGATTTTTCTGCTTTTATTTTAAATATAATGTAGTATTAGAAAAAATCTGAGGAGAAACAAACCAATCAGCTATGCAACATTCCATGTCTTGCCCCAGCATCAAACATTGAGCACAAGCTCCACTTAAGGGGGCTGATACAGTCCCATGATTGGAAAAGATTCAACGTCTGTAGCTTAATTCTACAGTCTGAGCATCAGTTTCTATTTTGTGGGAAGATCCCTGGTGCCTTTCCTTAGTTAACTAGTCCTGACTCTAGTGCTTGCATCATAGGCATCTTTGGGAAGGTAGAATCCTCCCAGAGACAAGCTCTGTTCACTTAACACAAGAGGAAGGTGCTTATTGACAGCCTACTGCATACATGGTTTCATTTAATCATCACAATAACTCTGTCTTTACTTCAGAGATAGAAACTCAGGAGAGGTAATGCCCATCCGGGAAAGGAGGAGCCAGGATTTGAACCTAATTTTACCCAAAGTCCATGCTCTTTGTGATCCGTATGATGCTGTTCAGTAGTTATGCCCTCATTAGACTTATGTTTTCAAAATGGCGTGTGATCAAAATCTCAGGAATCACTAAAATAGAAACTGCCATGGGGTGTGTGGGGCTGTCAATTGCTGGTGTTTTTCTTTGAGATCTATGGTCCGTTAAGATTTTTTTCTTTCCAAGCCTGTTTGTTTTCATGATATAACACATTTTTATTACTCAGCAAATGTTCAAAAGGGCCCTCCATGCTGTGACAGCATGTTCTCCCCAGAAAGCGACATCCAGCCGGGATTTTTTCTTCCATAGGTTTTGTCAACTTTTGGAAGCCCAGCAGCCATCGCTTTATGACACTCAGTGTTGTGAGCTGTGGAGGCCTGGGGACTAATGGACGTCTTTTAAGAAAACATAACCTGGTGTAGCACCTGTTTACCCTGCAGAGTTATAGAGGAGAATAAAACGATAATGTGGACGCTCATTCTTTCCTCTTTCTCATCAAGGAGAAGAAGAAGTGAGGCCCCAACAATGGTTCAGTTGAGATCCAGGGCACACAGGCCTTCCAGCAGTGGCCCAGAAGTGCGTAATTCAAATTATTAACACAGCTCCCAAAGCTCTCATTTATTTATCTGATTGCAAAATAAGGAATCTTACATGCATATGTCTCATATCTTATTTCTCCATTATTCGCTTTACTTATTCATCTAGATTTAATTGTCATTTCACAGCAGTCTCCAAGAAATGTGGTTAAATTGCCTATTGCCACTATAATTTTAGAAGTCTTATATAACTTAATGGTATTAATGAGAGCTGCTCTTCTCTTGTAGTCCCTTTGTTTTGCTCCTCACTGAAACCCTTTGTCCTCATCCATTCTGTCCAGCTTGCCCTGGCTGCCATTTCCAAGGAGAGCTCTTACGTGAGGGTGGAGTAAAGGCCCAGGGATCTCCTATATCCCTCTTAGGAAGAGGGTTGAATGTGATATAGAAAAAAAATGGGGGAAGTCTAGTCTGTCTCATTTTGTGCTTTAATATTAATAAATTCAGGTATTTTAATTTTGATAGAAGAGAAGAAAATAAAATGTTGGAAGGTGGTAGAAATAACTTTTCCCCAAATTTAAAATTTTGCATGTGTGTGCACATGCTCGCATTTGTGTGTGGTATGATACATGCATGTTTAAGTTCCCTCTTTATTGCCCTTATCTTTTAAAGCAAAACTTAAAAAAAATCCTCAAGAAACAAAAAAACAAAAATACAAATACCAAAATGCATTTCCTTATGGTAGGATAAACATTCAGCTGTGTCATTTGCAAGAACTCAATAACATAAACAAAAATAAACCAAGCAATTTTCATAGCTAGTTTTTGTGTTTAGTATATGGAGTATTTCTGGATTGTCATCAAGCCAGCATTTATGACCACTTTAGAGAAATAAAAATTTTAGTAACAGAAAATTATAACATCGTCCAGCTCTTGATAGGGGCAAGGGAGGAGAGGAGACTACAAATGATCTTAAAAATTAGAGATACAGTTTCTGAGGCTCACAAGGACGGAATAGCGAGAAGGGGCTGCTGCCTTGTGGGGGTTTGAACCCAACATCAATATAAGATTCCTCGGTGTCTGGTCCAGCTTCAAAGGGGACTGACTCTCTGTGGCTAATGAAGTGGCTCGCTGATTTCATCTTAGAACATATCCTGCCCAAATGCAAAATGGGAATTCTCTTATTGTTCATGTCCCTGGGGCTAAGGACTAAATCAAATCAGCCCAAGTGTGTATCATCTTAGAAACAAAGACCATAAAATTTATATCAGGTCTCATAAGACATATAATTGCAAAATATCCTTATAGTTAAAAAGAAAAGAATAGGAAAAAACACTGAAACCCATTTTTAACTCTGGGAAAACATTAGGACATAACTAAAAGCATACTTTTCCTGATACCCTGAAGAGGAGTGCCGTTCCTTTTCCTTTCACTATTGGGATTCCTCTGCCCACTTCCCTTCTATGTATGTTTCTTTCTTTTAGATTGAAGTATAATTGATTTACAATATTGTGTTAGTTTCAGGTGTATAGCATAGTAATTTGTGGGGTTACAGATTATCACGAGATATTGGATATAACTCTCTGTGCGATATGGTAACCTCTGGTTGCTTCTCTATTTTATGTTTAGCTGTTTGGATCTGTTAATCCCATCCTCCTAATTTAACCCTCCTCCCGTCCCTCTTCTCAGTATTCCACCCTGAGTCAGCATTTGCCTCATGCCAGCTCTGATTCTGCCCTTTATCACTCACTCTGATTCTCTCCAGATCATCTAAACAGCTTAAAGACCTCTTACTCCCACAACTTCTCAGAAGTCTGGGCGGCATAGTCTCTTTAGCATGAAACTTTCCTGTTTGTCTCCTATTCCCTTTAGGGCATTCAGATTCATCATTCGCTCCCTTCCAGGTGGCAGTTTGCAAAGAGTGGTCTGAGAGTTGTTCTTTTCTGATGCTCATGTTTCCAACATGATAAGGTCTGTAATTTTGATTCTGGCAGGAATTAATAATCTCCTTGTTATATTCCTAATTAGTTTTTCATCAAAATCACTGTTAGGGTCTATTCGTTCCTTTATTCTGTTGAGGCTTTCCTTCCCCTCAGGTGACAAGCCAGAGTTGGTGGCAGAGGTATTCCAAGGAGGTTTTAGCTCTATTAAAGGCTCCATGGATGTGTCTTTTCCTCCATCCAATTAAGAATTTCCCCTAAAACTATCCCAGCAGGAACTAGGTGTTTTGACAGAGCTCTCTGAATAACTCAACTTTTCAAGACCACTATAATGTCCTTCTCACTTGGCTTCACTTGCTGGGTTCTAGATTTTGGAAAACATCCACTTATTACGCAGATGGATTCTAAAACTTGTCTTAGGAAGTTTCTTTACTTGCAAGAGTAGCAACTATTGTGTAATCTCAAAATGGTTAAAATAGTGATAGAAAAAGCATTTTGGCTTCAACCAAGAGAATTTTGACTCAAGACTGGCTTGTTTCTTCTCTCTGGGTGGGTAGTAAAATTAGTTGCTTTTGGTCCAGTCAAATTTGTAGTGACATATCCTTGTTGAAATAGGGTTGACTCATGTTATTTCTGGTCTTGTCAATTCCACATTCTTCTTCAAGACCCATTCCTTCTATCCAGACTCTCATTGTTTTTATTAATTCCTGCAAAGCTTGGGACTAGGAACTTGTAAAGGAATCCTCAGTTGGATGGAGAAGCTTACTTTTGTGGCTCATTACTATTTTTTCTTCTATTTTCTCTAGGCCATTGTGAATATGGAGGTTACCTACACCAGTCAAGCCCGGTTAGAGTGAGAATATGAAGGATTTGATATTCTTAATGTTTGGAACTAGAGCTCAGGAATTTCTGATAGTCTGTGGGGACTGGAGCACTCTCTCTTTGTAATTATGGGGCAGTAATTCTTTGGGTGGGGGGATCTGCAAGGATACTAACCTGTTTCTTCTCTTCTCCAGTTCCTGGAAAGCTTATACTGTTTTGTTGATGTGCTTGCTACCCATGTGTAGGGTAAATAGTTGCAGGGAGGCTCGAGTTCCTCTGTATCTGTTTTCTACCTTCACACTTAGTTTAAAATACAGCAAAGCCACCAAAGTAGTGCCTAAGCCATCAGGTGGAGATATAATGCTAGTGTTTGTCACGCCAGCATTCTCCTGGCACCTGTCTGGGGAGAGAGTGCTGGCATGAGCATGGTTGAGAAGCCTTCTGTGGAGCGTGCTCCCTTGACTTGTTCACACTGGTGGTAGTATAAATCCCCACAGTGAACATAGCCTAACTCTGCTCCGCGCTGAAATATTTGTTAAGCATCTTCTGTGTGTCAGTCACTTGGGATATAAGGATGAGCAAGACATGATTGCAACCATCAACAGAGGAGCCTGATGGGCTACATCTATAGGGGCGCAAAGAGCTGGACATGACTGAAGCAGCTTAGCACACACACAGGCATGTACACATGCAGCCATCAAAAGTTCCCAGAGTAGAGGAGACATGTATAACCACAGGGCTTTTTTTGTAGCTCAGCTGGTAAAAAATCTGCCTGCAGTGCGGGAGACCTGGGTTCAGTTTCTGGGTTGGAAAGATCCCCTGGAGAAGGGTATGGCACTCCAGAATTCTTGCATGGAAAATCCCGTGGACAGAGGAGCCTGGCAGACTACAGTCCATGGGGTCGCAAGAGTCACACACGACTGAGCAACTCAAGGCCTTTGCTAGTGCTGCTCCTCCCTCTGGTAGAGTGAGGATTAACTGGCCAGGAGTCATTTAATTGTGAAGAACAGAAGACATTCAGAGAAGCTCAAGTAGAGGGTTTATTGGAAGGATGGAGGTGCCCTTCCCTGGGGCTACTGGATATGACTATGATAGATTTGCTCTAGGAAAGGGCTCTTGACTGAAGAGGTATGTCTTTTTCTTCAAGCTCTCCTAGCTTGAAAATATCTTATTTTGGAATAATTTCAAACTTAGAGAAAAGATGCAAGAACATTACAGAGAAAAATATGCCTTTTATTTATTGACCGATTTTTAATGTTTTGGCTCCCTGGCTGTATATCAATCTATCGTAGGTAGCATTTCCTGAATCATGTGAGAGTAGGTGTCATACTCTGTACCTTAATGTTTCAGTATATATTTCTTATGAACAAAGTTCTCCTTTCAAGGAATACAGTCATCAAATAATAGGAAATTTAATCAAATAATAAGAAAGCAAAGTAATGCTTTTATCTAATCTACAGTCCATATTCAATTTTTGCTAATTATATCAATAATGCCCTTCATAGCATTATTTTTATCTCACTGACAGGATCCAGTCCAGTCTCATGAATTCTGTTTAGTTGTCATGTCTCTTTTCTCCTTTTTAAATTGAAAGCAGGACTTTGATGCTGTTTTGTCTTTCATTACATTGATATTTTTGAAGAATGTAGACCAGTTATTTTACAGAACATTCCTCATTGAACTTATCTGATATTTCCTCATGGTTTAGGTTCAGGTTATGCATTCTTGGCCAGAATTTTACAGAGGATGTTGTGTACATATACTTCTCAGATTAACACATTCAGAGACACATGATGTGCAACCCTTATTGTTGATATTAAGTTTTGACTCAGACGGTAAAGAATCTACCTACAATGCAGGAGACATAGGTTTGATACTTGGGTTGGGAAGTTCCCCTGGGAAAAGAAACAGCAACCCACTCCAGTATTCTTTCCTGGAAAATCCCATGGACAGAGGAACCTGGCGAGCTATAGTCCATAGGGTCACAAAGAGTCGGATACGACTGAGAAACTAATGCTTTGATATCTGATCAAAGTATTGTCTGGTTTCTCCATTGCATTGCTACTGGTTTTACCCTTGTAACTAATAAATATTGTTGGGGACCCACTCTGAGCATGTAACTACCTTGCAACTCATCACATTTTGACCTCAAGATTTCACATCCATTGACAATTCTTGTTTACTGATGACTGGATATGGCAATTTTGCAATCTACCACTTCCTCTACATTTATTGGTCAGAATTCTATTGAAAGGTGGAGCCCTCAAGTTTCCTTCATTTTCTTATTCAACTTTGTCTAATCAATATTGACTCATGGATTCATTCTTTCTTTCCCATGGTTTATAATCTGTTATTTATTTTGGTTCTCAAATTATCAGATATTGGCCAGTGGGGAGCTGATTCTACACTTCAAGTGGCTCCTATGTTTTTCGAACATGCCGTCATCATTTTAAAAAGTACTTTCTTACTTTCGGATTAAGAAGATATTCTGGGATCTTGTTGTATCTTCTCTCTCTCAACCTTGTTATCTTCCATTTCTTCAAGGAACTTCTTGATTTCTTTTAGTTGGGAGTGATGGGTAACTGATTTCATTGTTTTCTGACTTGATTTCCCTGTGTTTCTTTTCGGAAAAAAAGAAAAACAGATTTGTGTATGATTTATTTTTCCTCCCCAGTTTTACATAAAAGATAGCATACAGAACATTGCCTTTTGTATTTTTCTCTTTCCTTGAATAATATATGTTGGAAATCATTTTACACCAGTTCATATAGATCTCCCTTTTTTGCTTGCTTGTTTCTTAATAGTTGCATAGTACTTCACTGTGTATATGTTTTGAAATTTATTCAATCAATCACACACAGAGTTTTTATGTTCTTTAAGTATTTTCTTCTTACTCTTCATTTGGTTTTTTAGTTCACTTATTTTTTTTTTTTCTCCCACTGAATGAGCTGCCTTGTTCTAACTAGTCTGCCAAGAGTGAGTGCCTTTTTTCTAATTCTCAGAAAATGTCTATGCAGGCTGGTGTGGCCTGTGTCTCACAGAAGTTGGCTGCAGGAAGGGAAACTATGATTTCTAGGAACTGTGTGCTCCTGCTTAGGAGTGGAGGCCACCAGGACCCTGGACCCCTTTCCGTCCCAGGGGAGCCTTGGGATTTGCTGACTTGCTCTTTAGAGCTCGCCCGTGCTTCTCCGGTGGCTCAGATGGAAGAGAATTCGCCTGCAATGCAGAAGACCCGTGTTCGAGCTCTGGGTTGAGAAGATCCCCTGGAGAAGGGAATGGCTGCCACTCCTGTATTCTTGCCTGGAGAAGCCCCTGGACAGAGGAGCCTGGCTGGCTAAAGCCTATGGGGTTGCAAAGAGTTGGACATGACCGAGTGGCTAACACTTTCACTTTCACCACTATGTCTGATAGAGTTCCCAGTTGATCTGCTCAAGCTTGATTGTTTGGGAATCTCTAAAGTGATTGGTGGAGAAAGAAGAGCTGGGTGCCTGGAGAGAGAAGTGTTGGCCTGCGGAGGTGATGGGTTCTGTAGATTATGCAGCTACAGGCATGTAGTGTAGTGAACCTTTATTTCTCATCATCATTTCCACTTCGATAGAATCCCGTCTGTGTATTTATGCTAGCTACTCTTCCCCACCCTCCCCTGCCTCAGGTGTTGTGTGTCCATGCTGTCACATATGGGACATTGGGTGTTTTATTAAAAACACTTAGATTAACCCTTTTACTTCAATCGCTCTCTTCTTGTTCTTTCCCTTTTTAATAAACTAGAAGCTGGGTATAGACTCAGGTTTGTGGGGGAAAAAAAAAATCCTATTTTATTTGGATAATTTGAAGAATTCACAGCAGCTTAGCCAAGATGTGCCCGCTTCCTCCCAGAACTCACATGATTATGCTAATTCAGAAGAAACGCATTGATGCACTATTAAAAAGCATGATCTGTTTTCAGCTTCTGGGTACAGAGCAGAGCAGTAGCCTTCAGTGGCCATGTCAGTTCTGCCCGTGTTATTAAGTGCAGATGTGCCAGCTGTCAGTAGGCATTTTCTCTCTGCTAGCGCTAACCACTTAACCGTGGGTCGGTGGGGTGCAGCTCTCAGCCAATAGATCTAATTGCAGTCCTTCCATGTTCCCTGTGATTGCAGGTTTCTCCGACTCTATAAACAAATAGTAATCAACTAAACCTGTTACCTCTGAGTAGAGATGTCATGATATGAAATATTAACTGTTCAAAATACAATAATGATGGTTTAAAACTGCATTTGTTTCTTGAAAAGGGAAAAAATATTTTTTTAAAAAAGAAGGGAAAATCAAGAGCTCAAGAATTGGAATTCTGAAGGGCCCTCTGGCTCTCTTCCGTCTATGTAATGAAAAATTGCATATGTATATGACATGTTTTATGTGGTCAGATACAGCGTAAATATTGTGTACATCTTTTGCTGGAGTAACAGTGCATTAGCAGCATCACAAATAAGCTCTGCCTCAGCATCTACATTTTTATGACATTTTTATGTTAATGCAAGTCAAACTTATGTTTTGTGATGTATCTAATCCACCCCAAATTAATCCATTTGTATTCCTATAATCCAATCAGCTCCTGCCACCCCCCGTTAAAAAGTTAGATGCAAAGTCCAAGGCAGAAATATGGCAGGAAGCCTAGGCTCAAGGACTCTTTCCTTTTAGAAGACACATTTCCCCTCAAGCACATGGAGGTACTGTGGATTTTGGTGGGTAGTGCTGGTAGGGGTAGTGGTAGAGCTGACATGGGAGAGGGACCCTCGGGGTTGACACTCCTGGTGTTGAGAATATCTTTGTAGGCTTCCTTTTACTATTTTATTTTTGATGCTGTTTAGGGAACTTTCCCATCCACTCTAATTCATAGTCTCTGCCATGTTTCCTAATCTCAGCGCCAGGACTCTGTAGAGCCCTTAGTGTGTGTGGCATCATGCTAAGCTTTTATCAAGCATCTGTTGTATACAATATGTATGCCGTGTTTACTGAGCATCTATTATGTGGAATTTGTGTGCTTGAACCAGAGACCAGAAGTTCCATTTGCCCATATCAGCCCACCGAAGATCGAACAATCATCAGAACTTTTTTGGAAATCTGAGGTCATGTTGCCCCTTCTTGGCTTTTCTGAGACTGATCTGGAGACAGAATTCCTTCAAGAAACTTACAAGAAGCTGTTTGATGTAGTGGAAGAAGCACTAGATTAGAAAGTCTTTAGCCTAGGTAGAATAGCATATGAATGAACAGCCCATGGCTTTCACTGAAATGCTATACCATCGATATGCTCTCATAGGGTTCAAATCCCCACCTGACCACTTACCAACTCAGGAAAATGACTTAACCACCCTGGGTCTCAGCTTTCTTATATATTAAATGATGATAATAACACTTATAAGGCTATTGAGAAATGAGTTAAATTATGCACAGTAGTGCCTGGCATTAAGGAAGAGCTCAGTCCATGTTACCTTCTGGCGTTGTTATTTATAGAATTTTTGAAGTTAGAACTATGTGAGTTTTTAGGCCAGTTTTTTTTTTTTTTTTTTTTAAGTGAAGAGAACTGTGAGACTGAGGCTCAGAAAGGCTAAATACCTCTCTCACAGTCACACAACTGCATGGGACGAGCCAGTACAAGTATCTAGGTCTCCAGACTCACAGCCCAGTGTCTTTCTAGTGCCTCTGCTGCTGACTTTCTTGCAGAGGAGAATACATGCAAGGAATGAGGCAGAAAGGTCATGACTTTATTATTGCCCTGCAGTTGTATAGCTCAAGACAACGGTACTTGTGATCGGCTCTTTAGCTTGGTTGATCTTGAGCTAAAAGGAGCATGTCCTCTGGCAGTTTCTGGTGGTGGACTTCAGGGACCAGGCCAGCTGGCTTGAGATTCCTCTTCCAAGTGTCCATCCTGAGCAGGCCTTTTCCAATTGCACATCCCTGCTGATTTTCAAGGAGAAGTGAGCAGATATCTTCCTGGCACTGGCTCTCTGGGAAAAGCCCTGGAGTTGCCTGGAAACAGAGGTCAGAAGCCACCAGCTTTTCTTTCGCTAGAGTTGGGTCTGTGCTGTGTGCTGTGTACTGTGCTTAGTTGCTCAGTCATGTCTGAGTTTTTGCGACCCGTTGGACCATAGCCTGCCCAGCGTTTCTGTCCGTGGGATTTTTCAGGCAAGAATA
The DNA here is from genome assembly GCA_006410675.1 of Oreotragus oreotragus. Classification (NCBI taxonomy): domain Eukaryota; kingdom Metazoa; phylum Chordata; class Mammalia; order Artiodactyla; family Bovidae; genus Oreotragus; species Oreotragus oreotragus. Next base: position 20,172 of record SJYX01013424.1, read on the forward strand.
CTGAAATGGGTCATTATTTCTTACTCCAGGGGATCTTCCCAACCCAGGGATCAAAATCTCCTGTATTTCCTGTATTGCAGGCAGATTCTTTCCCTGCTGAGCTATTGGAGAAGCCCTAGAGTTGGGTCTACTCAACTCCAAATGTCTGGCCTGTAAGTTTATCCATTTTAAGCAGATAAAGAAAAGAGACTTTAACTGATATTGGGGGGTGAAGACTGGGATTTTTTTTTTTTTTTTGGTTTATTCCCCTGCATTTTGGCTTCCCATTTAATTGTGATTCTTTGTCTCTCCACTGCCTTCCCCTCCTTGGTTCACCTCATGTCTTTGCCTATGGAGCTTATAAGGTTGCTTTGACTCCGGATATTGTAGGAAAAGCTCCTGCCAACTAGAATCAAGGACTGAGACTTTCTTCCTTGAGCTCTCTGTTGTGATGCAGAATGGGAATCTTCTGTCAATTCAGATTTAACTCAAATGGGTCCTTGTGGCTCGTATTCAGGGGAGCATTGTCAGCTATGTGCATGAGAGGAGAGAAAATGGTGATGTGGTGATGGCGGCAGCGGTGATTTGTGTGAGTGTACATAGGTGGGGGCGGGCTTCGTGGGGTGGAATTGGCTTGAAAATCTGCAGTGGGCTCTTTTCTCCTTTAACAGTGATGCTGGGTAATTAGCAAAATGCGCACAGGGTTTTATCCATATTCATGCGCCCTTTCCCACAAGCATAAACAATCCAGTCTCTATTATTGCCTTGCGTGTGCAGCTCCCCCCTCCCCCTGCCACCTGCAGAGCCCTGTGTTGCTCTGTTCACATCATTCTGGCTCTGGTTGGGAGTGGAGATGCCTCCCCTGGTCTGAGCATGGGCAAGGGGAGAGGGCTCCACAGAGAGCAGAGCGGCCTCTGCGGTGAGTTGGAAACTTTAAGGAAGTGCTTTCCCAGCTATAATTATGTGCAGTCCTTAGGAAGACCTGTGTGGTAGGTGGGGCTGCATAATTATTCCTGTGTGACAAAGGAGAAAATGAGGCACAAAGATNTGGACAGGGAGGCCTGGCGTGCTGTGATTCATGGGGTCGCAAAGAGTCGGACACTACTGAGCAACTGAACTAAACTGAACTGATGGGTCATGAAATTTGGTTCAGTGTAGATACTACAGATAATGGATTATATCAGGTTTTCTCCTTTCACCAGTTTGTTTTAACATTGTTAGCTCATTTTGTTCTCTAAACAAGGATATGCCTGTAAGTCCAGTCCTTGGCCCTCTGCTTTTGGCCTTCTTCACTATCTCCTTAATGGACCTACCTTTGTCTCAAGGTTTTAATCAGCACCAATCTGCTGACTTTTCTAGTGTCTTTGCCTGGAGTGATGACCCCTCCCCTGATCTCCACTTCTCACCTCTTATGGTTTGCCAGAAGTTTCTGCTTGGAGTTCTGCAGTTCGTTATATCCCTGATATTAAATCCAAACTTATCATCTGCTCTCTGACCAAACCCACCCCCTTGTTGATCCATAGTTTTCCCATCACTATTCTACTTGCCCAAGTTCAAAATCATTGTCGTCTTTAATTTCTTCATTCTTCACAGTTTATCCACTATGTCTTTTTACGTCTTCTTTCAAAATGTCTACTGTGTCTACTTGAGAATCTAATGTCTGTGTGCTCAGTCGCTCAGTCATATCTGACTCTTTTTGACCCCATGGACTGTTGCCCACCAGGCTCCTTTGTCCATGGGATTCTCTGGGCAAGAATCCTGGAGTGGGTTGCCATCCCCTCCTCCAGGGGAGGATCTAAAGGCTTTTGGCAAGTGTTGAAACTTTCTTTAGAATCCTTATTTCACATACATTTTCCCCCCCTATTTCCATAACCACTTTCCAATTCAGAACCTCTTTGCTTCATCCTTAAACCATTGTAATAATATTTGCCTGATTCAGTTCAGTTCAGTTCAGTTGCTCAGTTGTGTCCGACTCTTTGCAACCCCACAAATCACAGCACGCAAGGCCTCCCTGTCCATCATCAACTCCTGGAGTTCACTCAAACTCACATCGATTGAGTTAGTGATGCCATCCAGCCATCTCATCCTCGGCCATCCCCTTAACCTCCTGCCCCCAATCCCTCCCAGGATCAGGGTCTTTTCCGATGAGTAAACTGTTCACATGAGGTGGCCAAAGTATTGGAGTTTCAGCCTCAGCATCAGTCCTTCCAAAGAGCACCCAGGGCTGCTCTCCTTTAGGATGGACTGGTTGGATCCCCTTGCAGTCCAATGGACTCTCAAAAGTCTTCTCCAACACCACAGTTCAAAAGCATCAATTCTTTGGCACTCAGCATTCTTCACAGTCCAACTCTCACATCCATACATGACCACTGGAAAAACCATAGCCTTGACTAGATGGACCTTTGTCAGCAAAGTAAATTCTCTGTTTTTTAATATGCTGTCTAGGCTGGTCATAAATTTCCTTCCAAGGAGTAAACATCTTTTAATTTCATGGCTGAAATCACCATCTGCAGTGATTTTGGAGTCCCCCCAAAAATAAAGGCTGACATTCTCCACTGTTTCCCCATCTATTTCCCATGAAGTGATGGGACCAGATGCCATGATCTTCATTTTCTGAATGTTGAGCTTTAAGCCAACTTTTTCACTCTCCTCTTTCACTTTCATCAAGAGGCTTTTTAGTTCAATTTTGAGCATTACTTTACTAGCATGTGAGATGAGTGCAATTGTGTGGTAGTTTGAGCATTCTTTGACAGTGCCTGATTAATGTTCCTAAAATACAAATTGAAAGATGTTTCTTCTTCCCTTCTCTCCCCATCTCCAAATTCCATTAGTGTCCATTTGATTATAGGATCAAATCCTTTAGCCTGGCTTACCAAGCCTCCCACAATCTAACCTAACTGATGGTCCCATCTGTATTATCCAACAGTCCCCCATAGTAATTCTTTGCTTCAGGAAAACTCTTGTGCTCCGCATCTTGGAATGTATCTTGATTGCCTTGCTTTGGTACTCAGTTTATTTCTTCCTTTCTTCAGTCTATTTCTTTAGATCCTCCTCATTTCTCAGGGCGCAACTCTTGTCTCATCTTTTTAGTATGGCATTTCCTGTATATTCAAATCATGTATCTACAGCTCTGTGGCCCTTACTGGCTTCATCTCTGTCCCTCACAGTGCTGCTGGATGACTGGCAGCACTGGCGTCACCTGGGATCTGATTAGAAGTGTAGCATCTCAGGCCCCACGTGAGGCCTGCTGAGTCTGAATCTGCACTTTAGCCTGAAGTGATTTATGCAGGTTGAGAAGTCTAGTCTATTCCACTTAGATGTGTAAATAATAATTATTTGTTGTTGTTCAGTCACTAAATTGTGTCCGACTCTTTGTGACCTCATGGACTGCAGCACACCAGGCTTCCCTGTCCTTCACTATCTCCTGGAGCTTGCTCAAACTCATGTCCATCCAACCATCTCATCCTCTGTCGTCCCCTTCTCTTCCTGCCTTCAATCTTTCCCAGCATCAGGGTCTTTTCCAGTGACTTGGCTCTTCACATCAAGTGGCCTAAGCATTGGTGCTTCAGCTTTAGCATCAGTCCTTCCAATGAATATTATACACTGATTTATATACTTATCTTTACTCCTTCAGACCCTTGAAGTCTAGGAACCTGTTTTATTTCTTTGCATTACTCTCAAATACAATTTCAGGAAAAGTCGTCACTTAGTAAATAGGTTTTAGTGTCCTTCCCTTAGTTTCTTTTTAAGAGGGGAGAAAAGATCTCTAAGACTTCTGGAAAGTGACTATAAGCATTGGTTGTTGTTTCAGTGAAGAGAAAGTTAACTGATTCCACCTCAAGTTGGCAAAGAAAGCAGTAGCAGGGCTTCCCTGGAGGTCAGTGGTTGAGAATCCACATGCTAACGCAGGGGACATGGGGTTGATCCCTGTCCAGGAAGATTCCACATGGCAGGGGGCAGCTAAGCCCCTGCACCACAACTACTAAAGCCTGCACCTTAGAACCTTGCTCTGCAACAAAAGAAGCCCCTTCAATGAGAAGCCCATGATCCACAGCGAGAGAGCAGCCCCTACTTGACGCAACTAGAGAAAGCCCATCCACAACAATGAAGAGCCAACACAGCCAAAAATAGTAAATAAATAAAACAAAACAGCAGCAGCAAGTCTCTTACGTGATGATTTCTTTGTGTTCTCATAGCAGCTCCACTCTCCCCCATTAGAACATCATTCTGTTTGCATGACAGCTGAATGCATGTCTCTCTCATGACCAGACAGGGAGCTCCTTGAGAGCAGAGACTATGTCCTAGTCACCCTTTTATCAACAGCTCCTTGCCCATCACGTGTTTATTGACTATTGATTTGAATTAGTAAATAAATGAATGAGTAACTTGTTATGTGAATAAATTGTAGAGATTAAACTGAGACCTCTACTGGATGGCCCTTACTAGAGTCAATCAACATAAATTTATGAAGACACCCTAGACAACAGATGGGGCTTCCCTGATAGCTCAGTTGGTAAAGAATCCCCCTGCAATGAAGGAGACCCCGGTTTAATTCCTGAGTCTAACAAGATTTGCTTCTTTGTTTTCACTTGTTTGCCACCACATGTCAATTTTCAAGGGCTGAAGATGAGAAATAGGCAGGCTGAAAGTAGAAAAAGGGAAGAACTCAGCTGGCAATGACTTGCAGAAAACCTCAAATGAAAAGTACTTGTTCAACTATAAGAATTTCAATATTCACAATGTATTTTCTGCTAGGAAGTTCATCAAACACAAAGGAATGATAAGGTAAATGATTACAGAACAAAGAGGTGTTTATGTAGCTTATTTCACAAGTTCATTTTGTGTCTGAAAAAAATATGAGATCTTGCTGAGTTTAGTAGAGAAATGTTTACTTTGTGGCAAAAGTTGTCCATCAGTGAAACAAAGAGAAATTGGAGAATGGATAGTGTTGCTATATTTTCCCACTAGCCTAGGTTCACTCATCAAAACAAATTCATTCTCTTCACAGAGCTTCACTGTAGAGGAGTAAAAAAGACAAACAAAATAGGCAAAACATATAGTTAGATGGGCTTCCCAAGTGGCGCTAGTGGTAAGCCCAAAGAATACAACATTGTTATGACCCTAGCATGCACTTATACTATTTGTTAGCTTTTTGCGTGGGAATGTGCCTTAAGTCTGCCAACAGATTGCAAGAAGGGCAAAACAAATATAGTCGACCCTTGAACAATGTGAGGGTTAGGGGCAATGACCTTCCGAGCAGTTGAATATCCATGTATGGCTTATAATTGGAACTTCCTTATCTGTCCGTGGTTCTTCTATATCGGCAGTTCTGAATTCTCAAATTGAACCAACCTCAGATCATGTAGTACTGTAGTATTTGCTATTGAAAAAAATCCACATGTAAGTGTGGACCCATGCAGTTCAAATTTATGTTGTTCAAAGGTCAATTGTATTTTTTAATCCTATACATAATTGATAATGCTCAGCACATAGAGATTCCGACGTGACTGAGTGACTAAGCACAGCACAGCACATAGACATTCAGTCTACCCTCCCTCCCTCCTTCCTTTTTTTTCTCCCTCCCTTCCTTCCTTTCCTTTAGAATTTACTGAATGACTGAAATAGAATATTGAGATATTCATCTAAACAACAGGATATTCTAATCTAGTGCTATCATACATGCTGGGGAAAAGTCACTCATCAAAACAGATTCATTCTCTTCACGGAGCTTCACTGTAGAGGAGTAAAAAAGACAACCAAAATAGGCAAAACATATAGTTAGATGGGCTTCCCAAGTGGCGCTAGTGGTAAAGAACTGTCAGTTCAAGAAACACAAAGACACAGGTTTGATCCCTGGGTGGGGAAGATTCCCTGGAGAAGGAAATGGCAACCCACTCCAATATTCTTGCCTGGAGTATCCCGTGGACAGAGCAGCCTGCAAGGCCACAGTCCGTGGACTCACAAAAGAGTCAGATACAGCTGAAGTGACTTAGCACTTGCATAGTAACTATGCACACGCATGGTTAGATCATGATATGAAATGCAGAAAAAATAATTCGAGAAGGGTGTTGGTAAATATACTTTTAGATAAGGAGTGAGAGATAACCCCCTTTAAGAAAGCAAGATTTATGAAGGTGCGAAGGAGGTGAATTACGTAGGTACCTGGGAGAGAAGCATCCCAGAAAATGGAATAGCAAGTACTCAGACCACAAGGTAAGTCTGTGTTCAAATGAATGGGCACAATAAGAAGGTTCCTTGGGTTTGGGATACAAAGAACTTGGGGGAGAATGACAGGACAGGTGAGGTCAGATATTGCATCTTGATAGGATCTCGTTGGCTGCTATCCTGAGAAAAGCCTGACTAGAGATAAGGATGGAGGCAGGGTATCAATTAGGCGGCCACTGCAGCAATACAGCGGGGAAGGCAATGGCGCCCCACCCCAGTACTCTTGCCTGGAAAATCGCCTGGTGGGCTGCAGTCCATGGGGTCGCTGACAGTCGGACAGACTGAGCGACTTCACTTTCACTTTAGTCAGACACGACTGAAGTGACTTAGCAGCAGCAGCAGCAGCAATACAGGCAAGAAACACCTGGGACTTCCCTGGTGATCCAGTAGTTAGGATTTCACCTTCCAATGTAGGGTGTGTGGGTTGGATCCCTGATCGAGGAACTAAGATCCTACTTACCTCATGGCCAAAACACCAAGACATAAAACAGGGTGATTTTTCCAAAATGCAAACGTGGCCATGTTATTTAAATGTCTATCAACAGATGAATGGATAAAGAAGATGTGGTACATATATATTAGCAATGGAATATTACTCAGCCATAGAAAGGGATGAAACTGGGTCATTTGCAGTGATGTGGACGCTCATAGAGTCTGTCATTCAGAGTGAAGTAAGTCAGAAAGAGAAAAGCAAACATTGCATATTAACACACACATATATATAATCTAGAGAAGTGGTACAGATGAGCCCATTTGCAGGGCAGGAATGGAGATGCAGACCTAGCGATCAGACGTGTGGACCCAGGGTTAGGGGGAAGGGGAGTGCGGGCCTAACTGGGAGAGTAGCATTGGTATATACACACTAGCATGTGGGAAATGGACGGCTAGTGGGAGCTGCTGTGCAGCACAGGGAGCTCAGCTCAGCTTGGTGGCTCTGTGATGACCGAGAGGGGTGGGCTGTGGGGGTGGGAGGGTTCAAGAGGGAAGTGTATATGCATACTTATAACTGATTCATGCTGTTGTACAGCAGAAACTAACACAAGATTGTAAAGCAATTATCACCCCAATGAAGAAAATAATGAATGGAAAACAAATTTATTTCCCTTCCAATCTGAACAATAATTTCTCAAAGGCTTCCTTTTGTCTACAAAGCCCAAGTCCAGAGCTTGGCCAATAAGAATCCTCATGATCTGGCCCTGTTTATTTTGTAGATTCATTGCTCCCCTCACACTCATCACTGGTGTTCATTAGCTACATGGAACTACCTGCAGTTAATTGATTTGTTCACTCAATATTCAAACATACAGAGAGTGCTTCCAATGTTACAAGCACTATGCTAAGCTCTGGCGATACAACGCTGGATGTGGCAGACTTGGTTCCTGCTCTCATGGAACCACACTTTCTCAATTTCCATGCTTTTTCTCTTTGATCTCCTTGCCTTGAACTTGCCACAACCATTCCCTCCCTCTGCCCCATTGCCTCTCAGAGAACATCAACTCACCTTTTAAGTTTCAGCTCATGTCATTTCCTTACATTAGCACTTGCCTTAATCTCTCTTCTAAAAATGCTTCCTCCCTCAAAAGGCATTGAATAACTTAACAGCTCTACAAGTGACAATCTCTAAATACAGTCCAGATTCAGTTCACAATGTTGTACTAGGAGATTATAGCTCAGGGAACAAGCCTTTTTTTTTTTTTTTCACTTGATTCCATTATGTAGAAAAGCCTCCTTTTTCTGGATTTGTTCCCCTTTCCTTAGGCTCCACAAATAGGATAAGTAATTGTTAACCTGCTGCAGAAGGAACGAATCTGAATGTACTAGATTACGCATACAGAGGCTGTTCCAGGATTTGGATATAGTAAGGACCCAGGGGTGGTGATTTGACTGGTAAGAGTGCTGGGGAACTTGTCTTAAAGCTACATTTGCATAGCAGGCTCACGGTTTTTACTTATGTATTAACACACATGTATTTGTAGTACCTTGGTCGGGCATTGATACAGACAGGGGTTAAAGACTCTCTTTTAAGCTGTCCCTTAGTGCAACCACTGTACAGAAAGAGGGCAGAATGACTGCCTTATGTGTACCTGCCCATGCTCCCTGATCTGCCCTTGTTTGCAGCTCCTAGATTTTGGGAATAAAAACATGTAGGGATTTAGAACATGTAAATAGATAGGTAATGAGGCTAAATACCAAGAAAACCCTTCCCTATCCATCACTGAAGGGGTGCTTCAGTATAGGAGTGAGCATTTTGCTAAGGCTAAGAAATTCTAGAAAGTCTGGTCCCAACTTCTAATTTCTCCCCTCTCTCTTTTCTCTGTCCCTGCATCTCCTCACCTTCCTCTGGATGCACACGTATATGCATTTAGATAATTTTAGAAAGCTCCACTGGGGAATAACTGTATTTTATAAAAATGCAATAGTACTAAAACCAAATATTTCTGTAAAAAATATGCCCTTGGCTCTCTCCTTTCTGACTTACTTGTAGGCTGCATATAACAGTATATCTTATAATAGAGCTATAAAAATGAATATTAGATGCTCCCTCACCTCTAGTGTGATTAGGCAGTCAATGACCAAGTTATCACTGCTGATGCATATTAAAGAATAGTATAGAGTTACACTGGCTACAATAAAAACCATACTCCCCACAATGGTACAGTAGGGTGAACTTTCCATGATGACTGATAACGCATTTGATTCCACATGTGTCCATACATGCACATACGAATACACACATATGAACATTATAACCAGATTAGCATTTTCCTTTTGCATTGTACTGAACATCTTAAAGTGCTATTTCATCAGTGATTGTCAATCAAAGTTATAAAATCACATAAATATATTTATAAGGTATAAACACTTTAAATAATTTATGAAGGACACAGTTTGCTGCACAGAAGAGGTAGCACAGTCACTGTGCTTATTTAAAGAGATTTAAACTTATTTTGTTGTTACTTAAAATATAGTTATATCTACATGAACCTGATTATTAATTAATTTGTCACAACATTTAAATGTATCAATGAAGGCATTTTATAAATTAAAATCATATCAATTTAGGGGACTATTCTGATTACAAAGGTTTATGATTAGGTGGTGACTTTGAGTGCCTTGTTTAATTATTATTTAGACTTGCTGACTCCTGCGGTTATGTTGTTGCTGTTCAGTTGCTAAATCATGTTTGACTCTTTGTGACCCCTTTGTCTGCAACACACCAGGCCCCTCTGTCCTCCATTATCTCCCACAGTTTGCTCAAATTCATGTCCATTGAGTTGGTGATGTTATTTAACCATCTCATCCTCTGCTGCCCCCTTCTCCTTTTGCCTTCAATCTTTCCCAGGATCAGGGTCTTTTCCAAGAGTCAGCTCTTCCCATCAAGTGGACAAAATAGTGGAACTTCAGCTTTAGCATCGGTCCTTCCAGCCAATACCTGTGGTTAATACTTTATAATGGACTTCCCAGGTGGCACTAGTGGTAAAGAACCCGCCTGCCAATGCAGGAGAAGTAAGAGATGGGGGTTCAATCCCTGGGTCAGGAAGATCCCCTGGAGGAGGGCATGGCAACCCACTCCAGTATTCTTGCCTGGAGAATCCCATGGACAGAGGAGACTGGCTACTATCCATTGGGTTGCAAAGAGTTGGACACAACTGAAGCAACTTAGCACGTGTGCACACTTTATAACAAGAATTGCCCATTTAAGAGTACAGGAATGGATGGTATGTAGTGAACAGATAAGAAAAGAGCGTCAATGCTAAAGCTTTAAGTTAGATTCTTATTGACTTCATCGGTGTTTTTTTTGCTATAAATGTTTTCTGGTTGTCAGTCTTGATTGATTATTGCATGTTAGTGATTTTACTGCTGTGTACAATGTGCTTCCCTCATAGCTCAGATGGTAAATAATCCACCTGCGATGAAGAAGACCCCAGTTCGATTCCTGGGTCAGGAAGATCCGCTGGAGAAGGGATAGGCTATCCACTCCAATATTCTTGGGCTTCCCTTGTGGCTCAGCTGGTAAATCCACCTGCAATGTGGGAGACCTGGGTTTGATCCCTGGGCTGGGAAGATCCCCTGGAGAAGGGAAAGGCTACCCACTCCAGTATTTTGGCCTGGAGAATTCCATGGACTAAGCCCACAGGGTCACAAAGAGTCGGACACGACTGAGTGACTTTCACTTTCACAATAGACAGGTCAAGTGTCAGGGTTTGGCACAGTCAGAGCCTAAGGCTGGTGACTTGAATTTACTACTGAGATTACAAGATTCTTCCCCGTCTCTGCCCCATCTCTGTTTAGGAAGCAGAGCACAGACTTCTGTACCTGCCTCAGATATGTGTCAAGTTAAAAGTGGGTGGTCCCGAGTGGTCCCCTACCCATTTGGTATAGGCTGGGTGGCAAGTGCCTCTTCCCACCACCCCTTGGCTAATGTCTAGACATCTGCTCCAAGGCCATTCGTTTGATCAGGAATATGCAGTGGATGGACTTCACTGATGGCTCAGTGATAAAGAATCTGCCTGCAATGCAGGAGATGCAGGAGATGTGGGTTTGATCCCTGGGTGGGGAAGATCCCCTGGAGGTGGAAATGGCAACCTACTCCAATATTCCTGTCTGGAAAATCCCATGGACGGAGGAGCCTGGTGGGCTACAGTCCATAGGGTGGCAAATACTCAGACACGACCTAGTGACTAAGCACACACACACTCTAGTGGATAAGAAATAACATGGGCTCTGGAATCAGATTCACTTTTTCATTCCGTCATTCAAAAGATAGTATTTATTTGCTTGCCCAAGTGCTTGGCATTATTCTAGGCACTGGGAATACAATAGTGATCCTGCCTTCAGGAACCTTCCACTTTCATGATTGCAAGGCAAGGTTCAGGCAAGACAATTTACTCTCTGAACTTCAGACTCCTAATTTGTACCAGATTCATATCTCTTGGGAGAATTAACTGAGGCTGTGTCTGAAAAGCACCCAACATTGTTCCCAGTACACTGCAAAGGTCAGTTATTTTTGTTGTTGGGCAAAAGTCAGATGCAGGCCATATTTCTACCACAAATTTAATTGCTTGTGAATGTGATCTATTGGTTGTAATTACTCTGACATGTTGTGCTTTTGTTTAGTCTGAGCATCATTTACAATAGAGTAACAACCTTATGACGTTGGGAAATATTACTGTCTTCCTAATAACGGTTTGCTGTTTAGGTAACACACATGAAATGAATACCCAAGCTCCTTTCCCTTCAGGGCACTCAAAATAAGAATAGAAGATGATTTTTCTAAGAGCTGTGTACATACTGGATGAGACACAAACAGGGAAAGAAAAAAACAAACAAACAAAAAAAAACCCAAAAAACTCCAGACAACATTTTAACTGTTAAAGCAGTAGCATTAAAGGCCCTGGACAGGGAAGTTTGAAAGGCAGAATCTTATTTGTGTTGGAAGAAGTTTCATTTCATCTTGCCATCGAAAGAACTTGAGAAAAGGACATGAGAATCTATTTGGTTGTGAAAATCTAATTAACTATCGAGCTGTGTGATGTTCCTTAATAATTGAATCAGTTGCATCAAAACCAGGAGATGATTTTAAGGGTTGAAATGAAAGTCCTAAATTGATCACCTACATCATGTACTCCTTTATCAAAATGCCCGGAAACCTGTTCAGGCTAGAGACTGGTTAATAGAATACAGCAAGCTGTCCTAGGCAGTACAGATTTGCTTTCCTATGTTAGAAGCTGAGCCTCATCTGAAAAAAGGCTGTTCAAGATGATATTTTTGGCAAAACAAGAAGTGGCACCAGAGAATTTATGGTGGAAGGCATAGGAAGTGCCAGTTCAAGCTGCATTCCCAAGACATTTGATTAAAAACAGGGACTTGACACTTAGGGTCTCATAGGGTTTAGTGCACAGTTGGAAGAATTGTCTTTAAAAAAATGCCACTGCCCATCCTTTATCCCTAAGTGAGTATCTCTGGGGCAAGGATCTAGCACCGGCCTTTTAAAGAAAGCTCCCCTAGGAATTACCCTAGGCAATTCCAGTGTAGCCAGAGGTGAAACCTGTTGCTTGAGGGCATTAGTTCTGAAAGTGTTGTCCCCAGATCACTATCACCTGGGCATTTGTAGAGATGAAAATTATCAGGCTTGCTCTTAACCTACAGAATGCAAATCCTTAACCTACAGAATCTGGTGGGAGGTGGTGTGTGTGTGGGGGCACTCAGTAATCTGTGTTTTAACAAACTCTCTAGGTGTTTCTGATGGCCACTCAAGTTTGAGAACCATTGTTCTAAGTACTGTCATGTCAGACAAAAAAGGCAGGAAGGCAATTAGGCTGAAATGGCTCAGGTTGCAGGCCCACTGTGGTTTCCATTTGAACTTACAGAAAAGAGATAAAAATACATGTTTCTCATTCTCATATAGCCTCTGAGAGGGGAAAGGATCTAGCTCTGCAGCTTTGTCTCTCTCAAACCTCCTAGGAGGAAACCATAGACACCTCTGGGTTCCAACTGGGTCATACAATTTTAAATAAAATGCAGAGACTAATAATGGAAAGCTGTCTGACCACCAGAGAGGACTGTTGGCACTTGTATCTAGGAGGGAAGTGAATGGGGAGGGTAAAGGCTTTCTGGACCAGGAAAGAAAAACTGAAAAATAAAAAGAAAAGAAAATCATTAAAACTGAACTCTCTTTTCCTTTTTCCTTTTATTTCATGAAAGCAAAATTTTTTTGGGGGGGTGGGGCACACACACACAGAACTGATATGCTAATAAAACTGAATAATGTCCTTTGTACTAAGTTTTCAGTAGGAGATGAGAACTGCATAAGAACATGTTCTACTGATGCGTTGGTTTTCTCACAGTAACATCCAGCCCCCAGAACATTCTCCAGTGGCACCCACATTCTCCTGTCCTGCTGAATAAACCTGGAACAAAGCTGAGCCCCCGCCTGTATGGTGAAGGCTATGCTGGAGAATTGTAGCTTGGCTCTGGTGCTGACTTAGGCGAGAGTGTGTGGAAGTCACTTAGCTTCTCTGGCCTCCAATTTTCTCAAGTAGAAAATGACAGAAACCACCCAGATGAACTGAAATGTCAAAGTAATCTGCACAGGACTGGGAAGAAGGCCAGGTGCCACAGCCAAGCAGGAGAGAAGAAAATTGTACAGGCTCATGGTGTCACCTCCTGGCAAAGGGGCATAATGAAATTTCAGCTGAAACACTGACAAGTTTAATTACCAAATGTGAGCCTAACAGTTTCTGTGCATTTTCCTGTAGTTTAATTGTCTTTTCTTCCCCATACTCATACTCTGCAAATATACTGCCTCTACCAAGCAATAATCTAAGTTAACCAAATGAACCACCATAGATGAATCATATAAATAAGTCAAGAACCTCAACCAAATCCCAGACGATTGACTTCTGTGGAGCAGAAATACCTTTTTTTCCCCCCTGCTTACTTTTAAGTTCTTTTTATGAGAAAACAAATACCACATGGGATCATCATTTTAAACACAAATTGCATTTAAGAGGACGTGTCTGATAAACCTTCTGGTGCTGTAAATTAGCTACTATTATAATTTCATTTGACTAAGGGCTATGAAGTGCATTTCTGGGAATTACTGTGCAGAGACGTCCTTCCAATGCTTTGTAAGATGGGCTTTAGCAAGCTTGGAAAGAGGAACGCAATCCCACTGTGTGTGTGTGTGTTAGCCACTCACCCACTCAGTGTGCTTGTTCTTAGACTGAGGCTGCTCGATGACCCATGCTCGTTTTACCCAACTATACAGTCCGCTCCTCTGGATTTACAAAAGATGAGATTTGGGGAAAGAAAATGAGAAAAAATGAGTCATTCACAGAGATTCATAACTAGCAATTTGAAAGTGGTATTCAGATCATCTGATCTTTTTATCTATTTCTTTGTTCAGTTTCGTTCCAGCCTCTGACAATTTCCCAGGTATAATTCATTAATCTGTTCGATCCAGTCACTGTTCGTTCAATTACTATCCTTTGTTTCTCTAGTGGAGTTTTGCTTTCAAGACTAGGAATGACCCTTTCCAATATATATTATTTTCATTTCCTCATAGAAGTTCCATCATTTTTTTTCCATTATGTTTTTCCTTAATTGCTTCATTTATTTCTTTGCTTGCTGTATTTTCATTTTTTTTTTACTATGATCCCTATTTTCCTCTATGAAACCTCTTCTCATTCTTAGTATTATCTTCTAGAATGCCGTTAGATTTCCTCTTTTGCTTATACAAACAGCTGCAGCATAGAAATGGCCATACGTGCAAACATGCTAAGTCTCTTCAGTCATGTCTGATTCTGTGCGCCTCTAGTGACTGCAGCCCACCAGACTCCTCTATCCATGGTGTTCTCCAGGCAAGAATACAGGAGTGTGTCGCCATGCCCTCCTCCAGGTGGTCTTCCCGACCCAGAGGTTGAACCCGAGTCTCTTATGTCTACTCTGCACCGGCAGGTGGGCTGTTTACCACTAGCACCACCTGGGAAGCCCCAGAAAGGGCCATACTGACTTATCAATATCAGGCTGGTCTAGGCTAGCACAGAACCTGGCGAATAGTAGGCATTCAACAGATGTCTCTTTAATGACTGCTTGAATAAATGAAAATAATAGAAATGACATCAGTATTTGCTGCAATCTTATGCAAAATTATAAATGAATAACTTTCACCCCTCCAATATGAGTCAACTTGCTTTTGTTAAACCACTTTATTGAAGTATGATGGACATATACACAAATCTGTACATATTTAGTGTTTACAACTTCTTAAGCTTGGAGATAAGTATATGTCTGTGAAATCATCCTCATAATCTATGCTATAAATATATCTATCATCTCCAAAGTTTTCTTCCATCCTTTTTTATCTTCAATTCTTGTAATAAAGACCCAACACAAAATCTACCTCCCAGTAGTTTTCAGTATACAATACAGTATTAACTGTGCATACATATATATAGCCCATGTTTATGGGCTTCCCAGGTGGCGCTGGTGGTACAGAACCTGCCTGCCGATGCAGGAGACATAAGAGACGCGGGTTCCATCCCTGGGTTGGGAAGGCCCCTTGGAGTAGGAAATGGCAACCCACTCCAGTATTCTGGTGGGCTACAGTCCATAGGTTCACAAAAAGTTGGATACGACTGAAGTGACAGCATGCACGCATACGTGTGTGTGTATATGTATATATACGTATATATAGACAAAGTGCTACACAGTAGCTCTCTAGACTTACCATACTGTATAACCCACACTTTGTGCCTTTGACACTTTGCTCCTCCTTAATTCCCCCAGCCCTCTAGCCTCTGACCCGCTCTGTCCTGTTCTCTGCTGGAAGCCTGACTTTAGAGCCACCATGTAAGTGGTATCATGCAGCACTTTGCTTCTGTGTCTGGCTTATCTCACTTAGCATAATGTTCTCCAGTTTCATCCATGTTGTTCTTTTTAAGGCTGAATAACACTGAATATTTCCATATTTTCTTCATCAGTTCATCTGTCCATGGATGATTTCTACATTTTGGCTATTGTGGATAGTGTGCTATGAACACAGGAGTGCTAATATCTCTTGAGATCCTGATTTTATTTCTTTCGGATGCACACACAGAAGTAAAATCACTAGATCACATGGTAATTTTATTTTTAACTTTGGAAGGAAAGTCCTTACCATTTTCCACAGCAGCTGCACCGTTTGCATTCACATCGATTGTGTACAAGCTCTCTAGTTATTCCCCATCTTCACCATATTTGTTATCTTTAGCGTGTTTGTTTGCTAATAGCCATTCTGGCAGGTGTGAAGTGACATCTCAGTGTGGTTTGATTTGCACTTCCCCACTCATTAGTTGATGTTGAGGTTATTTTCATATACCTGCTGCTCATTTGTATGTCTTCTTTGGAGAAATGTCTATTCAAGTCTTTAGCCCATTTTTAAATTGTGTTAGTTGTTGTTTTGCTATTAGTCTGCAGAAGACATATGATCTCCTTATATATTGGAAATTAGCATTTTATTAAATACATGGTTTGCATATATTTTCTTCCATTCCATAGGTTGCCTTCCCATTTTGCTGATTGTTTCCTTCTCTGTGTAGAAAACTTTTAGTCTGATGTAGGTCCACATGTCTATTTTTGGTTTTGTTGCCTATGCCTTTGGGGTCATAGTCAAGAAATTGTTGTCAAGATGAAGCTTCTCCCTGTTTTTTCTTCAAGAAGTTTTATAGTTTCAGTTCTTACATGAAAGTCTTTAATCCATGAGTATACCCTTGTGTATGGTTTAACAGTTCAATTACATTATTTTGCATGTGTATATCCAATTTTCCCCACATACACTATTTTTCTTTTTGGCNATGAAGCTTCTCCCTGTTTTTTCTTCAAGAAGTTTTATAGTTTCAGTTCTTACATGAAAGTCTTTAATCCATGAGTATACCCTTGTGTATGGTTTAACAGTTCAATTACATTATTTTGCATGTGTATATCCAATTTTCCCCACATACACTATTTTTCTTTTTGGCTGTGTGGCTTATGAAATCTTAGTACACTAACTAGGTATCAAATACAAGTTTTTTGCATTGGAAGCATGGAGTTTTAACCATTGGATTGCCAGGGAAGGACTGATGCTGAAGCCCCAATACTGTGGCCACCTGATGTGAAGAGCCGACTCATTAGAAAAGACCCTGATGCTGCGAAAGAGTGAAGGCAGGAGGAGAAGGGGATGACAGAGGAGAGGACGAGATGTTTGGATGACATCACCGACTCAATGGACATGAATTTGAGTAAGCTCCGGGAGATGGTGAAGGACTGGAAAGCCTGGCCTGCTGCAGTCCATGGGGTGGCAAAGAGTCAGACATGACCGAGTGCTGAATGACAACAAAGACTGGATTACTTTCTACATGACTCATGATCTGCCACCACGTCCTGAAAGATTAACCATTACTGAGCAGTGACCACTTCTGGACACTGTGACAACTGCCATAGCTTAGAAGCAAGGATTCTTAACCTAAAGTCCATTTACCTCCAGTAAGTGCGTTTCAAAGATCCATTAACCTCCTGAAATTATGAAAGTCCATAGATTTCTTAATATCCTCAAAGGAGAATGTGACCTAACATCTTAAAATCAGAGTGTCTGAGAAACCTCCATGCTGTAAGAGCAATTGGTAAGTCCTGGCAAACAGAAGTTTGGTCAAATAGAACTTTATTGAAATTCGAACTCTGCCTGCCCCTTGCTACCTGGGTGACCTTGATTACAATCTCCCTCAACTTCAATTTCTTTATCATGAAACAGGGATGATAATGATAAATTTCTAGATGACTCTCTAGTAGAACCTCAGCCCTGATTTTTCTGACTCTAAAGCCCATGTTTTTAATAACTACCACTCTATTATCACTAAATGAGATGGTTAATATGGAAGTACCTGGTGTAGAGTAGATAAATACTCAGAAACATTTTTTAAAGCAACAATAGAAAAGACAACCCAAGGAAAAGCCACTTTAGAAATTCCTCTTTGTCTGATTAAGAAATATTCAAATTAAAATAATTTTGTCATTGTTTTTATAAAACCAACCCCAAAATTTGGGGGAAGAGAGGGTATAAAACTCCTGCAAGTGGATCAAGGGGTAAGGGGATTTCAGTGCGTCTTATGATGTGGTTTTGACAGGGAATAGATAACTAGGGTTACCTAACA
This sequence comes from Oreotragus oreotragus, assembly GCA_006410675.1. Classification (NCBI taxonomy): domain Eukaryota; kingdom Metazoa; phylum Chordata; class Mammalia; order Artiodactyla; family Bovidae; genus Oreotragus; species Oreotragus oreotragus. Next base: position 38,048 of record SJYX01013424.1, read on the forward strand.
TTCAAGTGAAATGTTGTGTGAATCTTCTAGACGTTGTAAACAGACTACTCCTTGACCATCTACTTCTAGATAAATGGGACTTCTATTTCTAGATAAATGGGACTTCTATTTCACTAGAGTCCAGCAGGAGACAGGGCTTTATGTTAATGATTGTCCCTCTGCCTGAACAAAAGGCTGAAGGATAAGTCATCATGGAACATAGGAGGGCCAGTCGTTGTCCATTTCTAGGAGAGGGATCATTTAGTGGTTCAACAGAGAGAAGGTTTGCCTGGCTCCTTTGGGTAATTTCACAGTAGTTAGGAGCAGATATATGGCTTGGGTATTAGCTAGTTCATTGTATTACCCTGACAAATGACAGGAATTACATTGAATTACAGTGACAGGAATTACATTGCTTACATTGAAATAATAACTTTACTCATGGCTTTTGACTTTTTCTCAAAGCTTTTTATGGTTTACTGAGCTGGTGAATGAATGGTCTCATCTATATTCCTGAGTCAAATTTGAGCAGTTTTCATCAAATGGCTACTCTGTGTCAGACCCACACATTATCTCAGTAAAGTTTCATAACATCGTAAGGCTTACTGAATCCCATTTTTCAGTTATCAGGTAAGGAAACAGAGGCCCAGAGAAGTTTCCAAGTTGAGAACACAGTTCAGCTGCACATGACTAATGAGTGGTGAGGCTGAGAAGCAAGCCCAGTCTTCTAAGTCCACTTCACTATACCACGCATTTGTGTAAAGGAACGGTTAAAAATGGCAGTCAAAGGAGGCGGAGAATCAGGAGATCAAAACAAGCATTCAAGTCAATACTGTTAGCAATGGAAGTCTGAGGTTGCCAAGAAATACCTAATGCTATGTAATAGGAAGACTGGTATTTAGCTTGATACGTGTATCTCTAAGTATCGTCTGCTCCTGAAATGTAGCTGAGATGCTTCTTGTGACCTGCTCTGGTGATCCTAATGAAGTCTAAGTCATTTTTAACACCTACAGATACAGGGGGATATTGTTGTGTGCTAAATACTGTTTCAAAATTATGGGGAACCTGGATTTTATTATTTTATTTTAGAAAGTATATGCATGTGTGTTCTGAGTCACTTCAGTTGTGTCTGACTCTTGTGACCCTATGGACGATAGCCCCCCAGGGCTCTCTGTCCATGGGATTTTCCAGGCAGGAATACTGGAGTGGGTTGCCATGCCCTCCTCCAGGGGATCTTCCTGACCAAGTAATTGAACCTGTGTCTCTTTCATCTCCTGCACTGACAGGCAGGTTCTTTTCCACTGCTGCCACCTGGGAAGCTCCTGAAAGCATATATCTGATCAGAAAAAAAGTTTAAAATGGTTCTCAAAATTTCTTGTTACCCACTCTTTGTTTGATAACATGGACATCTCTCTAAACACCCAAGACTAATACAAAGCAAAATTGAGAGGGAAATTAAGTTGTCTGACCGGGTTACCAGCCAAGTTTATATAATTTATATCTTTTAGTCTTTTGGAAAATTCTATAAATTAGGTAACATTGGATTCATTTTAGACAAAATAAAAAGCAAACAAATTAAGAAGAAAACAGATTCAGAAGGGTCAAGTAAGTTACTCAAATTTGCACAGTTGAGATGTAGGGGGCAAAACCAAGATTTAAACCCAGATCATGTTCTTTTCATTCTATGATATTGTCACACAGATTGTAAGAGCCACAGTAGGTGATACAAGCAGTGCATAAAGTACAGAAAGATGATCTTTTAAGGTATTTCTATCTGGATCTTCCTTGGGGCAGTAATTAATGCAAGTCACTATCAACCAGTCATAGAATGCTAGAGTTGGAGAGTCTTCATAGATTACATAGTACAATCTTTTGATTTTTTTTTAGGTGAGGGGTGTGCATGTGTTCTTGCTCAGGCATTAAGTCGTGTCTGACTCTTTGTGACCCCCATGGACTGTAACTGGCTAGGCTCCTCTGTCCATGGGATTTTCCAGGCAAGAATACTGGGTTGGGTTGCCATTTTCTTCTCCAGGGGATGTTCAGATCCAAGGATCAAACCTGTGTCACCTGAAATGTCAGGTGGATTCTTCGTCACTGAGTCACCTGTAAAGCCCTTACATGAGGAGAGTATATTTTAACTCTGAGTTCTTAACTCAGAGAAGATATGAAAATTGTAAGGTCACAGAGCAAGATCAGTTATCTACATCTTCTAAATCCCAGTTTTATGCTCTTTTTGTTATGTCAGTATGAGTAAAAGATAAGATGGTATTAGAGCCACAGTGTGCTGCTGTGCTGTGCTAAGTTGCTTCAGTCATGGTTGACTCTTTGCGACCCCAAGGACTATAGTCCGCCAGGCCCCTCTGTCTGTGGGATTCTCCAGGCAAGAATACTGGAGTGGGCTACCATGCCCTCCTCCAGGGGATCTTCCCAACCAAGGGATGGAATCCACATCATTTACATTTCCTGCATTGGCAGATGGGTTCTTTACCACTAGTGCCACCTTGGAAGCCCCAGAGTCACACTATCCATATTCAAATTCTGGTTGACTGGTCAAAGATACCCAACATCTCTGGACCTCAGTTTATGCACTTGTAATATGATGATAATAGTATTTCATGGAGTTTATTAAATGAGTTAATACTTGCAAAATACTGAGGTCAATGTTTATCCTATAATAAACTTAGTTAACATTATTATTATTATTCTTACCTTGTCTCCCAAAGACCAAGCCTAGTAGTATAGAAGCTTTTAGAGTGGTCAAACTGAAGGAGAAATAGTATAAAAGGCAAACTTTTCTTTAAGAGAATCATAAAATAGTTCCCCTGTAGAGATGGTAGGGACATGGCACATGATCCACAGAGTAAATTCCACAGGACTCAGCTCCTAAGAACTCATGAGGGCTGGAGGTCTGGGTAGGCCTCGCAGGCTGACTCCAGATAGATCAGCTCAGGAAGCCAAGGAGTGTAAACCAGCAGTCACCTGGGCAGAACTGTTATGGGAACTAAAGAAAATCTTCCTTGTTCTTGGGTTGGAAGAATCAATATTGTCAAAATAACTGTACTACCAAAGCAATTAATGGATTCAATGCAATCCCTATGAAATTAACAATGACATTTTTCACAAAGCTGGAGCAAAATTTTTAAAATCTGTATGGAGACACAAAAGACCCTGAATAGCCAAAGCAAATCTTGAGAAAGGAAAACGGAGCTGGAGAAATCAGGCACACCAACTTAAGACTATACCATGAAGCTACAGTCATCAAAACAGTATGGTACTAGCACAAAACAGAAATATAAATCAATGGAAAATGATAGAAAGTCCAGTAAATAAACCCACATACCCAACATCAATTAGTCTACAACAAAGGAGGCAAGAGTATACAAGGGAGAAAAGACAGTCTCTTTAATAAGCAGTGCCAGGAAAACTGGACATCTACATGTAAAAGAATAAAATTAGAACATTCTCTAACGCCGTATACAATAAACCCAAAATAGATTAAAGACCTAAGTGGAAGTCTGGATACTATAAAATTCTTAGAGGAGAACATAAGAAGAACACTCTTTGACATAAATTGCAGCAATATATTTTTTGATTTGTTTTCTAGAGTAACGGAAATAAAAACAAAAATAAACAAGTGAGATCCAATTAAAACTTAAAAGTTTTACACAGCAAAGGAAACCATAAAATGAAATGACAACTCACAAAATGGGAGAAAATATTTGCAAATGATGTGACAGACAAGGGATCTCCAAAATTTACAAACAGCTTGTGTAGCTCAATATAAAAAACAAACAACCCAATCAAAAAATAGAAGACTTAAATAGACATTTCTCCAAAGAAGACATACAGATGGCCAACAGGCACATGAGAATATGCTCAACAATATCACTAATTGTTAGAGAAATGCAAATCAAAACTATGATGAGGTATCACTTCACTCTGGTCAGAATGGCCATCATCAAAAAGTCTACAAACAATAAATGCTAGAGAGGGTATGAGGAAAGGGGATCCTCCTATTCTGTTGGTGAGAATGTAAATTGGTAGAGCCACTATGGAGATCAGTGTGGAGGTTCCTTAAAAAACTGAAAACAGAGCTATGATATGATCCTGCAGTCCTGCTCCTGAGCATATATTCAGGATACATGGACCCCAATGCTCATTGCAGCACTATTTGAAAGGATACATGCACCCCAATGTTCATTGCAGCACTGCTTATAATAGCCAAGACAATGTTCATTGATAGATGAATGGATAAAGATGTGGTACATATATACAATGGAATATAAAAAGAAAGTAACAATGCCATTTGCAGCAACATGGATGGACCTGGAGATAATCACACTAAGTGAAGTAAGTCAGATAGGAAGACAAGTATCATGGTATTACTTACATGTGAAATCTAAAAAACATTTACACAAATGAACTTATTTACAAGCAAACAGATGAACAGGCTTGGAAAACAAACTTATAGTTACCAAAGAGGAGCTACCAAGTGTGGTGGAAGGATAGATTGGCATTTTGGGATTAACATATACACACTACTATATATAAAATAGATAACCAACAAGGACCTACTGTACAGGGAACTCTGCTCAATATTCTGTAATAATCTAAATGGGAAAATAATTTTTAAAAGAATAGATAATTGTATATGTATAACTGAATCACTTTGTTGTACACTTGAAACTAACACAATATTATAAATCAACTATAGTTCACTATAAAATAAAAATTTTTAAAGAGAAATGCTATAATCAGCAGCTCTGAAATCTATAATATCATGGTCAATTTTAGGTAACCAAAAAATAAAAATTTCAACTGAATATTAAAAAAAATAAAGAGAAACCTTCCACTTTGAACCAGGATAATTGTTTTTCTTTCTACCTCTCTCCCTCCTTCTCTTCTTGTTTGTCTGCCTGTTTTTTTTTTTTTTCCTGTCTTTCATTCATGAGATGTTTCCTGAGTGATTACTATGTGCCAGGCACAAATCCCAAAGAAAGGCAATGCCAAAGAATGCTCAAACTACTCACACAATTGCACTCATCTCACACGCTAGTAAANTGTTGCAGAAACATATTGAAGGGGAAGAAAAGGAAACATTAAGGTCCACTGCGAGCCGCACAGCGGTTTAACGATTTCAAATGAGCCCCGGCTTGTGTGAGGACCTGACAATTGGCCGTCAGGATGGCAGATGACGGCTAAAATTACCCGAAATCAATATTCTCACCGGGTGTCCCGGGCTGATAAGCGCCGCGAAGACAATGTTGACTATTAAAGTCGACAGCTTGAGATATTACACTATTAGTTATGCTATTTTTAATAATCTATAATATTTGGGCTATAATTAATTAATTATACGGGTCAGATAATATCTCGGGCTGGAATGAGGTCTGAAGGACCTATTACGGTGGTAATGAGAAAGGAGAAATCTAATCTGAGGACAGGTGCAAGAGAGCCGCGTGCAGGCCCAGGACGCTGCCGCCTGGCGCGCGGGCTGGACCAGCCCAGTGCAGCGGCCCCTGGAAGCAGGGCCCGTGGGTCACAGGCGTGGGTCTCTGCCTCTGAGCAGCTGGGGGAGGGCGAGGGGGAGGGCCTGCGCCTCCTCCAGGGACACTCCGGCTCTCTCACCCACTGCGTCCCGATCTCTCTCTCACGTGAGAGCCAGACCGGGAGTTCCTGGTCCAAGCTGCTAAGAGCTCAGATCACAGTCCTTGCCTCACACCCATCCAACCTCTTCCCAACACAGGGAGCAAAACTCAGGCCTGCTCTCTCCGCCTGGAGGACTTCTCCAGCTGCTCGCCCCACCAACCCCTCTCTCCCACCCCGGCCAGGAGGCCTTCCTGCTGCGGCCCCAGGGCCTTCGCAGCGGCTGTGGCCTTGTTCCACCTGCCTACCTTCCCAGTGACACACATCTCGCTTCTCGATGTTCATTTCCAGCGGCGCCTCCTCGAAAATCCTGTCGCAGATACCCCCGCCCCAGATGAATGCTGATTTGCTGGAGCAGGAATGGTGGGCCGGTGCTGCTGCTCCTGAGGGCACAGAACCAGGGAACCGGGGTCTGGACAAGAGCCACGTGCGGGCCGGCCGAGCTCAGCGGGGCCCAGCCACAGGAGCCGCCCTGCCCTCGCTGTGGTCCTTCCCCCAAACCACGCTGTGGGCCGCATGCCAGGAACATGGCCCTGCTAGGATGGCCGTGGGAAGGTGGGAAGGGGCGCTCCATCTGTCTGCCCTGGGGCTTGGGGCCTCAGGAGAGCCCGGGGTCTGGACTTCCTGACGGGGTGGGGGCCCCGCAGGGCTGCCACTGCTCACCGCAGTCTCTCCCCCAGCCGCCGCCCAGCCTGCCCTCTCCCGCCCGCACCTCCTCACGGCCAGCTGCTGCGGTGCTGGGTGGCGGGAGGAGGCCAGTCCGTCTGCAGGGAGCTTGAAACAGGAGTGAGGCCGGCAGCAGCTGGCCCCTGCCGCCGGTCACCAGCGTGGCGAGTCTCAACGATGCCAGTGATAAATACTCCTCCCGGAAAAAAATGCTCTGTCGGTCGAAGCTCTAGACGGCGGCTGTGGCCACTGGAGGCTGTAGAAACGTCTGTGAACTTCCGACTCCACATCTCTCAGCCTCTCCCTGTGTGTGAGCATCACCCGCGCAGACGCTGACCGGGACCCCAGGCCCCAGAGCAGCCACACCTGTCACTGTCTCGGTGTTCCACCCTCACCACCCTCACCCTCGTGCAAACGGCAGGCCCCAAATAAAGACCCAGAGACAGATGCAGGGTGTGTGACCGTGCTGTGCCCTTCCAGCTGCCATCCTCACAGCTCCGGAGCGGAGCCCAAGGGCATCTTCCAGTGCACCAGGGGTCCTGCCCCAGCTCGGGGGGCTAAGACAGGACGGTAGTGGGAGGAAGCTGGCGAGGCCCCGTCCAGGTCCCCCTTGAGCGTCTCTGAGTCCTGCCGTCGTGGGGACAGGTGCGCGGTGGGCGGTGGGGAGGAGCTGACCCGGGGCCCGGAGGAGCCTTCCAGTGCTCTTGGCTGCACTCTGCGACTCTCCCTCAGACCTGAAGTTATTCTCAGATGAAAATTTTACTAAAATACTAAATTTTAGTAAAAAAATATTAAAATTGCTAAAATTTTAATGTGATCTAAAAGTACCAACCCATTACCTTTTCCCTTTTTTTGCATTTTAGTATTGAATTGGTTAAATTTTTTTACTGATGAAGTGAAAATTCAACAAAAGAAAATCCTCACCATTGGTGTTTATTGTCCAGTTCAACTCAGTTGCTCCATCGTGTGACTCCGAGGACTGCAGCCCGCCAGGCCTCGCTGTCCATCACCAGCTCCCAGAGTTTACTCACACTCGTGTCCATCGAGTCGGCGACGCCATCCAGCCGTCTCACCTGTCGTCCCCTTCTCCTCCTGCCCTCAGTCTTTCCCAGCATCAGGGGCTTTTCCAGCGAGTCAGTTCTTCGCATCAGGTGGCCAAAGTGTCAGAGCTTCAGCTTCAGCATCTGTTCCTCCAGTGAAAGTTCAGGATGGATTTCCTTTAGGATGGACTGGCTGGATTGCCTTGCTGTGTTTTCTGATGACTGCTGGCAAGAACCGTGCGTGTGCCCCTGGTCTCAAATCCGTGGCCGCGGCTCTTGGGGCCCCAGTGCAGGCGCTGCGCAGAGCGGCCCCGGCCCAGGCTCCTCCCCGCGCCTCTCCCCTCCCCGGGGCCTTCCGTCACCCTCCCGCCGGCACAGGTGGGCGTTTGGGTTCCCGCTCACCTCCCGTGTACAGTGGATGTGGAACCGCTCCAGCGCTGTCAGCAGAGAAGGGGTGGTACACTCAGGCCGCCGGTGTGGCTTGTGGCAAGCTCCCAGCAGAAGGGGGAAGCCTGCTGACTGGGCCGGACCCCCCAGCGTCCCCTCTGACCACAGAGGGGGCCTGCTGACTGACAAAGGTGCCGAGAAGCCAAAACGTCTCCCGGCGCCCGCTTCCCTCCCGTCCTCTCTTCTGCTTTTGGAAGCTCAGCCGTCAGTGCCGCGTGTCCAGCTCCTCCACCCCGTGTGACGTCACGAGCCGGGACTGACCATCAGCCAAGCTGGGCTCCCTGCATCCCAGCCCGTCATCACCTAGGTGCCCCGGGGCGCTTGTGCGCCAGGGTGGGGGTCCTGGTTTATCTCGGCTCCCCTCTTTAAGAGACAGCAGACACGAGCTGCCAGGCTGAAGTGAAGCCCTGCTTGGCCCCAGGCTCCCAGGCTCCAGGCAGGTGGATCCGCTGTCCGGCTGTGAGTTTTGCTTGGCGGACGCTGGTGAGAACGCTGGTCCCGTGTGGGTTTCGTGACCTGCGTCTGTCCCCTTCTCTTTGTTCAGCTGTTGGGGTTGTTGTGCTGTAATAACAGGTTAAAAATTCTTTATTATAAAATATTTCAGACAGACACAGAGAAACAGAAGCGTACAATCAGCTCCCTTGTACTGTCACTCAGATTCAACAATTGTCGACGTCTTGTCTCTGCGAGTTCATCCACTCACAGCCACACTTTTCTTTCCAGAATATTTTAAACTGTAGCTCCAGATTTCAAACCCTTTCACCTGTGACTATTTCAGCCAAGAAAAACAAGCTGAAAAACAGGTATCCGGATGGGGAAGGAAAAAAACACAACTGTCCCACATACAGACAACACGATTAGCCACAGAGAATGCACAGACTGACCTCCTGGGGCTCGGAAGGCTGGCAGCTCAGAGGATGCACCCTGGAAAAGTCAATCACATTTCTATCTGCAGGCGATCGGCCACTGAAAGCTTGAAACATGTGCAGCAGCTTCAGGCCTAGGGGCTCTTTCTCGCCCCTGGTCCTCTGAGTCTTTATGATGATCAGATGTCACGTTCTGGGACGTGCGTTTTCTGCAGCTGCTGGTGTGGCCACGTGCTCTTTTCGGCCCGTGCCTGGAGCGCTTGCTCGCTGGGGGACATCCACTGCCGTCGCAGCGCTGAACCTCTCCGCCGTCTTGGGATGCACCTTCTTGCTCCTAGCGTGCTTGCTCCTTCTATCTGCTGCTGGGTCCAGTTTCCCAGTTTTGTGTTGAAGATTTTTGCACGGTTGTTCGTCACAGGTGCTGTTCTGTAGCTGTTTATCTGGCTCTGCCTCTGCCAGCTGTTGGAATTAGGGCAATGCTGGCCTCATAAAACGGGAGTGTTATCTCTTCTGTTTTCTTAGAGGTTAGGTAGAATTGATGTTATTTTTATCTCTAAGTATTTTCAAGAATTTGTCAGTGAAACTGTCAGAGTTTGGAGTTTTCTTATTCGAAAGGTCATTAACTATGGAGCCAGTTGCTTTGGTAGATGGGATATTCGGGTTGTTAGTTCTTGGGTAAGTTTTGATGGTTTGTGGATTGCAAGAAATTGGTCTGTTCGTCGACACTGTTGCATCCGAGCGTGTAGAGTCGTTCCTAATTGTCCTTCGCACGTCTGTGGGCTCCGTGGTGATAGCTCTTTCCTCACTCCTGTTATTAGTAATTTGTGTCTTCCCTTTTTTTTTTTTTCCTTTTTCAGTCTACCTAGAGATTAACAAATTTAATTGACTTTCCCAAAGAAGTGATTCTTGATTTCACTGATTTTGTCTAACGGTTTTCTGTTTCTTCACTTCGGCGATCTGGGCTTCACCCTTGTTATTTCCTTTCTTCTCGCTGCTTTGCATTTCCCTGGCTCTTAGCTTTCTAGTCCCCTAAGAAGGGAGCTTAGGTCACCGCGGCCGTCTTTCCTCTTTCCCGAAAGTTTCCCTTCTAATCACTAATGCAAGTGCATCGCTTCAACTGCGATCCACAAGTAATTTTGATTTTTAAGTTTTTCATTTTCATTTAGTTCAAAAATGTTTTCCAGTTTCCCTTGAGATGTCTTTGATCCACAGATTATTTTGAAGTCTGCTCACCGNTTTTTTTTTTTTTCCTTTTTCAGTCTACCTAGAGATTAACAAATTTAATTGACTTTCCCAAAGAAGTGATTCTTGATTTCACTGATTTTGTCTAACGGTTTTCTGTTTCTTCACTTCGGCGATCTGGGCTTCACCCTTGTTATTTCCTTTCTTCTCGCTGCTTTGCATTTCCCTGGCTCTTAGCTTTCTAGTCCCCTAAGAAGGGAGCTTAGGTCACCGCGGCCGTCTTTCCTCTTTCCCGAAAGTTTCCCTTCTAATCACTAATGCAAGTGCATCGCTTCAACTGCGATCCACAAGTAATTTTGATTTTTAAGTTTTTCATTTTCATTTAGTTCAAAAATGTTTTCCAGTTTCCCTTGAGATGTCTTTGATCCACAGATTATTTTGAAGTCTGCTCACCGCTAAGCATCGGGGAGTTTTTGCTTGCTTGTTTACTTTTGGCCGAGCCGGGCCTTTGCTGCTGCGGGCGCTTTTTCTCCTGGTTGTGGAGAGCGGGCTTCTCGCTGCGGCAGCTCGCCCTGTGGCACGGCGGGGGCACAGGGTCAGTAGCTGTGGTGCAAGGGCTTGCTTGCTCTGAGACATGTGGGATCTTCCCAGACCAGGGATGCAGCCTGCGTCTCCTGCACTGGCAGGTGGGTTCTCTGCCACCTAGCCACCAGGAAGCCTTGCATCTGGGGTGTTTGAAGATCTCTTACCGTTACTGGTATCTACTTTAATTTCATTGTGGTCGAGAACATTTTCAGTTCAGTTCAGTTCAGTCGCTCAGTCGTGTCCGACTCTTTGCGACCCCATGAATCGCAGCACGCCAGGCCTCCCTGTCCATCACCATCTCCCGGAGTTCACTCAGACTCACGTCCATCGAGTCCGTGATGCCATCCAGCCATCTCATCCTCGGTCGTCCCCTTCTCCTCCTGCCCCCAATCCCTCCCAGCATCAGAGTCTTTTCCAATGAGTCAACTCTTCCCGTGAGGTGGCCAAAGTACTGGAGTTTCAGCTTTAGCATCATTCCTTCCAAAGAAATCCCAGGGTTGATCTCCTTCAGAATGGACTGGTTGGATCTCCTTGCAGTCCAAGGGACTCTCAAGAGTCTTCTCCAACACCACAGTTCAAAAGCATCGATTCTTCGGCGCTCAGCTTTCTTCACAGTCCAACTTTCACATCCATACATGACCACAGGAAAAACCATAGCCTTGACTAGGCGGACCTTAGTCGGCAAAGTAATGTCTCTGCTTTTGAATATACTATCCAGGTTGGTCATAACTTTTCTTCCAAGGAGTAAGCGTCTTTTAATTTCATGGCTGCAGTCACCATCTGCAGTGATTTTGGAGCCCCAAAAAATAAAGTCTGACACTGTTTCCACTGTTTCCCCATCTATTTCCCATGAAGTGATGGGACCGGATGCCATGATCTTCGTTTTCTGAATGTTGAGCTTTAAGCCAACTTTTTCGCTCTCCTCCTTCACTTTCATCAAGAGGCTTTTTAGCTCCTCCTCACTTTCTGCCATAAGGGTGGTGTCATCAGCATATCTGAGGTTATTGATATTTCTCCCGGCAATCTTGATTCCAGCTTGTGTTTCTTCCAGTCCAGCGTTTCTCATGATGTACTCTGCATATAAGTTAAATAAGCAGGGAGACAATATACAGCCTTGACGTACTCCTTTTCCTATGTGGAACCAGTCTGTTGTTACATGTGCAGTTCTAACTGTTGCTTCCTGACCTGCATACAGATTTCTCAAGAGAACATTTCACATAAGCTGAATTCTTCGGATTTCTTAGGTTGGCTTTATAGCCTGGCGTATGGTCTCTCTGGAGACCCCTGCAGGTGCCTCTGAAAAGGATACTGTTTTGCGGTTGTTAGCTGGAGTGCTGTTCTATAACGCTGTTTAGAAACAGCGGCTGGTGGTGTTGCCCAGCTCCTCCGCTTTCCCGGTGATGGTCTGATGCTTGTCTACTGACATGGAGAGCGGGCCCCACAGCCGCGGGCGTCCCATCCCTGAGTCCGGCCCTCAGTTCCTGCTTCGTGTGCCCTGAAGGTTGTGTTGCTCAGGCTGTTAGCTGAATGCACATTCGGCCTTGCGTGCCTCCTTGATTAATTGGCCCTTTCATCATTATGTAATGCTTCTAGCTACCCCGAGCCGTTTTCTTTCATCTGATATTATTATTGCCACTTCAGCTTTCTTCACTATTGTTTCCAGGTGATATCTTTTTAGATTCTTTAACTTCTCCCCTAGTTTTATTGAGATATAATTGACATACGACACTGCATAAGTTCAAGGTATACAGCATAACAATCTGGTTTACATATATCACAAAGTGGCCTTCACAATCATTTAGTGAACATCTGGGATAATTACTTTTTTAGTGATTGTTCTTGAGACTATAATATAGATACTGAAGTTGTCACAGTCTGTGTTTTTCCACTTTGAGTGGAATGTGGAAAGCTTCACACCAAACCACCACCTTCGTCCTCCCTTTTCATCTGTAGTTGTCTCGTTATCACGTCTACCCCTTGAGCCACCAGGGACGCCCCGTTCCATCTACAGATATTCAGAATTCCCTCAGACAATGTTGTCATTTTTGTCCTCAGCTATCATGTATTTTAAAGAAGTGAGAAGAGAGACTGCCCTGATGGCGAGCAGCCAAAAATTTTTTAAAAACAAAAATGAATTTTGAAAAGTAAGAAGGAAAACACGATTTTACCCAGCCTTTTATGATTTCTCTAGCACTGTTTCTGAAGTTCCAGGTTTCATTCTGCCCGAACCCCCCACCCCCACCCCGCCCCTGCCTTTAGCATTTCTTCCAGAGCAAGTTTGCTAGTGACACATTCTCTTGGTTTTCCCTTTTCTGAGAGGGTCTTAATATCTGAAGGGCATTTTTACTGGCTGTCCTGCTAGCACTGAAAACCTTNCCCCCACCCCCACCCCGCCCCTGCCTTTAGCATTTCTTCCAGAGCAAGTTTGCTAGTGACACATTCTCTTGGTTTTCCCTCTTCTGAGAGGGTCTTAATATCTGAAGGGCATTTTTACTGGCTGTCCTGCTAGCACTGAAAACCTTTCCTTCCGCTGCCTTCCTGTTCCCGTGGTCCCTGCAAGAAGCCCACCGTCTTTTCTATGCTGTTTCCCTACAGATAACCACTTTCCTCTGGCTGCTCTCGTGGGTTTTTTTTTTTGTTTTTGTTTTCGGTTCTCAGTGGTTTGATTACGATGTTTCTGGGAAGGAATTTGTTTTGAGTTTACCTTTGGAATTTACTGAGCTTCTCGAGTCTGTAAATGTATGTCTTTTAGCAGATTTTGGATATTGGTGTCCCTATTTCTTCAAATATGTGTTCTATACTCTCTCCCCTCCTATGGAACTTTGCGTTGTGGCGTATCATTCCTTTTTCTTGCCTACCAGTGTGTCATTGTACAGATATACCACATTTTCTTTATCTAATCATCTGTTGATGGACATTATGAATAATGCTGCTATGAACATTCCTGTACAATTCTTGTGTGGATGTAAAGATTTTATTTCTCCTTGGTAGAAACCTAGGAGAGCAGTTGCTGGGTGACTGGGTAACTTTATGCTTAATCTTTTGAGGAGCTGCCAAACTGCTTCTAAAGTTTTTAAATGGCTACACCATATTACATTCCCTCCAGCAGCACATAAGGGTTCCAATTTCCCCACCTCCTTGTCAGCACTTATTATTATCTGATCTTTTGTTTTTAACCACCCTAGGGGATGTAAAATGGTATCTCATTGTTTTGATTTGCATTTCTCTGATGACCTGTGACACTGAGCATCTTTTTCATATGTTTATCGGCCATTTATTTATTGGCCATCCAAGCCAGGCTTCAGCAATACGTGAACTTCCAGATGTTCAAGCTGGTTTTCGAAAAGGCAGAAGAACCAGAGATCAAATTGCCAACATCTGNACCCAGATAACCACTATGGTGTGATCACTCACCTAGAGCCAGACATCCTGGAATGTGAAGTCAAGTGGGCCTTAGGAAGCATCACTATGAACAAAGCTAGTGGAGGTGATGGCATTCCAGTTGAGCTATTTCAAATCCTAAAAGAAGATGTTGTAAAAGTGCTGCACTCAATATGCCAGCAAATTTGGGAAACTCAGCAGTGGCCACAGGACTAGAAAAGGTCAGTTTTCATTCCAATACCAAAGAAAGGCAAAGCCAAAGAACACTCAGACTACCACACAATTTCACTCATCTCAGACACTAGCAAAGTAATGCTCAAAATCCTCCAAGCCAGGCTTCAATAGTTTGTGAACCATGAAGCTCCAGATGTTCAAGCTGGTTTTAGAAAAGGCAGAGGAACCAGAGATCAAATTGCCAACATCTGTTGGCTCATCGAAAAAGCAAGAGTTCCAGAAAAGCATCTACTTCTGTTTTATTGACTATGCCAAAGCCTTTGACTGTGTGGATCACAATCAACTGTGGAAATCCTTCAGTAGATGGGAACACCAGGCCACCTGACCTCCCTCTTGAGAAATCTGTAGGCAGGTCAAGAAGCAACAGTTAGAACTGGACATGGAACAACAGACTGCTTCCAAATAGGAAAAGGAGTATGTCAAGGCTGTATGTTGTCACCCTGTTTTTTTAACTAATATGCAGAGTACATCATGAGAAACACTGGACTGGATGAAGTACAAGCTGGAATCAAGATTGCCATGAGAAATATCAATAATCTCAGGTATGCAGATGACACCACCCTTATGGAAGAAAGTGAAGAAGAACTAAAGAACTTCTTGATGAAAAGTGAAAAAAAAGAGAGTGAAAAAGTTGGCTTTAAACTCAACATTCAGTTCAGTTCAGTTCACTCGCTCAGTTGTGTCTGACTCTCTGTGACCCCATGAATCGCAGCACGCCAGGCCTCCCTGCCCATCACCAACTCCCGGAGTTCACACAGACTCACGTCCATCAAGTCAGTGATGCCATCCAGCCATCTCATCCTCTGTTGTCCCCTTCTCCTCCTGTCCCCAATCCCTCCCAGCATCAGAGTCTTTTCCAGTGAGTCAACTCTTCACATGAGGTGGCCAAAGTACTGGCATCCGGTCCCATCCCTTCATGGCAAATAGATGGGGAACAGTGGAAACAGTGGCAGACTTCATTTTTTTGTGCTCCAAAATCACTGCAGATGGTGATTGCAGTCATGAAATTAAAAGATGCTTGCTCCTTGGAAAAAAATTTATGACCAACCTAGACATTAAAAAGCAGAGACATTACTTTGGCAACAAAGGTCCGTCTAGTCAAAGCTATGGTTTTTCCAGTAGTCATGTATGGATGTGAGAGTTGGACTATAAAGAAAGCTGAGTGCTGAAGAATTGGTGCTTTTGAACTGTGGTGTTGGAGAAGACTCTTGAAAGTTCCTTGGACTGCAAAGAGATCCAACCAGTCTGTCCTAAAGGAAATCAGTCCTGAATATTCATTGGAAGGACTGATGCTGAAGCTGAAACTCCAATACTTTGGCCATCTGATGTGAAGAACTGACTCATTTGAGAAGACCCCGATGCTGGGAAAGATTGAAGGCGGGAGGAGAAGGGGACGACGGAGGATGAGATGGTTGGATGGCATCACCAACTCAATGGACATGAGTTTGAGTAAGTTCTGGGAGTTGTTGATGGACAGGGAGGCCTGGCATGCTGTAGTCCATGGAGTCGCAAAGAGTTGGACAGGACTGAGCAACTGAACTGAACTGAACTGGGAAAGGAGGACCACTGTGACAAAGTCTCAGAGAACGCAGAGTTGAGCAGGCATTTCTGAGAAAGAGTGGAGAATGTAGTTTATGTAAGTGCCACAAAATTTCACTACTAAAAAGAAATACACAACTCTCAGGAAAACATACGTTACCAAAATAAAAACATGAAAAGGCACACACTAAATCATACTCACTTTGATAATAAAAGAGCCTGAATTAATATTTTAGTTAGAAAAGTTGCTCATTTATAAATGTTAAAAGCTTTTTATTTATTTATTTTGCATTTTATTTTGAGCTAATTAGCTGTTAGACCTACTAAGATATTTTCCTTTCACGTCAGGTATATAAAAACTTCAAAGTCAAACAAGGTTTGATAGTAAGAAAGTGAACAAAGAAGCTGAAGGGATTATTGACATTCTTTAATCAATGAAAATGTGTCAGCATATGTAAGTATCTTTAGCTGGCAAAAATATAATGGAAATAAATAATGTAAGGAAAAGAGAAACTGGCTATTCATAGAATGCATTATGTTGTACAATAATATTCTTAGAGGCAAAGTTTCAAATGAGTGAAAATGATCAGTGCTAATACTTGAAAATTCCAGCAGTTCAGAGAGTTTTTAGTATGCTTTCTGGGCCCTAAATGTGAAACTTAAAATTATTTTATTAAGAAAATCTTATTCAATCTCTTGAGAGATTTGCATATCACTGCAAAAATCTCTCCTTGCATCAGTTATTTTCTCTAGAAGTCAGTGTCATTTTGTGGCATATTGGGGTATAGCCGATTAACAATGCTGTGATAGTTTCCTTTGGATAGCAAAGGGACTCACCCATGCATATACATGTAGTCATTCTCCCTTTATCTTCCCTCCCATCCAGGTAAAATATCATTCTTGATGGATATATTAGATCAGTAGAGACTAGGGAATCTAAGAATAGGAATAAAGTGTTTATGACACTCTAAACTTAAAATTTTGAAAATAACAGTTCATACTTTATGTACTTTATGTATTTATAGTCAATAGATACAATTGGTAGCTTAAGAAAGAACTTAGTGAGTAAGGATCAAGAGATTGACATTGATTGAATAATATTCAAGATATAGGTATTTGATGGGCTCATCAAACTAAGATACGTTATGGTATATGAGAGAGATCTTGAATATTTATAAAGAGCTTAACTTCTCTTTCTTCCCCCTTTTGATGCTTTTAGGAGATGTTTAGTGATTTGATTATGCTGTTCTTCTCCAGTGCCATGCATGAATACTGTGAATAAGCTGTTATTAAATGTTTTTTTTTAATACAAAAGAATACTTATATATGTAAATTTTAGAGTGGTGATCCTTAAACTGTAATATGCAAACAATCACTGGGAGCTTATTAAAATGCAGATTCTGACTCAGGCAGTCTGGGGCCTGTTTCTGCATTTCTAACAAAATCCCAGATGATACCAATGCTCTGCTCTATAGACTATCCTTCTAGTAGCAAGCGTAAAAGTGCGGATAATACGATGATCGCCAGTGTACCCACCAACAGTGCAAGAAAAAGAACATCATCATGATCTCTGACGTCCTCTGCACATTCTTCCCAGATGCCCTCCCCTTCTGTCTCTCTAAGAGACATCTACTCTCCTGAGGTTTGTTTTTATTATCCTTCTGCTTTTCTTGATAGTTTTATCATATATGCTTGTCTCTCTAAAAATATGTTGTTAGATTTTGCACATTTTTGAACACAAGAAATGAATATAAATGGAATCATTTGTGTGTCTATTGCATTTTTTTGGGCAACACATTACATTCCCAAGGTTCACTTATACTGTGTGTAACCTTCATTTGTTCGTTTTCATTGCTGTATAGAATTATTTTGTATGAATCTATATATAGCTTATCTATTCTACTGTTGATAGACTTTGGAATTTCAGTTTTATACTGCCATGAAAATTCTTATACAAGTTTCTGGTGCATAGATGCAAGGTTCAGTCAGGTTTCATATACATACATGCTGGCTCACAGATTGTAGCTGGTCTAGTTTTCATCTCAGACACTATACCTTTTATCCTTAAATATTTTAAGTGCTATACAATCTGGTGCAATTTGATATTTAATTAAATATTTAATCCTCACAATCACCCTGTGAGGCAGCTACAGTTGGTCCTCCCATTTACTGATGAGAAAACCAAGTCACTTGCCAAAGTTGCAGAGCTAGTAAGTAATAAAAGCCATGGTTTGATTCTAGTTTGGTTCCAATGCTCAAATTTTAAACCACTAGCTTATATTGTTTATACAATACATACTCACACACATATGCAAACATACACACACTTATACAAAAGGCACCATAGTATCTATAGATGAGAGCACTCAGTCTAGCTGTTAGGAAACTTAACACTTGTTTGAGAAAACAGACTATTTATATCTAAAAAGATAATAGAAGACAATTATGTGAAGCGACAGAAGGGTCATGGAACATGGGCTGCTCCCTGACACTCACCAAACTCTAACCACATCGATCCTCTTTCTGTTCCTCAAAATGGCATGCCTTTTCCCAACTCATGGCCTTTACATTTGCTGTGCCCTCTCCCTGGAATGCTTTTTTCCAAATCTTGGTAAGGCTGGCTCTTGTGTTATCATTCTGAACTCAGATCAAATGTACCCTCTGTAAAGAGAATTTCCTTGATGACTCAATCTGAAATAGCACCGCAATACTACCGTAGTCAATTCTCCAGTTTAATTTTATTTACGATGCTTCTCCCTATTTGAAATGATCTCATCAATTTGTTTACTTGCTTGTGGTCTGCTTAACTTTACTAGAATAGAAACTTATGCTCAAGGACCTTATTTGTCTTATTCTTGTCTTTTCCCCTTCTCTCAAATAGTTTCTGAGATTTCTACTTCATCTACAAAATCCTTCAGATTTTAAAGTTATGAAGAAATGTCTCTGTGACTTGTTTTGAAGAATTTGACCTCATGTATTTGTACAAAAGAGGATATTTTTATGTGTTTTTCCCCCTCATATCTTTAAAACATGTAAGAAACATGGTTCCTGAGATCTCTGAATTTGTTTACCGTCACTCTTGAGAATTATGGATGAATAATACAAATGGGTCGCAAAGAGTCAGACACAACTGAGTGACTGAACTGAACTGAGCTGAACTGAATACAAATGGTTGGTTCTTTGTAGTTGGTTTCTTTTGAAATGTCCCTCTGTAGGCTATGCTGATAGCATTTCCTTTACACTCACCTATCCTTATATTTATCAGTTATCACAGGTTTTTCTTGCTGCTTGGAACTTGATTGAATGAGCTCTTTGCTTCCTTATGAACAGATGAACACAAGTGGCTTTCTAAAATACTCCAAGGAAATATGGAGCTGCAGAAAAGATTTTATTCTTCATTACCATATAGCTTGGTAATTAGGAAGTCATTTCTTTGACTTAGTGCTGAAAGCAAAGTGATGAATATTGTGCAGGATAAAGCTGTGAATTATAGAATATTTTCAACTGTTTAAAAATCCGATTAACATTAATTTTACTCATTAATTTGCCCTGTGAAACAAATACATTACTAATTATATACAAAATGATATTTAATCTTCCTAATGTAGGCCTAACATATTCATTTAAGCCCTATTCATAGGAATGTTATTTGAAATGGAATACTACATTATAATTACATTGAAATAATATTGGTTTTCAATTATGAAATAATTTTAAGTGAAACTAATTTATTAAATTAAGAAATAAAGAAGAAGTGTACAAAAAAGATCTTCACAACCCAGATAATCATGAGGATGTGATCACTAATCTAGAGCCAGACATCTTGGAATGTGAAGTCAAGTGGGCCTCAGAAAGCATCACTACAAACAAAGCTAGTGGAGGTGATGGAATTCCAGTTGAGCTGTTTCAAATCCTGAAAGATGATGATGTGAAAGTGTTGCACTCAATATGCCAGCAAATTTGGAAAACTCAGCAGTGGCCACAGGACTGGAAAAGATCAGTTTTCATTCCAATTCCAAAGAAAGGCAATGCAAAATAATGCTCAAACTACCACACAATTGCACTCATCTCACACGCTAGTAAAGTCATGCTCAAAATTCTCCAAGCCAGGCTTCAGCAATACGTGAACCGTGAACTCCCTGATGTTCAAGCTGGTTTTAGAACAGGCAGTGGAACCAGAGATCAACTTGCCAACATCCGCTGGATCATGGAAAAAGCAAGAGAGTTCCAGAAAAACATCTATTTCTGCTTTATTGACTATGCCAAAGCCTTTGACTGTGTGGATCACAATCAACTGTGGAAAATTCTGAAAGAGATGGGAATACCAGACCACCTAACCTGCCTCTTGAGAAATCTGTATGCAGGTCAGGAAGCAACAGTTAGAACTGGACATGGAACAACAGACTGGTTCCAAATAGGAAAAGGAGTACGTCAAGGCTGTATATTGTCTCCCTGCTTATTTAACTTATATGCAGAGTACATCATGAGAAACGCTGGACTGGAAGAAACACAAGCTGGAATCAAGATTGCCGGGAGAAATATCAATAACCTCAGATATGCTGATGACACCACCCTTATGGCAGAAAGTGAGGAGGAGCTAAAAAGCCTCTTGATGAAAGTGAAGGAGGAGAGCGAAAAAGTTGGCTTAAAGCTCAACATTCAGAAAANTCAATAACCTCAGATATGCAGATGACACCACCCTTATGGCAGAAAGTGAAGAGGAGCTAAAAAGCCTCTTGATGAAAGTGAAAGAGGAGAGTGAAAAAGTTGGCTTAAAGCTCAACATTCAGAAAACAAAGATCATGGCATCTGGTCCCATCACTTCATGGGAAATAGATGGGGAAACAATGGAAACAGTGTCAGACTTTATTTTTCTGGGCTCCAAAATCACTGCAGATGGTGATTGCAGCCATGAAATTAAAAGATGCTTGCTCCTTGGAAGGAAAGTTATGACCAACCTAGACAGCATATTAAAAAGCGGAAACATTACTTTGCCAACAAATGTCCGTCTAGTCAAGGCTAGGGTTTTTCCAGTAGTCATGTATGGATGTGAGAGGTGGACTATAAACAAAGCTGAGCCCTGAAGAATTGATGCTTTTGAGCTGTGGTGTTGGAGAAGACTCTTGAGAGTCCCTTGGACTGCAAGGAGATCCAACCAGTCCATCCTAAAGGAGATCAGTCCTGGGTGTTCATTCGAAGGACTGATGCTGAGGCTGAAACTCCAATACTTTGGCCATCTGATGTGGAGAGCTGACTCATTTGAAAAGACCCTGATGCTGGGAAAGATTGAGGGCAGGAGGAGAAGGGACGACAGAGGATGAGATGGCTGGATGGCATCACGGATTTGATGGACGTGAGTCTGAGTGAACTCCGGGAGTTGGTGATGGACAGGGAGGCCTGGCGTGCTGCGGTTCATGGGGTCTCAAAGAGTTGGACACGACTGAGCGACTGAACTGAACTGATTGGCCATTTGTATATGTCTCTTGAAGAAATGTCTATTCAGATCATTTGTTGCACAGAGTCGGACACGAGTGAAGCAACTTAGCAGTAGCAGCCTATTTTTAAGCAATTATTTGGTCTTTTATTATTGAATTTTAAAAAATTTTTATGCATTCAAGATACAATGTACTTGTCAGATATCTCATTTGAAAATACTGTCTCCTGTTCGTGAGGATGTCATTGTACTTTCTTGATAGAGTCCTTTGAGGCACAGATATTATTAGCTTTAAGTTCATCTATTTTCCTTTTTGTTGCTGATGCTTTTGGTATCACATCTAGGAAGTCATTGCCAAGTCTGAGACTGTGAATATTTACCACTATCTTTTTTTTAAGAGTTACATAATTTTGGTTCTTACATGGTTTTCAATCCATTCTGAGTTAATCCTTGTATGTGGTATGAGGTAAGGGTTAAGCTTTATTCTTTTGCATGTGGACATTCTGTCTTCCCAACACCCTTTGTTGAAGAGTTTTTACCCAGAATAGTCTCAGCACCACTGTAAACAGCTGACGGTCTGTTTCTAGACTGTTCGAGCCCACTCTCCTTTCTGTCTGTCCTTGTGGCGGCACCACGCTGTCTGAATGGCTATTACTTCACAGGCTTCAAAACTGGGCTGAGTGGGTCCTTCTTTTCTCCCTTTTCAGGGTTCTTTTGCGTATGCTGCTGCTGCTGCTGAGTCGCTTCAGTGGTGTCCGACTCTGTGCGACCCCATAGACGGCAGCCCACCAGGCCCCGCCGTCCCAGGGACTCTCCAGGCAAGAACACTGGAGAGGGTTGCCATTTCCTTCTCCAGTGCATGAGAGTGAAAAGTGAAAGTGAAGTCACTCAGTCGCGTCCGACTCTTCGGGACCCCATGGACTGCAGCCCACCAGGCTCTGCCGTCCATGGGATTCTCCAAGCAGGAGTGCTGGAGTGGAGTCCCCCGCAATTTCATGAAAATTACAGAATCAGCTTGTCGGTTTGTACAAAGAGGTCAGTTAGGATTCTGAAAGGGATTTCAGTGAACCTGAAGACCCGTTTGGAGAGTACTGGCGTCTTAAAGCAGTGTCAAGTCTTTGCAAACACGGCCCCAGGATGCGTCTCCCCCGCATCAGCGCTTAACCTCTCTCAGCAGCGTGTGTAGTGTTCAGTGCGCCCGACTTACACCCTCTTGGTTAAATTCAGCCCTAAAATGTTTTATGGGATTTTAAGTGGAGTTGTTTCCTTAGTTTCTTTTCAGATCGTTTATTAAGGCTACACTTTTAAACTTCATTTCTTTGATTTGCAATTTCATTTTTCTTATGCTAAAAATTCTATTTCCTAATGATGTTAACATAATTATTTGTGTGCCTCATCCTACAATATACCTACAATAATTTCAAAGTAGCAGAGCCACAGTCTGCGTCAGTAAGAAGGTCACCGAGTATGAAGGCTTCTCAGCGCAGCTCACCCGTCCGAGCCCAGGCTGCACTCCACTCGGCACGTGCATGCCGATGGAAGCGCCGAGCACTGCGGTCAGGTGGGGCGAGCCTTTTTCTGTCTTTGGGTCACTGGTCCTATTTTGTCTTAAAGTTTGGTGAATCGATATTTTCTTTGTTTATTTATTTTTTATTTTGTAAAGCCTTTGCTGTTCAGCCATTAAGTCGCGTCTGACTCTTTGCGAGGGCTGCGGCGCACGGAGTGCCTCTCTCACCTCCTGGAGTTTGGTCAAACCCAGTCCATCGAGGCGGCGACGCCACCCACCCACCCATCCCGTCACCCCTCCTCCTGCCCTCGACCTTCCCCAGCATCGGGGTCTTTTCCAACGAGTTGGCTCTGTGGCCAGGGTATTGTAAGGCCGTCACATGGTCCCAGCGTGCAAACCCCAGGCCCAGTGCCTCCACAGCTGTCTTGCCTCCCTCCCGGCACCACCCTGTTCTCTCCACCCTGGAGGCAACTGCTTTAATTCATGTTCTGTTCACCTTCTCATCCTTCTTTTCTGAAAATACAGGTGGGTGGGCACAGCTGTCCATAGTCCCCTCTCTTCTCCGAAAGAGAGGTACCATCCATTGTGTTCTACGCGGACCCAAGGGTGGCGGGTTTTTCCCTTCCATCCTCACCGCTCCATCCCGCTCCTGGGGTGTCTGCTCGGCCGGGCAGGCCCTGGGGACAAGGGAGCGTGCCCCTGGGTTTGGCTTTAAAATGACCCCCATTGCCCCTGTGCCCCGTGAGAGGGTGTCTTCTTAAGATGCCTTGACCCTTGAACCGGCGGTTGATGCCACCAGACTATGACCCAAGCACCCCCACCCGCCTTTGGGGGGGTTCTTCTGCGCCGCGCTTGGGGGGGCCACCTCCGGGCTCCGCTGGGTGGGGCCTCCTCCGGGTCCGCTGGGCGGGGCCTCCCTGCAAGCTCGTCACTTTGTGGGAAAACTCCATGTGGCAGCATGTTAGGTCTCGGCCATGTTTGCGGTCCATCTACGCATTCGACGGACAGGCCTGAAGCGCAGTGGTGAGCGCTGCGGGGCCTGGGCGGCTGCAGAACAGGGCAGGAGCCCCAGAGGCCACAGGAGAGGCCGGACCCCCCGGCCCCTCCCCGGGCTCACGGCTGGGGGAGGTGGTCTGGGACCGGTGGTCTGACAGCCCCCTGCAGGGTCTGACGCCTCCCATCCCTCTCCTGGTCTTTGTTCCCCAGCCCAGCCACCACTTGGAGGACGGGGGCCGGGAAGCAAGGAGTCCGCACTGTCCTGCTCCACAGCTGGACAGGCTGCCGAGGTGGGGTCTGGGCCGCTGACCCCCAGGCTGCAGGACGCCCGTCCACTGCAGCGGGCGAGGGTCTGTGAGTCCCCACCTGGTGTCTGAGGCTCTCCTTCCTGGGAGCTGAGTGGACTGGGTGGGCCTTGAACTAACAGGATCTGTGACAACCACGTCGGTTCCCAGCCTTAGTTTACCATTCTGTAAAGGGGGTGATGCAGGAACAGAAGCTCTTCCTTCTGGGAGGCGTCCTGGAAGCGTGTCCAACACACTTGGCTTGTAGGAGGCACCCAGGGCCGGCCTCTCTGGTTCCGTCCTGGTCGCCTCTCGGCTCCCCAGTCAGGCTGACTGCGTGTCAGCAGGCCGGGGGGCTGGTCCTGGGAGGGAGGGCTCCAGGCCCTTGTTCAGCGCCATCTCTCGGGACCAGGGCCGGAGCCCCAGTGCTGAGGCCATGGCCCTTCCCGGAGGGGGTGTGAGGGGAGGCCTGGGGACCGCAGGGCAGGATGGCGGCCGGCCACGTGCCCTGGCCACGGCTCTCACGTGGGGCCCGGCCGCCCGAGGGCCACTGCTTGTCTTGGGGCTGGGGGCCTGAGGGTCAGGGTGGCCGCTGCTGGAACTGGCGCTGCTCCTGGCCTGGGGGCAGGTGGGCCTCTAGGGGCGGCAGGCCAGCCTCCCCTGTCCCCCTACCCCCGCCGCCCGCTGATGAAATGGGGCTTCCCGCAGGGTTGGGCCCAGGCCGCTGTGAGAGCCGAGACGTGGGCAGCAGCCCAAGGGCCAGGGCTGGGCTCCGGGGTCCGCAGAAGTCTCGGTTTCGGAGCATGGTCAGTCCGTCGGTCAACAAACCTCATGGGGCTTGGGCGCGGTCAGTCCGTCGGTCAACAAACCTCATGGGGCTTGGGGACTCGAGAGTGAGCACACTCAGCGCTCCCTGCCCGGGAGCATCCCACCTCGAAGGCAGACATGCCCAGACCAGCAGAGCGGGCTCAGGCGGGCCCACACCAGGGGTTTGCTGTGGACACCGCAGAGGACCTTCTGGGCCGGGGGAGGGACCGGGGGCCGGGTGGACCCCCACGATGACCGGCACAACCGAGTGGGGGCCATCGGGGCTGACAGAGAAACGGGGCGGCGGGCTCAGGCCAGGAGCACTGGCCACGAGTGGCAGTGAAAGGGGTCTGAGCCGGGCTCTGGGCGCTGGAGGCCCTGCCCACCCTTCCAGCCGCTGGGAGGGCCTCCTGGGACACGTCCGTGCTGGCCATGCACCTGGTCTGGTTTCCCGCAGGCCTGGCGGCTCCCCCCCACAACCAGAAATGTTCACGGAGCCCCCTGCACCATCTCCAGGCTCCAGGCCTCGGTCAGGGTCCCTGAGCTGGGACGACTCTCCCCAGGGCCGAGGGCTCTGGGCCAGGTGGACATCCTCCACCTGCTGGGAGCTGACGTCGAGGGGCAGGCCAAACCCCGATCTGCATGTGGAGCAGAGTCCCGGATGGGCTTGGAAGGAGCCAGGGGAGGGACAGGAGGCAGGAGGGAGGCGGGGGTGCTGAGGCCTTGGGGCCCCTCTGCCAGGCGCTGGCACACGGCGGCCTTGGGCACTGCCAGGTCCCCTCCAACCCCAGCCTCCAGGCAGCCTGTTCTCTGCACATGACCCCACCCCACCACAGGGCAGAGCGGCAGCCGCCCCATCCTCACGGGCCTCAGGAGCGCGTGGCAGGTGTGGCTGAAGGCGGGGTGGGGCAGGCAGGTGCAGTCCCATGGCGCGCTCACTCCCCAGCTGATGCCCTGGGTCTTCAGCAGGTGTGGGTCATGTCCAGTCAGGCAGGACATGGACGTCAGGGAGATGCGCACGCTCTCTGGCAGCCACCCTGGGCCGGGGCCGCGGGGAGGCTGAGACCCATTGCCGCCCGCCTGCCTGCGGGCTTCCCCCGGCCCAGCCGGCCCACAGCGCCAGTCAGCTCGTGTAGGTGCAGACACATCCCTCTGGCTGCTCCTCCGGAAGCCTGGACCCACTTCGGGGAAAACCCAGGGCAGTGGAGGGGCAGCGCGGGGACCCGGGGTCAGGGGGCTGCCGTGACCGCACTGTTCTCAGGGCCCCTCCCTCCCGAGGGGACAGGAGCCCCACCCCATCCCCAGCAGGCGCCCAGAACCTAGCCCAGCGCCCCCAGCGTCTCCCAGAGCTCGCAGGCTCCAGATCCAATCTCACCAGCGTTCCCACCTCGAGGCCCAGCAGAGGGTTTGGTTTTGCAGCTACAGGAGGGACGAGAAGGGGCCAAGGCGCTGACTGTCGGAGAAGCCCCCGAGTCGACTCTGAGCGCCAGTCATCTGCGGCTGAGGAGGCTCGTGGTCCCACGGATGATCCTGCCTGTGCATCTGCACCGGCTCCGTATCGAGGCCAAGGTCAACACCCTGAACTGCCCCCCAGCGCCAGGCCAGGCCTGAGGGCGCACAGTCAGAGCCGCGCCGCTCTGTCCTCCTCCCGGCCTGGCTGGGTGGAGCAGCTTTCTGCCTCAGACCTGCGGATGGTGGGGCCCATGCGCTCGGGTCAGGTGGGGCCTGCAGGGGGCATCCCGCTGCCCTACACAGCCACCCACTTTGTGCCCTTGGCTCTCTCCTGTCACCCCGCAGCCCCAGGCCCCGCCCCCTCCTGTCTCTGCACACTTCCGGGCAGGCCTTCTCCCTGGGCTCCAGGCGCATCCACCGGCTGTCCCCTGGACAGGCCCTTCCAGGGATCCTGAGCCCAGAGCTCCTCTCTGCAGCACATCCAGGGAGGCCCCTGGCCCGCTGGGTGGCAGCGCCACCGCTCCAGCCCAGCCTCTCCTCAGCCCCTCTCTGAACACGCAGTCCTCACACTCTGGGCTCGGAGGGGCCGTGCATCGGGCGGCCGGCGCTGACCGGCCCTGGCTTTCGTGCAGACGAAGGCCAGCGCCTGCGGGCGCCCACCCTCTGGACCCAGAGCCTAGGAAGGGGCTTGGTCAGCTTCCTCGTAAACCTCCTGCTTGCGGAACTGGGAGCCACGCACAGGAGGCCCCGTAAATGGAACTTTTACTGCTGCTGCCAGAAATAAAGCAAGGCCGGGGCTGGGGCCGCTGTTTTACAGGGTCTGCGAGCTCCCCTCTCTGCTCTAAGTGTCTGTCACATGAAGAGACACATACAGCCCACCGCCGCCTCCTGCAGGCTGAATGGAGCGGGGGGGGGGGGGGCCCCAGGACTAGTCCCCAGGCCGAGCTGGGTGGTGACCCCCCAGGGAGGGGGTGGCCTGTGGTGACAGACCCTGGCCGGGAAGGCCTCTCGGCCGTGTGTGGGCAGCAGGCATGGACGCCAGGGTGTCAGTGTGTGTGTGTGAGTGTGTGTATGTGTGAGAGTGTGTGAGTGTGAATTTGTGTGTGTGTGAGTGTGTGTGTGTGTATGTGAGTGTGAGCGTATGTGAGAGAGTGTGTGTGAGAGTGTGTGTATGTGAGTGTGTGTGTGAGTGAGAGTGTGTGTGAGTGTGTGTGAGAGAGTGTGTGTGAGTGTGTGAGAGAGTGTGTGTGAGTGTGTGTGTGAGTGTTAGTGTGTGAGAGAGTGTGTGTGAGAGTGTGTATGAGTGTGTATGTGAGTGTGTGTCTGTGTGTGTGTGTGTGAGAGTGTATGTGTGTGAGAGAGTGTGTGTGTGAGTGTGTGTGTCCTGTCCCCCTGCCACGCGCAGCACGTCTGCACAAGGGGCTGCCACAGGCGGGGTTGGAGGAGGGGCTGGGGGCTCCAGGACCAGCTGCTGCCCCTGAAGATGGGGGGTTGGGAAGACGGGCTCCAGACCGGCCTCTCCTCTGGGACCCCCCCACGCGCACGGCTGCCTGCAGCCCCCTCCCCTCCCTTCCCGGCAGCGGTCCTGGAGGCTGGAGGTGGCCGGCTACCAGGGGTCTGCTTCCGCACGGAGCCCCGTGCTGGCCCTCCGGCCGCGGTCTCCGGTCTTTCCCGGTCGGGTGGGCTGGCCTCGGGGGCCCTTCAGGAAGCGTCTGTGTGATGCTTCAGGGATGTCCCTTCCAGTAAACTTTCTCTCCTGGAGGAATCTGAGGCCACTGGGGGTCTGACTCGGGGCTCGCTGCTGTTCCCCGTGGGGGCCCTCGGGTGCGCGCTTTCTTGGCTTACGCGTCCTGGACCATGTTTTCAAATTTCAGCGATGTTTTCTTTAACTTTAAAAGTTTCCTGGAATCTTGGTGTCATGTGCTGGATTGGCTCAGCAGTGCTTGCCTGTCTTGTGGGCGTCACCTTCTTGGACCCGGCAGCCCGACTCTGTGGCCCAACTCCGTGACCCCAACTCTGTGACCCCGACTCCGTGACCCCAACTCTGTGACCCCGACTCCGTGACCCCAACTCTGTGACCCCGACTCCGTGACCCCAACTCTGTGGGCCCCACTCCGTGGGGGTGCCCTCTTTTGCTGGAACCGAAGCACCCTTGCTTGGATCCACAGGTGGAGGGCCCGCAGGACGCTCGCACGCGTCACTCTAGCTCCCTCCCCGAGAACCGGCGGCGCACCTGTGGCTCCTGCTGCTGTCTTCCTCTCCTGGGCTTTTGTATTTCTGGTTTGAACCCTGGGTTCGGCTCTCGAAGGCCATTCCTGCCATCTGCAAATCCATCGCTTTTTATAGAGAACTGGGGTCGAATTTCTGCCTCTTTGGCAAGATGTTCTTGGAAAGCGCTCCTTTGCTTTGGTTTTCCTGCCTGTCTGCCTCTGTCTCTCCCTCCCCTCTGTCTCTGCCTCAAGCTTGCAGCCTTTCCGGTAGAGTCTGTCCTGGGCCCCTCACCGCCTCCTGCCACGGCCGCTTGGAGTGACGGACCCCCGTGGAGGGGTCACCCAAGGAGCCTCTTCCTGCTGTGACTCCAGGTCAGGAAGCAGGAGAGCCGGAGCTGGAGTGAGGCTTTGCGTGAGGCAGGCGTGTGTACATGTGTGTGCATGTTCACGTGTGTGTGTGTGGAGCCGCTGTGTGCCTCCCTCCACGGAGCTGTGGGGGAGACGCTGCTCACTGGCCCCTGGCCACCCACCCTGTGGAGCCCCATCCCGTCCCGCTAGCAGAGGAAGCCGGTGCCGCGCGACTCTGGGGAGCCGGCTCCGCCCCCCAGCGCCTGGCCTGCGCTGCAGCAGGTGGACGGGGCGCAGGGCGTAGGTGCGGTGTGGGCTTGGCGTCCTGCATGTCCTGTGTCCCTGTCTGTCCTCACCGTCCCCTCTGAGGGTGGGAACTCTGCGTGGCCTCCAGACTTCAGCCCGGCCCCCACAGGGCAGCCCTGAGCTGTTCTCCCACCCCGCCGCCTGCGGCACCCAGCCCGGTCCTGCCCAGCTCCTCTCCTGACACAAGCTGCTGCGGGGCTCCCAGACATCTGGGTGACCCCGCGGAAGGGGCCCGGAGGTGGGACACCCCCCTCCCCGTGACATCCCTCCAAGGAGCTGAGCTCACCTTTAGGGTGGGCCCGGGGCAGGGCTGGATGCCTCCTGTTCCCACCCGAGGGGGCGTGCAGGCCCCACTGGTCTCAGCTCCCAGGTCCCACGTCCAGCTGGGTGCCTGTGGCCGCTGCTGCCTTTTGTCCCCGGGGATGGTGGCTCCCTGCGTGGGAGGGGAGGGGAGGGGAGCGCTGGGCCTGCCACGTCCTGAGGTGGGCAGAGGCTGGTGGGCGTGGGCACCTCCCCCCTGGGCAGGAAGGGGCAGATGGCTCGTGCCCACCCCCCCCA
>SJYX01013424.1:73212-86280 GCA_006410675.1 Oreotragus oreotragus
CCCCCCGGTCGCACGCTCCTGTGTTCCAGCCGCTCTCACCTGCAGCCTCAGGACCTCACTTCATTTTTGCCGCTCCTGGGAGGCACCCCGACCTGACCAGGCGAAGATGGTGCCCCGCTCCGTGTGCACCGTCTGCTCTTCTCCAGGCCCAGCACCTCGCGGGCACCCCCAGGGTCCTCTCTGGCCATGGACCTAGAGGCGGCCCGCTGTGGGGAGCGGGCCCCAGGCCGGCAGCCCCAGCTCCTGCGAGGGAGCCTGTCCACGCTCAGGCGACCTCCCTCCCTCCCCACCCTGGGCATCCCCTGGATGGCCTGGCCTCCCCGAGGCCTCTGGCTCCTCTGCAAGCGCAGCATCCCGGGACAGATGCCCATGAGGGCTGAAGGACTCGTGGTCACATGGTGGCATTCCTAGCACCGCGGGCTGGAGGGGCGCAGGGCTTGGGGTGTGGAGGCAGGGACCCCTGAGTCAGCCCAGAGAGGTTTCAGAAGAAGCAGTGAGCCCTCCCTTTTCCGGGGCCTCCTTGCTGGGGGTGAGACGGCAGAAGTTAATTAAAAAGCATCCAAGGACTGCATGGAGGTCAGCCGCCACACAGACACGGGGACTGGCTGATACTGGCCCTGGGTCACTGTCCCGGGAGGGCCGCTTGGCAGGCAGAGGTGTCCTCCAGCTGGTCAGCACCCCCATCCCCGCCTGCAAGCCACGCAGCTCAAGTTGCCTTTAAAGAAGCAGGACGGAGCTCAGAAGACCGTCCTTTTAGTAGAGAACGGAGTCTCCCTGGCCCCCCACTGCTGTCCGTGGGCGTGCGGGGAGGCCCTGCTTCCGTGGGTGGAACAGTTGGCCCCGGGCTTACCCCTCGTCCCTCTGGTTGGTGGGCTGGCCAGGCTGGGCACCCGTGGGGCTCCTGCATGGTGGATCCTGCTGTCCCCCCCGGCGCGGGGGTCCACACACCCCTGTCCTGCTTGCCCAGGGCTGGCAGGAGGGAGCCTGGCACGTGGGGCGGGATCCCCCTGGGGTGAGAGTGGAGGGCCTGGCACGTGGGCCCCGCTCCCACTGGGCACCCGAGTGCCGGGCACGGGGCAGGGCAGAGTGGCTTGCACCCAGTTCGGCCACTGTACTCAGGGCTGCCAGGCACCAAGGCCCAGGGCAGGCATGGTGGTGGCAGGGGAGGCCCGACATCATCCCCACAGGCTGAGACTGCCATGCGCTCGCCACGCCCGCGATGCAGCTTTCAGGGCCCCAGCAGCTGCGCCCGCCTCCGTGGGGGTAGAGAGCTGTGCTGGGGGCTCAGCCAGGCCCCTGTGCCCGGGGGCAGGGCCCACGGCGGGGGCTTGGCTGGGTCATCCCACCCACTCCCCATCTCCTTTCTGCAGACGCTGACCTGCCCGTGGCCTCTGCCCCCCAGGGCACCTCACAGCCTGGCACCTGAGCCAGGTGACCACAGGCCACGGCCGCACAGGAGTGTGGGGGGAGGCGGCCTGGCTGACCGCCTGCCCTGACCCTCCTCCCTGGTTCTGGGTGGACAGTTGAGCAGAGACGGGGCCCAGGACAGATGCGTCAGCGGGAGTTGGGGGTTCATGAGCCCCCCGCCCCGTGTGCCCTGCAGCAGCCCCCACCTCCAGGGCCACGTGTGGGCTCTCCGCGTGCCTGGCTCTCCCTGCCCCTGACACAGCCAGCTCACGGGCAACAGGTGCAGCGGTGGTGCCCTTGAACCAACTGACCTGATAGTCTCCAGGGCTGGAAGGACTCTGTGGACGACACTGAGCCAGCTCCTGCCCAAGCCACTGGCAGCTTGAGCCCCAGGGCTGGGCCCAGGGTGGACCTCGCCCGCACCTGCTGAAGGCCCCCGCCTGCACCTCCAGGACCGCCGGGGGGCCACCTCAGCCTTGAGAGGGGGTTGCCATGTGACTCTGCCACGTCCTCCAGTGTTCCCACCCAGTCCAGGGGCCGGAGAGCTCCCAGGCTAGAGTGGGAGCTCGGTTTCCCGGATGCTAAACTCGGGGGACACTGGCACTCTCGTGGCACCCAGCCCAGAGAGGCACCCAGCTGTGCCTCTCTCTGCCCATGACCAGGTGGCTGCCAGGAGCAGGGAGCGGGGGCCGAGGCTGCCCAAGCCACTCTGGAGGCCTCAGACCCGAGGCTGACCGCACTGGGCTTGAAGGGGGGAGCTCCAGGGCCCCCAGGCTGCAGGAAAGGCGTGAGCACTTGTGTGCGTGTGTGCCTCGGGCCTCCTGTGTGAGCCCGGAGGGTCTGGGTGGACCCGGCACACGGAGGCCCCTGGGTGCCGGTCTGCTGAGCAGCCTTTGGGAGACTGAGCCTCCACCTCCCAGGGGCTGTCCCAGGACGGGGACGGGATGTGAACCTTGGGCAGGGCTTCAGGGAGGCGGTCACGTGCCCCCTGGGGCTTTAGTTCAGTTCAGTTGCTCAGCTGTGTCCGACTCTCAGTGACTCCATGGACTGTAGCGAGCCGGGCCTCCCTGTCCATCACGAGCTCCTGGAGTTTACGGGTCCACAGACACGGTGGGCAGAGCCAGGGGAGGCAGCTGTCCCCAGACCAGGGTGCGGGAGCCCCTTCTGAGCCCCTCCTCCCAGACCCTGAGCCCAGGGAAGACCCAACTTGGGGGTCCTGCCGGTGATCACCACTGGGCCCCCTGCATCGGCTTCGTTTGGGGTTGTACCCTCAGACACAGACCTCAGCGCCAGCTTCCTGGACCCACACCACCCTCCACCCCGCCACCTCTGGGACTGTGGCCGTTTCCAAAAGTGCTGGGCTGGGAGGGCCCGCCGGGAGCGGGTGGGGAGAGCGTTTACGCGGCAGCCCCTAGCCCTGAGCTTGGAGGAGGCTACGAAGGTCTCTGAGGAAGAGCCTATTGATTTTAATTGCCCACAAACAGCCCACAGGGACAAAGGGCTCTGGCTGTTTATGTAGTGGCGTGTGCGCTATTGTGGAAGGAGAGATCAGATCAGCGGTCCTCATTATTACTATAATAATAAGGCCAAAACGCTGCTCCGGGCTGAGGGCATTTTTTTTTGAAGCAATAACCTCACCGCCCCGCCCCCTCACCACCCCTCCTAGGCAGGCTCGAGCAACAAGGAGCAATTACATGCTGTCGATATTAATTCAATTAAATCCAGGTTATTTATCGGGTATTATGGAAGAGGATTCTCTAGTCTTACGGAGCTGGGGCGTGACTGAGGGAGTGGGCAAGGTACAGGCCTCGAGCAAAATTGATTGTGGCGCAGGCCGGAAAATCAGCGAGTGTCCAGGAGGGAGGAGGATGGGGGGCGCGACACGGGGCTTCGTAGGTGGCGCTTCCCCCTGGGGATGAGAAAGGAAATCCAAGCGGAAGGTGTCCGACCCCAGGCTCTGCTGCAAGCCACTGGAGAGGCCTTGGGCGAGTCGTCTGAGGCCTGGCCTTCGACTTTGAAGCTGAAAATTGATTTTGGATGATGAAGGTGGGGGTGATGATGTTGACCAGGGTGGTAATGATACATAACAAATGACATAGTAAGGAGTTGGTGGCAATGACAACAACGGTAAAGGTGAGAATGATGATGACAGTGGTGGTGGGGATGGTGGTGATGATGGTGGTGGTGGTTGTGGTTGCTGGTGATGGTGGCTGTGGTAACGTGTAGTGATGATGGGTGATGGTGGTCGTGATAGTGATGATGGCGGTGGGGATGGCGATGGTGGTGGTGTTGATGGTGGTCGTGATGGTGATGATGGTGGTGGTCGCCAGGGTCTGGGTGTGGCAAGTGAGAGGCCGTGACTGGAACACGGCTCGAGAGGAGAGCGTAGCAGAGGCAGGGAGAAGCCGTGGGCGGGGCCTGGAGGCGGAGGGTTCCATCTCTACACGGGACATGTTCATCTCACCGGGTGGTGTAGCAGGTACTGCAACCTGGCGGGTTCAAAGGACAGAGGCCCTCTCTCTCCCTGTGTAGAGGCCAGGGGTCGAAACCAAGGTGTCGACAGGGAAGGTTCTCGGCAGGGTCCCCCCTGCACCCGGCCTTCCTTCCAGTCCCTGCTGCCTTCCAGACTTCCCTCCTGCCTTCACCCCGTGTGTTTCTTCCATTGTTTTGGTGATGACACCTGTCGTCGTTTGAAGGGCTCTCCTACTCCACCAGGACCTCGGCGTCACTAATCACATTGCAAAAACCCCGTTTGTGTGGGCAGGCCCCCGCAGTGGGTTCCAGATGAAGACAGATTTCGGAGGCCCGGACGGCAGAGCCGTCAGGGAGCCCGGTGGTCACAGCTGCCGCTGACCTCTCTGGAGACCCCTGCCCTCCTGTGTGCAGCTGAGCGTGCCCTGCACTCGTGGACGGTGGTCTCTGACCTGGCCTTGAAGCTCACCCGGCACAGACATCAGTGAGGGGCCGGGGTCCACTCTGCCCCCTGGGCCACGCTCGCCGCCTCCGGCTCCCAAGGCGGGCTGCCCATGGCCTGACGTTGGACACCGTGTCTAACCGGCTGAGATTGACCTGTTTGGGGCTCCTCACTGCAGCCGAGTGATTTGATTTGAGCCCCAGACAGCAGGCCGGTCAGTAATTGGATGTGATGGGATGGGAAGGCCACTCTCCGAGGAGGGGGTGGCTGCCAGGCAACTGGGGGGCTCGGCCAGCAGGCGGGGCTGGGGCAGCCACTGTTGGCGGGAGATAAGCCCCTCGCCCTCAGCCCCCAATCTCCTGGCTGGGGTCAGGGACAGAGCCTGAGGCCAGATGGAATGAGCGCGGCCGCTGTCCGGGGCTGCCTGGCCAGCTGCCCGGAGGGTGCCGTACAATTAGTTTTAAATATCAATTTCATGGCTGCTCAGGGGAGGAGAGGAGCAGGCAGGCGACGCCTGATGCAAACTGTATGCTTCTTGCTGGAACTTGGAGAGGAAAGGCGGGAGATGTCCACTTCGCATTTAGTGGAGGGAAGGCCAGCCACCTCCTGTGGGGCCTGGCCCATCTTTCCAGCCCTGTGGGACTTCCCTGCCTCCATCCCTTGTCCACGCTAGCCCCTTCCTGCTCCTTCCTCGGGGTTGGCTGAGAAAGCCCCCTCCTCCGGGAAGCCCACCAGGAGAGCTCCCTCTGAGACCATTGATCCTTTTCTGACCAGGCCGCAGGCCAGTGCTTGTGCTTCTTTCAGGGAATGGGCATGCCTGTGGCCCACCTGCCTCCCCCGGCCCCCTCTGGACAGGGTGCAGCTCTGGCCAGCCAGGCTCTGGTGCCAGGAAGCTGAAGGGAGTGAGGCTGTGGCCCGAGGGCTGGTAGAATGGGGCGGGGGACCGGCTGAACCAGTGCCAGGGATGACCGGGGATAGAGGGAACCCCGGGAGGGGGCAGGGAAGTAAGGGGCCATGATGGGATCTGGAGGGCTGGTGGGTGACGGAGCGGGGGCGAGGTGCCACACAGAGGAAGGGGCTTCCGCCCGAACCTGGATAAAGGCAGAGCCCGCTAGGAAGAGAGTTGAGAAGGTGGCCCCCTTTGTGGAGTCAGGGAAAGCCTGGCGAGGCTCCCCCTGGGTAGCCCACCGCGCCCCTCCCGGGCCGGACCCCAGGTGGCCAGGCGCCCAGGCCACCCTCCGCGGGGCTGGAGGGCGCTGAGCCGTCCTGGGGGCTGCACCAGCCGGTGTGGGCCTGGGCGGGACCCCTGAGTGCGCGCTCCCCGCCACCACTTTCCCCTCGGGGTGGTGGGGCGTCCGGGCCGGCGCCGCGGGGCGGGCGCCCAGGAAGCGACGCTGAGCCAGGGCGCTTGCCGGCCCCGCGGGCCAGGGCGCGCGGCCTCGGGCGCGGCGCGGAGCCAGTCCCGGGGAGCGCCCTCTTCGGCGGCCCCGGGGGAGGCTCCCAGGACGCGCGGAGGAAGCGCCGGGCGGCGACCCGGGGTCCGCGCGCCTCTCACCCGCCGCGCCGCCGCGCAGGCAATTTGTCTCCGTCTCCTCTCTCCTAAAACACTTTTATCAAAATTGGCGGTCACACCGCGCTGAACCGTGGTGGCCTCAATCTTAAACGCCGCGCTGCAGATTTTAATTTGGGGAAGATTAATGCGCTCGCGGCGTCGGTGGCGCCGCGCCCGTTATCGGGCCTGACGGGTGTCAGCGGTCCCCGCGCGCGTGTCCCCGCGTCCGGGCCCCCGGGGCCGCCGGCGCCGCGCCTGGCCGGCTGGGGGAGGGGGCGCCGACGAAGCCCCGGGCCGGGATGCCGGGGGCTGGGCGCCCCGGGAGCCGGGACCTGCGCCGCGCTGCCCCGGGCGCCAGGCCCCCTCCCCGGCCCCTGCGGCCCGTCTCCCTCCACCGCGGAGCCCAGGGCCGGACTTCCGGGGCGACCCCCGGCCTCCGGACCTCACACCCCGCCGAGCCCCGGGCTCCGAAAGCTACTGCTGGGCAGGTGGGCCCTGAACTGTCTCCTCAACCCCGCCCCAGGGCAGGGACGCCTGGCCTCACCCCGCTCCAGCTCCGCCTCCAGGGTCTCTCCAGCGTGGCCCCCACTTCCAGGAGACTCCCCTGCCTTCAAGCCCGGGGCCCTTGACCCCAGGCTCAGTTGACCGGTTGGCAGGTCGGTGAGCGGTCAGCTCACGCCCTCTTCGGTTCAGCCCTGCAGGGTTGGAGCTGCCAGCCGCGCCGGCTGGGTGCCCGCCTCCTTCCCTGCCCCTGAGGTCCCCAGGGCTTGTCACCCCCGCCTCTCCAGGCCTGGGTCAGCCCTCCCCAGGACCCCTCCCTCCTGCACCGTGACCTCCCGGCAGCTCCCGGCCTCCTGCCCCCAGAGCCTGTCAGATCCAGTGGGTGCTCAGGGGTGTGTTCCCGCCCCCACCCCACCCGCGGACACTGACTGTGGGGAGAGGCCTGGAGGCCCAGGACTGAAGGGCATGCGTGGGGAGAGGCCAGGGTCAGCGGTCAGGAAGGACGTCCCCTGACCCTGGCACTCACTGGAGGGTCTGGGCCCATCCACCCCTGAGGGGCTCCCAGGCAGGGGTGCTCTGGGCCACAGGCCCATAAATGGCTCTTCTTGGGACCTTGAGCTCTGGGCCCTCTGACCTGCCCCCGCGCCCTTTACCCCCCTTGCCCTCGACCCACACCAACCCCGCTGCCCTGGGGAAGCTCCCCTTCATCCCCACAGGGGCTCAGAGAAGGGCGGGGCGCCCTCTCGCCGGGCTCTTCCTCAGCGGCCACCCTGGACACTGGAGAGCAGCGGGCTCTTCCTCCAGTGTCCACCAGCAGCTGGGGGAGGTCAGGGCTGGCGAGCATCGGAGCGCAAGACCCGACTCACAGGCCGGCTCCCTCCGGTGGCTCCTTGTGGCCCAGGGTCTGCTGGTGCTGGTGCGCCCGTGGGCCCTGGGACCTGTGGCTGCTCTCTGGGTGAAACAGGTGGTTCTGGTGGTTCTGTTGATCCCCTGGGTGACATTCATTCATAATTCAGTGATATTCACTGGAGTTTGGCTGTGAAGGTGCCGAGGGGTCAGCCAAGCCCTGTCCTGCTTGTGAGCCACGTGTGACCTCCCCAGAGACCCCCCCCCCACAAGGGCGACCACCCCCAGACTCAGAGCACGCGGGGGCGCCACACTGGCGGTGGGCGGGGGCCCGGGCCGCAGAGCTGGGGGCTGAGGGCCTCGGGCAGGGTCTGCACCAGAGACGTGTGGGCTGGGCAGGGTGTGAGGTCAGAGGATGTGGAGGGATGGGGCCAAGAGTGAGGAAGGGGCCCAGGAGGGCATCCTGCTTGGAGTGTGGGGTGGGTGCTCAGCTGGGATGGAAGGACCACATCCAGGTCTGGACCCTTGGGAAGTGGGGGCAAGCAGCGGGCACTGAAGGGTCTGACCCCAGCCTCTGTAGAGCTGAAGTGAAGCTGTGGGGAGCTGGGCAGGGGCCCTGGGGCTGCGTCCAGAGAGGAGAGGGCATCCTGACGTCTCGCACTTGCAGGCTTTCCTTGC
The DNA here is from genome assembly GCA_006410675.1 of Oreotragus oreotragus. Lineage (NCBI taxonomy): Eukaryota > Metazoa > Chordata > Mammalia > Artiodactyla > Bovidae > Oreotragus > Oreotragus oreotragus. The sequence continues at coordinate 81,111 of SJYX01013424.1, forward strand.
CCTGCATGCCTGGTCAGGGAGGGCTTCCTGGGGGAGGAGACCCTGAGGAAAAGACCTGGGGAGTGGTGTCCAGGGCCAAGGACAGGGAGGGAGGGAGGGAAGCAGGACGCCAGGGACTGGGAGAAAAGCAGGAGCTGCTGGAGTCTCAAAGTTCATGTGAGGGGTTGGCCTTGATCCCATGGGTTACAGGAGCCACCTGGGGTATCATGCAGAGTGACCAGTCAGATGTGTATAAGAGACAGCCTCAACCCCGCCCCAGGGCAGGGACGCCTGGCCTCACCCCGCTCCAGCTCCGCCTCCAGGGTCTCTCCAGCGTGGCCCCCACTTCCAGGAGACTCCCCTGCCTTCAAGCCCGGGGCCCTTGACCCCAGGCTCAGTTGACCGGTTGGCGGGTCGGTGAGCGGTCAGCTCACGCCCTCTTCGGTTCAGCCCTGCAGGGTTGGAGCTGCCAGCCGCGCCGGCTGGGTGCCCGCCTCCTTCCCTGCCCCTGAGGTCCCCAGGGCTTGTCACCCCCGCCTCTCCAGGCCTGGGTCAGCCCTCCCCAGGACCCCTCCCTCCTGCACCGTGACCTCCCGGCAGCTCCCGGCCTCCTGCCCCCAGAGCCTGTCAGATCCAGTGGGTGCTCAGGGGTGTGTCCCCGCCCCCACCCCACCCGCGGACACTGACTGTGGGGAGAGGCCTGGAGGCCCAGGACTGAAGGGCATGCGTGGGGAGAGGCCAGGGTCAGCGGTCAGGAAGGACGTCCCCTGACCCTGGCACTCACTGGAGGGTCTGGGCCCATCCACCCCTGAGGGGCTCCCAGGCAGGGGTGCTCTGGGCCACAGGCCCATAAATGGCTCTTCTTGGGACCTTGAGCTCTGGGCCCTCTGACCTGCCCCCGCGCCCTTTACCCCCCTTGCCCTCGACCCACACCAACCCCGCTGCCCTGGGGAAGCTCCCCTTCATCCCCACAGGGGCTCAGAGAAGGGCGGGGCGCCCTCTCGCCGGGCTCTTCCTCAGCGGCCACCCTGGACACTGGAGAGCAGCGGGCTCTTCCTCCAGTGTCCACCAGCAGCTGGGGGAGGTCAGGGCTGGCGAGCATCGGAGCGCAAGACCCGACTCACAGGCCGGCTCCCTCCGGTGGCTCCTTGTGGCCCAGGGTCTGCTGGTGCTGGTGCGCCCGTGGGCCCTGGGACCTGTGGCTGCTCTCTGGGTGAAACAGGTGGTTCTGGTGGTTCTGTTGATCCCCTGGGTGACATTCATTCATAATTCAGTGATATTCACTGGAGTTTGGCTGTGAAGGTGCCGAGGGGTCAGCCAAGCCCTGTCCTGCTTGTGAGCCACGTGTGACCTCCCCAGAGACCCCCCCCCCACAAGGGCGACCACCCCCAGACTCAGAGCACGCGGGGGCGCCACACTGGCGGTGGGCGGGGGCCCGGGCCGCAGAGCTGGGGGCTGAGGGCCTCGGGCAGGGTCTGCACCAGAGACGTGTGGGCTGGGCAGGGTGTGAGGTCAGAGGATGTGGAGGGATGGGGCCAAGAGTGAGGAAGGGGCCCAGGAGGGCATCCTGCTTGGAGTGTGGGGTGGGTGCTCAGCTGGGATGGAAGGACCACATCCAGGTCTGGACCCTTGGGAAGTGGGGGCAAGCAGCGGGCACTGAAGGGTCTGACCCCAGCCTCTGTAGAGCTGAAGTGAAGCTGTGGGGAGCTGGGCAGGGGCCCTGGGGCTGCGTCCAGAGAGGAGAGGGCATCCTGACGTCTCGCACTTGCAGGCTTTCCTTGCCCTGCATGCCTGGTCAGGGAGGGCTTCCTGGGGGAGGAGACCCTGAGGAAAAGACCTGGGGAGTGGTGTCCAGGGCCAAGGACAGGGAGGGAGGGAAGAAAGCAGGACGCCAGGGACTGGGAGAAAAGCAGGAGCTGCTGGAGTCTCAAAGTTCATGTGAGGGGTTGGCCTTGATCCCATGGGTTACAGGAGCCACCTGGGGTATCATGCAGAGTGACCAGTCAGATGTGTATAAGAGACAGCCTCAACCCCGCCCCAGGGCAGGGACGCCTGGCCTCACCCCGCTCCAGCTCCGCCTCCAGGGTCTCTCCAGCGTGGCCCCCACTTCCAGGAGACTCCCCTGCCTTCAAGCCCGGGGCCCTTGACCCCAGGCTCAGTTGACCGGTTGGCGGGTCGGTGAGCGGTCAGCTCACGCCCTCTTCGGTTCAGCCCTGCAGGGTTGGAGCTGCCAGCCGCGCCGGCTGGGTGCCCGCCTCCTTCCCTGCCCCTGAGGTCCCCAGGGCTTGTCACCCCCGCCTCTCCAGGCCTGGGTCAGCCCTCCCCAGGACCCCTCCCTCCTGCACCGTGACCTCCCGGCAGCTCCCGGCCTCCTGCCCCCAGAGCCTGTCAGATCCAGTGGGTGCTCAGGGGTGTGTTCCCGCCCCCACCCCACCCGCGGACACTGACTGTGGGGAGAGGCCTGGAGGCCCAGGACTGAAGGGCATGCGTGGGGAGAGGCCAGGGTCAGCGGTCAGGAAGGACGTCCCCTGACCCTGGCACTCACTGGAGGGTCTGGGCCCATCCACCCCTGAGGGGCTCCCAGGCAGGGGTGCTCTGGGCCACAGGCCCATAAATGGCTCTTCTTGGGACCTTGAGCTCTGGGCCCTCTGACCTGCCCCCGCGCCCTTTACCCCCCTTGCCCTCGACCCACACCAACCCCGCTGCCCTGGGGAAGCTCCCCTTCATCCCCACAGGGGCTCAGAGAAGGGCGGGGCGCCCTCTCGCCGGGCTCTTCCTCAGCGGCCACCCTGGACACTGGAGAGCAGCGGGCTCTTCCTCCAGTGTCCACCAGCAGCTGGGGGAGGTCAGGGCTGGCGAGCATCGGAGCGCAANGAGTGAGAGAATTGTGGGGGGATGGTGGGGGAGGGATGCCCATGTATCTCTTCTCAGCTTCCGTGTTGAGGGTTCATCCGTGCTGCCTGCCCAGTGGGAGAGGAGAGGTAGGACGATCACGTGGACTCCTCCCTGGACACATCATGGCCCGGCACGGCTGCCCTGCTTAGTGGGGAGTGCGTGGAGCTGGGCCCCAACCCTGGTTCCCCCCAGGCGCCTCTCTAGACCCCGTGGTGACCAGGTCAGTAGGAGTTCCGGAATCCGCTGCGGCTAACTCCAGTGCTGGGCAGTGGAAGGCTTGGGCAGGCTGGAACCCCTGGCACCGTCCCAGGGCCATCTGTCTTGCCGGTTGCCGTTGCCATGACACCCGTACCTCCCAGCTTTTCAGGTGGCCCGTGGGTCTGGGGCCCTGGGAGGGTGCATCTGATTGGTTGAACCCAGGTGTTGCCAGGACCCAGCTCGGGGGGGTCCCAGGTCTGTCCACTCCCACCGCCCACAGGAGAGCCGCTTCCCCAGGGGCCCCGCGGACCTGCAGGTAGCTGACACATCCGAGGGCTCCCTGCACCTGGAATTCAGAGGACGGGCCCCTTGCCACCCCCAAGGCCACCAGGACCTCATGCTGGGAAGACAGTGTCCCGCAGGCTCTGTGAGTGTCCTTCACGGGTTTAATTTGGTGGAGAAAGCCCGTTTAGGTTCTCCGAGATTGTTCATGAAATCCCCATGTATAAATATAATTTGAGAGCCTAAAACTCATCGGCAATTCCACTCTCCCAGCCCTCAGGGGTTCCTCTCTCCTGGCTCCACCAGAAGCGAGATGCCGGGGCAGAGACACCCCCAGCCTCCTTGGAGGGCAAGGCCACCTTCAGAGTGGGGAGCCCCCGAGTGCGGCAGAAATGCGCTCAGCATTTTTCAGGGAGCGAAATCATTGAGCTCGCAGACTAAATTTAACAGCCTAATAGAAATATGCAGGTGAAGGTACAATTAATTTTAATTACTAGACTATACGCTGTTGGTTGCACAGCCATGAGTAAAATTAAAATGGCAATCACAATTAGGAAATTGCGACCTCATTGTGCAACAAATTAGTCACAAATTAAAAGTGCATCCTTGCTGCCTCTCCTGGAGCTTTACAGCCGTTCCTGCTCCGCAGCCTTCGTCCTCCAGGGTGGGAGCTGACCCCTTGGACCAGAGCAGCGGTGTGGTGCTGGGTGAGCCAAGGAAGGGTCACCTGCCCTCCAGGGGTGCCACTGGCCCATCCAGCCCACAAGCCCCAGCCCCATTCTCCCCGAGTCCACAGGAGGCCTGGCTCTGATTTCCCACCAGCCTTGGGCTCACAGCTTCATGAGGCGGGCCAGCCTTGCTGAGGAGGACGGGACACCCAGGGGCGCCCGCCCCGGGCCTGGGGGCTGCCGCCGCAGGGCCACGGCGGGCCTTCTTTTCTCTCCCTGCTCAGGCGGGCTCAGCCCAGCCTCACTGCTGGCCGGACCCCGTGGCCCCAAGTGGACAGTGCGTGTTTGCATCAAGTCTCCAGGTGTCCCCAACCCCGCCCTGAGCACCCGAGGCCCACTGTCCAGGCCCTTCTCCCCAGGGCGCCTGACTCTGTGCCCTGTGTCCCCCAAGCATTTCAGCTCCCCCCCCGACCCCAGCTCAGCCTGAACTCAGACCCCTGCCTTCCCCCTTCTGCCTGGGGCCCTCCGATCACTCCCTGTGCCCCCAGGTGAGGTAACGGCTTCACCTCTCCAGGGTCTCACCATGCCCTCACCCCCTTGATCCAGGGCCCCCTATTCTCTGCCCCATCCCCATCCACTCCTGGTTTTCAGAGCTGCCTCCTAGCACACTGCTATCTTTCATGCTGTTCCCTCTGTGGAGATGCTGTTCCCACTGCTCACGGCCAGTCCTTCAGTTTCAGGTGGGTCCTGTGCCTCAGCAGGTCCCCCGACACGTGTGCCCCAGGAGGGGATGTGGAGGCCAGTGGGCAGCCAACACAGCAGCCAGGGCAGCGCCCAGGCCAGGCACCAGGGGTGTGGGAGTCGGGAAGCGGGCGAGAGGGCAAGGGAGGCTGAGGGCCCTGGGCCGGCGTGGCGACTGCCGAGCAGGTGCTGGGAGGCGCAGGGGATGGTCGCTGTTGGTCCTGCTCACCCAGGGTGGGTGGTGGGCCGGCCGGCTGTGTCTCTCTGACTCAGGGGTCTATGCTCTGGCTGGCTGCATCCTGCTTGTTCACCAGACGGCTCACTCCTGCTCCAGGCTCCAGAGGGCACGGCCATGACCCGGAGCTGAGGCAGCGGGGTACGGGGGGCCCGCCCCTCCCGCCCCCGCT
>SJYX01013424.1:96815-121731 GCA_006410675.1 Oreotragus oreotragus
CTCCGCCCCCTCTCCCTCCCCCTTCCTCCAGCATCTCCTCCTCATCCCATAGTCTCACTGGCTCACATGCTCTAACCCTCCTGTATCTGGACGCCCACGCTTCTGTCTCCAGACCTCTCCAGGTTCTCTCCAGGAATCTGGCCACCACTCAGCACCTCCAGCATCTCAGCACCCGAGGGACGGCCATGCTCACTGCAGCTGGCACCTGCTCCCATGCTGACTCCCTCCTCCAGCTGCTCTGAGTGAAGATCCGACTTCATTGTGACCTGCCTCTCTCCTGAATGGACCCCTGAATGGACCCCTCCGCTTCGGCGTTCAGTTCAAAGCGCGTCCTGAGCCTTTTCCCAGCACCACCCCCCACCCCACCCCCATCTCCTGGGCCAGGGCCGTGGCCCCAGACTCCATTCTCTGCAGCATCTGCCCGCCTCCGCGCTCTGCCCTTCGCACTGCTGAGGGTCCTCCCCATGCCCGCCCCTCAGACCCGCTCTGCAGGGGAGTCCCAGCCCTTCTGCAGGCCTCAGAGCACGTGTGTGCCGCCTGGTGACCCCTCGCCACACCGCCACCCTCTGCCGGACACGCCCGACCCCCACCCTGCCTGCCCTCAAGCCCGGCCCTCATTGGCCCCCCGCGTGGGAGACAGACAGCAGTTGGCTGCACTGCTCACCCGGGCCTCAGCCCCACAGCTGTCACTGCTGACACCGAGGCTACTTGTCACACTTGTGGGTCCTCTCGGCCCCCGAGGATGCCAGCTCCGTGTGGGCAGGGCTCCGTGTGGGCAGGGCCCCTCCCTCTGCTCGCTGGCCACGCCTGGGTGCCAGTGCAAGCCTGGTGCACAGGAGGCGCCCAGCCAGCCTGCTGGGTGACAGGCACACAGGGGACCCAGGGGCCGGTTGCTCACCTGGGCCCTTTGCAGTCTCCCCTTGAGGGGCAGGAGCCCAAACCCAAATCAGATTTCCAATGCAAACCACACTGAGATGTTTTAGTCTCTCTATTTTGTTTATTTTTTAATTTCTTTAATGAAAAAAAGTTTTTTTGGCCACACTGGGTGGCTTGTGGGATCTTAGTTTCCCCACCAGGCATTGAATCCAGGACCCCGGGAGCGCAAGTGCTGAGTCATAACACTGGACCACCAGGGAGCTCCCTCTATTATATTTTATTCATTCACTTTTTATAGCCATTTTTTAAGTTACAGGTTTACACTACTGCCCTGGTTTCAAGTGTACAGCAAGTGACCCGGCTGTGTGTGCACATTCTTCTCCCTGATGGTGTCACTGGAGGCTGAATACAGTTCTCTGCCCTCTACAGCAGGGCCTTGGTGCTGAGTCTTCACAGCCGAAGGTGACCAGGAACTCAGGAGATCCGCTCCAGAGTCAATAAAAGACAAGGCATTTGACCGAAGGGCCCAGAGAACCCTGGGGTCTCCTCTCTCCCCTCCCCACGCTGACTGCGGTCTCCCCACGTGTTCGACCCTCACTTGTCACTGTCTTTGGCCAGGACTGGGCCTGTTGCTGGGCCGTCCAGAGAGTGGAGGCTCCTGGGTTGGGGGCCCAGGGGGCAAGAGGACCCTGGCTCCCTCTCACACTGGTGGGCTTGGCCAGGGAGGATGGTCAGCCACGGGGGCCACGTGGTGACAGGGAGGCTGGGTGCCCAGACAGGCGGTGGGGCCTCGGCCTTAGGCCGCAGCTGGGGCAGGGCTGGACCCATCCTCGGGGGCCCGATGGCAGGAGGACAGGGCACTGTCCGGTTGAGAGAAGTGGGCGCCACGCCGTGTGTGCTCCATCTCTGCCTGCTCAGACTGCATCCTCAGACGCGCACGAGGGGACCTGGCAGGAAGTCACCTTTGCAGGAGTGTCAGCGTGGCCTTGCTCCCGGGAGGAGCCTCCACCTCCCGCCCCCCAGAAGCGGGAAGAGGCCGCCCATCCAGCTTGCAGCTCTCTCATCTGTGGCTTCACTGTGTGGGGTGCGGTGGGTTTGAAGATGTGCCCTAGAGAGAGGGCTTCTCTGGGGGTCCCCACCCCAGCTCCCGGGGGATAGCTTGGCCTGCATGGAGGAGGAGGACCTAGGGGACCACGGTCACTGGTCCTGGGGTCCCTACAGTTCGTTCAGAGAGGTCCAGGGTGGGGCCCCCTTCCCTGAACCCACCAGGCACTTGTAGGAAGGAGCCAGGAGCTGGGATTCCTGGGGTGCCCTGGGCCCTGAGTGGGCCCGGATGTGAACTCCGTCCTGGTGCGCTGGACAAGGGGGTGCTGGCCTCAGTCTGCTCACCTGCAGATGGGGGCCAGGGTCCCTGCTCTGCTCAGCTGGGGCCACTAGTGGGTGACGGTTTGATCTGAGCGCACTCGGACCCCTGACTCTCAGAGCCCCTGGGGGGCCCCACAGTGGGGGCGTGGGTGAGGTGACACCCGCCTGAAGGGGCCGGGGCTGCTCTAGCCGGCCGCATGGGGGAGGTGGTGAGAGATGTCTCTGCTGCCCTCATCACAGAGATTTGAGCCCCGGCACCCAGTGGAGCCGCTCGCCTCCAGCTCTGCAGTGCCAAAAGGTGGCTTGCCCAGAAACACCAGGGCTGGAGCACGGTTCCCCAGCAAGGAGGGCAGCGCTGGGCCCGGTCTGGCCCAGACAGGTCCTGCACCCCCGGCCTCAGCATCCTGGGTCTGTGAAATGGGACCATCGCGCCAACAGTGGGCCAGGGCAGGCGGCCGGGCTGTGGAGGTGGCGGTGACCCCTGAGCCAGGTCTGTGGTCCCAGAGCACAGCTGCCCGCACCCCTGATCCTGGCCGTGGCCAGGGCCCCGGGGGGCCCCGCTCCTGCCTGGGAAGGGCTGGCCTGCATGGGGCGAGCAGGCTCCCCCCAAAATTCTCCCCTTCTGCCTGCCAGGAGCCTGCCCCCACCCCGGGCACACACAACTATTTAATTTTGCTCTGGCAAGGAATAATAGAGTCCTGTGTATCTATTACAGATGTGGGGAGATTGGGCCACCGCGGCCCGCGCAGCGCATTCAGAGCCCTAACAAAGCTCCCACAATCGACTCGGCCTGCCATTATCCATTCAGCGGGGGTAATAAATGAGCCGGGCGCAGCCTGCCATATACCACCCGGCCCAGATAACGGCTGAAAGGAGAAAATTAAATTTTGCTTTTGTTGAAACATTATGATTTATGTATTTGTAATATAGGCTGTGGTGGGCAATTGGGGGAGAAAAGATTGCCGCGCATCCTTCAGGGTTACTGATGGCTCTGCTGGCCACTCAGAGCTGGGCCTGGCCCCAGCCCACTCCCCTGTGTGGGCAGGAGGAAGGAGAGACCACTGGCGCCCCAGGCGGGACCTGCTCCCCGTGGCGGGGACAGGGGCAGGAGGCCCTCCAGGGAGGCCGGGAGTGGAGTCCTCTGCACGGGGGTGGGCAAGGCGGCATCCTGCTGTCCAGACCCAGGGCCAAGTGTTCCAAATCTATAAAAATAATTAACTTTTCCGGCCTGGCCCTAGAGAGACGGACGTGTGAGCACGTCCTGTAATTTATAGTCTTGCCGTCCTGCCCCGTAACGCAGCAATCAGAACAGGGCTTATCGCGCTACAGAAGGTAATGAACTTACTAACTCCCAGCCCACAGGCTCCCAAACGAGGGTCTGGGTGGAGCAGCCCCCACCAGACAGCAGTGGCAGGCGCCTGGGTGGGCAGGGCAGCCCTGTGGCCCTGGACCCATGTGTGGCCAGAGCAGACCCTTGTCCCGGGCCAGGGGGGATGGCAGAGGGCGCTCCAAAGGCCCCAGGTGGGGACCAGGCCAAGTCCTCCCGCCCAGAGCTGCTGGCCGCTCCTGCGGTTTTCCTCTCCAGGTGCTGGATGCTGTGACCCACTCTCCTTGCTCATCCAGAGGCCCTGAGAGTCCCGGGAGCTCACGCTTGGGATTTGCCTTCATGTCCTGAGCGGGGACCCCTTCCAGATGGGAACTGGGGCTCAGCCAGGTTGCATGGCCATGGAGGGGGACCCCTGCCCCTCCGGAGGTCTGCCGTGGGGTGAAGGCCTCTGCACGCCCCCAGAGGTGCCCCTTCTCCAGCTGGGAGTGTCCAGCCTCATCTGTGCTCGGCCCAGGGAGGCCAGCCTGTGGCCATGGGGAGGGGTTGTTTCCCATGAGGCTCTTCAGCCCCCTTCCTGCCGTCTTTGGGGGGAGCAGTGCCCCCTTCAACTGCCCTCGGCTCCCAGGACCCTGTGTGACCCAAATTGGTCTCCCCTCGTCCCACTCCTCTGCATGCTTGTAGGGCCTGCCTGCAGGGTGTGAGCTGGGCCACTGAAAACCCTGGCCTTCCCCAGAAAGGGTGTCACCTTCTCAAGTCACCACCAAGGGCCCAGGAACCTGCTCCTGATGAAGCTCTCGGAGCTGCTGGATCAGACTTTGCCTGAAGCGGACATCCTAGGCCCACTTGGCTGTTTGAGCCAGAGTTCCCCTTGCTGCCTTGTGGGTTGGGCTCCTTGGCAGTGCCCACCAGATCCTCTCCGGATCCGTGGCCTCTCTGGGGCCACACCGGCCTCCTGCTCTCCTCCTGGGACACCAGCTCCTGTCTGAGGCCCTGCCTCTGGCCCCAGGAGTGGGAACGGGACTGGTCTGGCTCCCCGGGGCCTGGCCCTGTGCTGAGGGTGAGGGCTCTTGTGGCCTGAGGGGCGGGAGGGCAGATTTGGGCTGAGGATGACCGAGCCAGAGGGGGTGACACTCAAGGGTCCCCGGGGAGCCAAGAGGAGCCCTCATGCTTCCGTCTCTGCTCTGCATTGCCCTCTCCAGCCCTGGGCATCCAGAGCCCAGCCGCAAGCTGTCCGACTGGCCAGGGAATCTCAGCCATGCCCACCCATCCACCGCCTGCGGTCTCTGCCTCTCGGGCACCCGGAGAGGCAGAGAGGAGGCAGGGCTGACTTCAGGAAGACTACCTGTTCCCCAGGCTCCTTACTGCAGCAGCTGCAAATGTGGGCGTGTGCCCGCACGGGGCCATGAGCTGGCAAGGGCTGGCCCGGCCCGTCCCCATTTGAGAGGGGGAGTCCTCCCTTCTGTGCAGAGGAATGGGCTGGGAGGGGTCGTTTTAGTAACAGAGGTGTTTGTGTGTGGAGTGTCCACTGGGCCCAGGAACGCTGTGACGGTCGGTGAGCGGCCGCCTGCTCAGCACAGGGGCGCGCTGGGCGCGGTGGGCGCGTCCTCAGCACAGGGGCGCGCTGGGCGCGTCCTCAGCACAGGGGCGCGGTGGGCGCGTCCTCAGCACAGGGGCGCGCTGGGCGCGGTGGGCGCGTCCTCAGCACAGGGGCGCGGTGGGCGCGTCCTCAGCACAGGGGCGCGCTGGGCGCGGTGGGCGCGTCCTCAGCACAGGGGCGCGGTGGGCGCGTCCTCAGCACAGGGGCGCGCTGGGCGCGGTGGGCGCGTCCTCAGCACAGGGGCGCGGTGGGCGCGTCCTCAGCACAGGGGCGCGCTGGGCGCGGTGGGCGCGTCCTCAGCACAGGGGCGCGGTGGGCGCGTCCTCAGCACAGGGGCGCGCTGGGCGCGGTGGGCGCGTCCTCAGCACAGGGGCGCGGTGGGCGCGTCCTCAGCACAGGGGCGCGCTGGGCGCGGTGGGCGCGTCCTCAGCACAGGGGCGCGCTGGGCGCGTCCTCAGCACAGGGGCGCGCTGGGCGCGGTGGGCGCGTCCTCAGCACAGGGGCGCGGTGGGCGCGTCCTCAGCACAGGGGCGCGCTGGGCGCGGTGGGCGCGTCCTCAGCACAGGGGCGCGGTGGGCGCGTCCTCAGCACAGGGGCGCGCTGGGCGCGGTGGGCGCGTCCTCAGCACAGGGGCGCGCTGGGTGCGTCCTCCGGCTCCCAGGGCTGCGGTCACTCCACTCCAGGCTCACTCGGTTCACCGTCCGGAAGGGGCTGCAGCTGGTCCTGCTGGGGTCCGGCGCCCAGCCATGGCCGGTGTGGGGCCCTCAGGCCGAGGGTGATGGGGGCAACGGGGAGGGTCTGGTGGGCCGCGGCCAGGGCGGGAGAAGGGCTGGTCCGTTGTCCAAGCTCGGCGTCCCCCTCCCTGGAGCACAGCAGTCCTGCCCTGCACAGGTCGTGCAGACGGAGCAGGGAGCAGCAGAAGCGGGGACGGACCCGCGGCGTCCGAGCCTGAGCCCCGGGGCCGGAGGCGGGGGCGTGGATTCCCCACGCCGGTTCCCCATCACCTTCCGAGGCAGCCCTCGGAGGTGAGCGGGTGCGGCCGCGTGAGCACCAGCAGTGCGGGGCGGGGCTGGCGCCGGGGCCCCTGGAGAGGGCTGGGAGAGCCCCGTGTCCTAGAGAAAGGGTCCGGCTGCTTCCTTCCAGCTGGGAGGGGCCGGGGTGTGCGTGTGCACACGTGCGCATGTGTACACTTGTGCATGTGTGGTGTGTGTGCATGACTGTGCACGCATTGATGGCGCTGAAGCCTGGTGGGCCCACCCTCCCTGCGGCGCCCAGAGGAGGGGTGGGTTTTCCAAGTGGGTTTTGTGTGCTTTGAGTAGGCCCTGGGCCAGGTCCTGCCTCAGGTCCTCCAGGACCAAGCTGCCTGAGGTTCTAGCAGACAGACCAGCCTGGGAAGGAAGGCCCGGGGGATGACAAGAGGTCTGGGAGAACCCACCCCCTGTACACTCCTCCCTGCTGGTGGCAGGGCTGCCTGAGTTCTCCATGCGCAGGGCCAGGGAGGCCCCAGGATGCTAGGAATCAGCCAGACGCCATCCAGCTAGAACTAGACATGGACAACAGACTGGTTCCAAATCGGGAGAGGATTACGTCCAGGCTGTATATTGTCACCCTGCTTATTTAACTCATATGCAGAGTACATCCTGAGAAACGCTGGGCTGGAAGAAGCACAAGCTGGAATCAAGATTGCTGGGAGAAATATCAATAACCTCAGATATGCAGATGACACCACCCTTACAGCAGAAAGTGAAGAAGGACTAAAGAGCCTCTTGATGAAAGTGAAAGAGGAGAATGAAAAAGTTGGCTTGAAACTCAACATTCAGAAAACTAAGATCATGGCATCTGGTCCCATCACCTCATGGCAAACAGATGGGGAAACAGTGGAAACAGTGACAAACTTCATTTTGGGGGGCTCCAAAATCACTGCAGATGGTAACTGCAGCCATGAAATTAAAAGACGCTCCTTGGAAGAAAAGCTATGACCAACCTAGACAGCATATTAAAAAGCAGACATTACTTTGCCAACAAAGGTCCGTCTAGCCAAAGCTATGGTTTTTCCAGTGGTCATGTATGGATGTGAGAGTTGGACTATAAAGAAAGCTGAGCAACGAAGAACTGATGCTTTTGAACTGTGATGTTTGAGAAGACTCTTGAGAGTCCCTTGGACTGCAAGGAGATCCAATCAGTTAATCCTAAAGGAAATCAGTCCTGAATATTCATTGGAAGGACTGATGCTGATGCTGAAACTCCAATACTTTGGCCACCGGATGTGAAGAACTGACTCACTGGAAAAGACCCTGATTCTGGGAAAGACTGAGGGCAGAAGGAGAAGGGGACGACAGAGGATGAGATGGCTGGATGGCATCACCGACTCAATGGACATGAGTTTGAGTAAACTCCAGGAATTGGCGATGGACAGGGAGGCCTGGCGCGCTGCCGTCCGTGGGGACACGAAGAGTCGGACACAGCCGAGCGGCTGGCCTGCCTGAGCCAGCTAGCCGGCCTGGGGCCCCTCAGTTTAGCAGCGTTCCCATGGCCACCCAGGCCCAGGGTGAGGGGCTTCCACCCTGACCGAAGGTCGAGTACCACAAGCGACTCGTGCCCTTGGCCTGGACCTGAGGGGAGATGGGCCTTCTGTTCTGGGGGCCCCTCTGCAGCTCCCAGCCCTCCCGCACCTCCAGCCTCGGTGAGGTCACCCCCAGGGCTCTCAGGCCCCGGCCCCAGCCCAGGGCGCAGTCAGCAGGAGGAGGGAGGTGGGCCACCAGGGTGCTGTGTGCTGTGGGCAAACCCGGGTGGGCCCCATGCCCTCGGCGCAGGCTTTCTGGCCCCTCTTCCAGTCCTCGCTCGGGTGGCTCCAGGCTCTGGGAGGAAGCCGCATGGTGATCAGGGAAGGGACACTCGCCACAGGCGGGAGGAGGCAGGGTCGGGCTCGGGAGCATCAGCCTGGCTGCGTTTTCCCTGCTAAGGCTCCCTTTCTGCTCCTGGGGTCTGACAAGGCCACCCGGGGGTCTGCAGCCGTGCGGACCTAGGGGAGTAGCCGCCAGACGCCCAGGCGTGACTCGGACACGCGTGTCCCAGGTCACCTCCACTGCTTGGGGGGCGGCAGGCAGATGGGCAGTGCCCGGCAGGGGGCCAGCCCAACCCTTGCTGGGGGTCCTGCCTCCCCAGGGATCCTCCTCCAGGGCCCCCTCCTCCAGTTCACCTCCAGTGGCTGACAGAGGCTCAGCCTGTGGACTGGGGGTCCTGCCTGCTCACAAGGAAGAGGCCAGACTGGCCAAGACTGGGACCCTGAGAAGGACCCAGGGGAGACGGAGCCTCCAGGTTTGGGTTCCTGAGGCCGAAGAGGGGGCAGGGGGCATGTGTCAGAGCCAAGCTAGCGGCAGACAAATGTCATTTTGAAGAGCATGAAATTTACACAGAGCCCTCACCCTCCTCCTGATCACTTGGGATGCCTCCAGCTTCAAGGTCACTGTGTGTGAAGAAGGACCCTCAGGAGGAGGCCAGGGGTGCCTGGGCAGCGGTCCCAGGCGCCAGGATCTCAGGGAGGCCACCCGCGGAGCAGGGGGAGCCTCGGGGCGCCCGAGCCTGTTTCCACACGTCCCGTGGGGATAGAGTGACATGGGATTCACCTGCCGGTGCAGTCTAGATACCCAGCCTGGGGCCACCCTGCCGCTTCCAAGCCGAGCCGCTTGCCCATGGCCACATCTGCCCCCACCCCCGGGGTCAGCCATCGGGAGTTCCATCACCAGCTGTGTCCTGAGTGACCGTGGGTGCCGCCCTGGGGCCACTGGCCACACCAAAGCTTCCTGTGCTGAGGCCCCCGCGGAAAGGCCCAGTGAAAGTGGCGGGTTGTCTGCCCTGAGCACGGCCAATCTTCTGGGAGCCCAAGGCTGCCCAGCGGGACAGCTGGGTGACATCACGCTTCCTGGGGGCCAGCGGCCCTGTCGGTGTGGGCTGCTGGTGGGACCCCTGGGCCCCAGCCCCACCCTGCTCATGCCCCACAGTGGGCACAGGACTCCTGGGCCCCACCCCGCCCTGCCCACACCCCACAGCAGGCACAGGACTCCTGGGACCCACTCCACCTGCCCACGCCCCACAGCGGGCACAGGAGTCTGAGTAAAGTGGAGGATGCCAACCAACTTCATGCTATTTTGCTTTCTGTCACTTAGAGGACGAATGGGCTTGCGGTCAAGTCTGTTCTGATGACACCGGAGGGCCAGCGCGAGGGAGGAAGGAAGGGCCGCAGTGGCAGCCCCACTCCTGGCCTCCGAGATGCCACCTTTGAGCTGGGAGGTGGGAGGCCAGGAGATTGCCCGGTGTGGCTGAAGGATGAGGAGCAGGGGCTTGGGCCTCTGGGGGCCAGATCGCCACCCCAGCGGCCGCAGGTGCGACCCCGCCGCGCTTCCTCACACGCCCTGGATTCAGCCCGGACTCCAGCCTCTGTGCGGGCAGGAGCGGGCTCTTGTCCCCAGGATGGTTCCCTGGAGCCGAGGGGGCATGAGGCCTCTCGGTGGATGGAGGGACAGAAAGGGGGAGGCAGGGTGGACAGACGGACGGATGCTTGCACGGATGGCCAGTGTGCAAACGTGTGTTTTCCCCGAGCCGCTGACTGTGGCTGTGCACCCACACCCAACCATGCTGGCCTCTCTGTGAATTGCAGACCGCAGCCCCGGGGTCCTCTGCTCCCCGCCATCCCACCCCCTTCCTCTCGTGCAACCTCAGCCGCTCGCTCCAGGACACTTTGCTCCGCCCGCGTCTCTCCTTCAACTGCTGGCACTCCTGCATCCTCCCCACCCTCGGCCCCCTTCACCCACCGAGATACCGGGTGCCCCAGAGGAGGACGCCCTCGCCTTACCACCACCTGCATCCCTGCTCCCACCTGGACGCAGGTGACCTGCACTCCTGGGAAGGCTGGCCCGGACCCTCACAGGGATGTCAGTTGACTGATGGGAAAAATAGATGCTTGGAGAGGTTGACAGATGGCTGGACGGCTGGTGGATGGATGTAGGAAGATGTGGAGACGGACGGGGCTTGACGGGCAGATGGGCCCAGAAGGAAGTGGACTAATGGATGGACGGGGGCGTCTGTGCTTGACCGGACCGGCGGAGGAGGATGAACGGATGGGAGCGCAGGAACATGGTGGGCGAGGGAGCGAGGAAGACAAACGGGTGAGCGATGGACGGGAGAACGGGCGACCCATGTCTGGAAGGAGCTGGGGATGTCCCTGTGCCCCCCAGCGCCTTGATTTGGGCCCGAGACCATGTCGAGGCCTCCTGCACCCTTGCCTAGCTGCTGCGCGGCCTGCCGACCTGACTCTGGCAGCCTGGGCAGGGGGAGGCCCCTGAAAGGGTGGGCACTCCCTGGCTTCCACAGACTTCAGGCCCCGGACGCTGTGCACGTTGGAGGAGAGCGTGCGTCTGTGGGGCGTGCCGCGGGGCCCACCCCATCCTCCAGTCAGCAGAGGTCCTGCTGCCCTTTGTGGGGGTCAGTGCACTCCCAAGAGATCCACTCATCCCCCCAGCCCTCGGCTTCTCCCCTTCGGCTGGCTGCCCCGTGGCCGGGGGTCCCACGGGGCCCGCGTCACCAGGGAGGGTGGGCACGGCCCGTCAAGGGTGACCGCCTGGCAGCTGGCAATGACGTGACGCCCGCGCAGCCCCGGGGCTGCCGTGCTTCGGCCCCATCGCAGCGGACGGTGCCGGAGGCGCAGCTGACATTTCTGCCTCGCGGGCGGTAATTGAGGTCCCGGCCCTGGATCGCGGGCCGCCCCCCCCACCACTGCTGCGTGGTCCCAGCCGCCACGTCCACCCCCACCTAAGGCTGAGGGGAGAATGAGGTCCCCCCCCACCACCAGAGACGAGGCCTCCGGCCAGGGACGCTCATCCTCTCAGTGCGGCTCTAAACCCGGCCGTCCCACTGGACAGCCTCGCTCGCCCAGCCCACAGCACCAGGAGGCGCCCGACCCTGCTGTACTGGAGGGTGAGGCTGGCTCCCGGGGCTGCCCCCACCTGTGGCCCCTGCCACGGGGACCCCGGGCCCTCCTCCACCGTCCCCCACCCTCCCCACCTGCACCTACCTGCACCCACCTGGCCTCCTCGGAAGGAGGGCCTCCACTCCTTTCCACTTCACTGGCTGGCCACACTGTCCTAGGAGGTCCTGGCTCAGGCCTGGCCCCCAAGACCTCCTCTGCCCCGACAGGACCGCCTATCCCCTGATCTCTGACCCTAAGAGCCATCCAGCTGGCCTGTGCGCCTCCTGTGGCAGGGACCCTCTCCCCATGGCTTCTGTCTTCTTGCTGCCCGCCTCCTCCTCACGGGCTCAGTCCTGGGCCCTCAGCTCCCCTCTCTGCCCCCTTCAGCACAAGAGTGCATATGGTGTGTGTGCGTGGGGTGAGTGCATGTGTCACGTGTGTGCACTGGTGTGCTCATGTGTGCTGTTCCCGCGTGCCTCGATGCACCTGCCCAGGTGTGCCTTGTGTGTGTGCCTGCCCGCATGTCTGTGTGAGCGTGTGCCGGCGTGCCTTGGGGATGAGTGCATTCTCATGTACATGTATGCATGTACATGTGTGAGCATGTGCTGGTGTGCCTTGGGGATGAGTGCATTCTCATGTACATGTATGCATGTACATGTGTGAGCGTGTGCTGGTGTGCCTTGGGGATGAGTGCATTCTCGTGTACATGTGTGTGTGTACATGTGTGCGTGTGCCTGTGTGAGCATGTGCCGGCGTGCCTTGGGGATGAGTGCATTCTCGTGTACATGTATGCATGTACATGTGTGAGCGTGTGGTGGTGTGCCTTGGGGATGAGTGCATTCTCGTGTACATGTGTGCGCGTGCCTGTGTGAGCGTGTGCTGGTGTGCCTTCTCGTGTTCATGTGCCTGAGTGTGAGCATGTGCCCACGTGCCACGTGTGTGTTCTCGTGTGCACGTGTGCGTGTGCCTGCATGTACGAGCGTGTGCCTTGTGCACATATGCATTTTCATGTACACGTGTGCATGTGCAGTGTGGCCCCTCACTCCTGCCTCTGCTCCCCCACAGCTGTCACCCCGTCAGGAGAAGGGCGGACGCAGGTTGACTCTTGCTTCCCCCTCAACTCTTCGGGAGCCCCCTCCCATCTCCCACTGTCTGCCTCCAACCCTCCAGCTCCTCCTCATGTCTGCATACGCTTGTCCCAAGCCTGGGTTTGGGGGACCTCACCCCAGGCCCCACAGTCCCGGCCAAGTCCCCTCACCAGCCTTCCTCCAGAGCCTCTGACACTGTCTTCCCTGGGGCATCTAACCCCACCCCACCCTGCATTCCTGGGGGCCTCCTGTGCCCACCACTGTGAAACGAGGGGGGGGAGCCCCCTCCCACTGGGATATGGGGGCCCCTCTCACTGGGAAATGGGGCCCCTCCCACTGTGAGATGGGGGGAGCCCCCTTCCAGCCGGGCTTGGCGCTCAGGCCCAGTGAGCCGCACGCGGTTGCAGAGCCGTCCCTGCCCCCAGGGAGCCGTGGGGCTGGGGGCCGGCAGGCGGGCCAGGGCGCCGCGGTGCGCGGCGAAGGCTATTTAAATGCTCCATTGGAGAGGGATTAAAGTTTACGCAAGGTCACCGAGGATGTGATAATTATAATCACAGGTTTTGGCTCCACAATGACAGCCATTTGTTATTTCCGCTCGGGCGGCTCCCACGGCCCGAGCTGGTGACAGGCATGGGCTGATTTAGTGGCCTGAGCGTGCCCCGCCCCTCCCACCGCGGTCCGGCTGCCCCGCCGCGCGCACCACCGGGCTCCATCCCCTGGGGCCGGGCTTATTATGGGATGGGCGGGGGAGTGGACGGTGGCCACCGAGAGTCGTTGGCAGAGGTGCAGGGGGTGAGGGCAGCCTGGGGCCAAGGACCTGGGTCCCCAGGGAAGAGGGCCTGTGGACGCACGAGCCCGCGCAGCCGGGGCCTCAGTCTCTCCATCAGTGGAGTGGAGGTGCACCGTGCCGGGGTGCCTGGCTCCGGGGTTGGGCCAGTTACAGCTTCTGTCTTTACCGGCTGCGTCACTAAGTCAACGGTGACCCTGGGGCTGAACGAAGGGCCTGTCCTCAGCTGATACTTGGTGCTGGGGCTCAGCTTCTCCCCAGGAAGAGCCCTCCACCCAAACATGTGGTGGGGGCCTACACTGCACAGCTCCCCCAGGGTTACCTTGGTCCCCGGGGGCCACAGGGTCTCCAGTCAGGGGAGGCTGGAACAGCGCCCGCCCGCCCCACCTAGGCCATTACCCTGGACCACTCCTGCTGAGGTCCCGCAGGTAGCACCAGACTGGCCGGGGTGAGCTCAGGGCTGAGATCCGCCCAGAGAGGGCCCGGAGGAGCGGGGCACTTGCTGGCCAGGGATCCCTTTGCTTCCTCCTCCATCCTGGGAGGACAGAGTCCGGGAGTCCTGCCTCTGTGGAGAGGCCCTCCTCACAGCCTGGGCCCAGAGTCCTGGGCCTCGGCCAGGGCAGAAAGCGGGGAAACCCCACACCCCACCCATCTTCTGCCTGTTGCTGCCATGGGATTGATGCACATTTTTTTGTTTGTTTTCGTGATCAGAGGTGAGAGCACTTTAATATATATTAAGTGGTGATAAATAGGGGTCCGGGCAGCCAGCCTGACGAGGCATTTGTCTTGGAGGGAGCGGAGACTGATAGCTCACAGGCAGTGGAAAAATCTAGCCAGAGCCTGCCTGGGGAGCCTGTGTCCCGGGAGCCTGCTCCCCGGAGGCTTCGGGGGACCCCTTCCCCCGCTCAGACCAGGCAGCCAGAGAGCCCTGGTCTGAGCAGCTCGTCATCTGAGACGGCCGCTGGGGCCCAGGGCCAGCTGAGGGCCCCTCCACCTCTGAAGTCAAGACTCCCTGCAGCCTCCCTGCCACGCCCGGGAGGCCCTTCCTGCCTGTCCCACCCGCAGCAGAGGGATGCCTGCCAACCCTCTGGAGAACCTGTGTCCCCCGGGGCCTGGGGCTGTTTACCTCCGGGGTCCCAGCAGCCCTGGCTGACCCCTCTGGCTCCAGGCCAGCAGCTGGGACCCGCCCTCTGCCCTCCGCCCTCCACACTCTCCCTCCTGGTAGGAAATATGAAAATGCCGTCCCCGCCGTGATCAACATGATGAACCTCCTCTATCACCTCCCAAGAAAAATCCCCTTATGGGGAGGCGATGGATGTGCCCAGGCGCCCTGCGGGGTGGCGCTTACCACCCCCCTGCAACCCGTCCCGGAGAAATTGATGGGCACCCCCGGGAGGTGACGAGGCCCTGTCTTCACGCAGTTAATCAAGTGATGTGGTTTTATTTAAAGCCCCTGCAGCTCTTTCAAAGACTCCATGGCAGCGGGCAACTGTCCTCTTGAGGGGGACTGGCTTCTGGGGGGCAGGCAGCTCCCGGCCAAAGGCTTCCTGTTCCCTCTGGAAGCAGGGGCCCTGGTGGCCCCGTCCCCCGGGAAGCCTGGCTGGGATGGGCTGCTCGGCTCCTTGCAGACCCTCGGCTGTGCGGGCTGGCATTGCCCCCAGAGCACCACTCCCCCACCGAAGGCTCCAGGAGCATGGCAGAGCAGGGGGCGGGCCCAGGGCCCACTCTGGGCACTGATGACAGGGCCTCAGGAAGTGCCCCTGCTCCAGGGCTGAAGTTCCGGGCCTGAGCTGCCTGCTGCCCCAAGCACCCATGCCCTGGCAGGACAGAGGGCAGCTGGCCGGGGGCTGGGGTCCTGAACAGGCAGAGGGGGCATGGCAGTCAGGACGGGCCTGTGGGTTGGGTGCTGGGGTAATGGTCTGGTCTCGCCCGTAGACCTGGGGCCGGATCTGGCCCCGCGCCCGGGTTACCGCTGGGCCAGACGAGCACACGCAGCAGCCTGGACCGAGGCCTGAGCGCGTGTCCAAAGGCGCATGGGGTGGGGGCCGCCGGAAGGCTCCACCGAGGAGGTGGCGGGTGAGCTCCGCACAAACACAGCTGGCAAAGGCCGCTAGAGTCGGAGAGCGGACGGGCCCTGGGTGGGACAGTGTTCTCAGGGGGCTTGGATCGCTGAGGAGTGTGAGTCAGCTGTGGGAGCACAGGACCTGTGTTTTCAAAAATGAGGAATTTCAGCGTGGCAGTTATGGGGCGTTGAGGGAAGCGCCAGGCCCTCAAGGCCCTGTGACCGCCTGGCAGGGGTCAGGGGCTGGGGGCTCCTGCCCGTGGTCACAACGACCCCGCCAAGCAGGGAGGAGGGCTGGCAAGGCGACCTTGTGGGAGGTGAGGGCGGGCAGGGGGTGCCCTGAGGCTGAGGGGTGGACTGGGGGCCGAGGGCTCAGTGGGCGGGGCAGGGCGAGGGGCTGTGTGTGCAAAGGCCTGGGGGTCGGGCGGGCTGGGTTTCCTCCGCCTCGGCCTTTGCTTGTTCTCTGCGACCCCGTCTGAGTTTGACTGGTTAAGGGTTAGGAGCTGCTTCTCTGTAAGTATGTTAACTAGCCTTTCGTCTGTCTGAGGTGCTGTAAACCCCACCCAGCCTCGGGCCCACCGAAGGGGCAGGGTCTGCCAGGCGGGGCGGTCTGGCTTTACAGCTGAATTTCCTCTGCTGCGGCTTCTATGCTTTGTGTTGCTTCAAAGCATTTTCTGTTCTCTGAGGGTTTTGTTGTAGGAATGGGGGCCGGAGCAGGGGTTCTATCTGCAGCTCGTTTAGGTCTTAGGGAGGTGTGGGGGCTGCCCCGCCTTCGCCTCCTCCCAACCCTCGCCAGGGCTGGCTTCTCTAACCTACACACACACATACATGTACACACACGTACACACACATGCACACACAGACAGACAGACAGACACACAGAGGCACATACACGTGCACACACACATGTACACAAGTACACACACCACACACACATGCACGTGTACACACATGCACACACGTGCATACAGAGACACACACTGCACACACAAGTATACACATGTACACACACCACACACATGCACGTACACACATGCACACACGTACACACATACAGACACACAGAGACACATACATGTGCACACACTTACACACACATCACACATGCACACACATGCACGTACACACACGTACATACATACAGACACACAGAGACGCACAGAAACATACACATGCACACACACACATACACCATACATACACACATGTACACACGCACACATGTACATACATACAGACACACAGAGACACATACACGTGCACACACGTATACACATACACACATACACACATGCACACACGTACAGACAGATACACAGAGATACATACACGTGCACACACACGTACACACGTACACACATCCACACACGTACAGACACACAGAGACACACAGAGAAACATACACATGCACACACATGTACACACAGGTACACACATCATACACACACTTGTGCACTCGTGCGCGCGCGCGCACGCACACACACACACGATCTGCTCCACGGATTCTCCCTTGGACTTTGGGCTCCATCCTCCTTGGCCGGATTTCTGCAGATTCACCAGGCTTTTGTACCCAGGAGCCCAGCCTCCTCCCAGGACTCTCCCAGTGTTGCTGCCTGAGTGGTTTCCCCTCCAGTCTGCTCCTGCCGCCCCTGGCTGGGTTGTGTTACCCTGCCTGCAAAACGCTCGCTCCACCCGCTTTTNTTTCTTTTTGAAGATTTTGAGTACTGGGGTCCCTTGAGGTTCCACATGAGTTTCAGGATGAAATTTTCTATTCCTGCAAAAAGTCTTGTTGAAATTTTGATGGGGATTGTACTATACCTATAGACTGTTTTGGATAGTATAGTCATCTTAACAATAATAAATATTCTAATCCACGAATGTGGGATATCTTCACATTAATCATGTCTTCCTTAATTTCTTCCCGCAAAATTTTGTAGTTTTAAAAGCATAAATCTTTTACCTCCTTGATTAAGTTTATTCCCACATGTTTTATTCCTTTTGGTGCTACTGTAAATAGAATTGTCTTAATTTCCTTTTAGGATTAATCATTGTTAGAGAATAGAAATCTCCATGATTTTTCAAACAGTTTAAAATTAAACCATAGTTTTAAAAGTGCATGAAAAAATAACCAAATGTCACAAAATTAAATCTATCTGTCCATCTCTAGGTCAAGAAATAGAATGCCACTAGCCACCCAGGGTCACCTCCCAGGCGCGTCTGTTCTCCCCGCAGGAGGCCTGTATCTTGGTTGCCAGCTCCACAGTTCATTAGCTTGTCTGGAACTCCATCCGGAAGAATCACGCAGTAAGCGTATCTTCCCGCTTCGTGCAGGAAGCTCATCAGTGGCACTGCGTGTGGCAGGGGGTCGTTCATCTCTTGAGGAAAAGATCTCCTTGTGTGACGGCTCCGTGAAAGACTTTTCACCCTACTGTTGCTGGCCATCTGGGCATTTCTACTTTGGGGCTGTTCCAGGCAGCGCTGCTGAGGACGCTCCTGCACACGTTTTGTGAGCACAGGTGTGTTTCTGCTCAGGGATGCACCTGGCGGGAAGAGCAGGGGGAAGGCATCTGCTTCGCTCTCGTCAGTGTCACCCGATCATTTTCAGCACGCTTGTGCCAAGCGACGTGGCCGCAGTGAGTCGGAGTCCGGGGCTCTGAAGCGGCGGCTGGCTCACGGGGGTCACACACACGTCCCTTCCCGGCCCCACGTTAGTGACGGCACATCAGCCAACTGGGAGCATCTACCCGCGGACACTGGAAGTCAGGGCCCCCTTCCCTGGAGGACGGGCGCGCTTGCCAGCCCTCCCTCCGCGCCCTTGCCTCCCCTGGCGTTGTTTGCTTTCCCTTCTCTGCTGGCAGGGGCGTGGGGTCCTGTCTCATCGTGGTTTTGATATGCTGTGCGTGAGCAGGCTGTTGTGTCCACCTCTCTGCGACCCCGTGGACCGCAGCCCACCAAGCCCCCCTGTCCATGGGATTCTCCAGACAAGGATACAGGGCTGAGTTACCATTTCCTCCCCCAGGGGATCTTCCTGACCCGGGGATGGAACTCGCGTCTCGTGTCCTCTGCACTGCAGGTGGATTCTTTGCCCACTGCGCTACCTGGGAGCTCTTGAAGTGCTGTGCCAGCCTCCGGATGCCGCCCAGCACTCTCCCCGTGTTCACGAGTTGGCCGGTCCCCACCGTCATGCAGTATCAAGACTTCCTGCAGGTCTGCGGCCACTCTCTGTTGCTGTGATGACACAAGGCCTGGATGACGAGGTGTGAAGATGCCATCCTCACTGCCTGGCGGTGCTCTTGGTGACTAAAAGCTCTGAACTTCTGACTGTAATTAGTACATTGCGTTGCAGGATTTATGACATATTTGCTTACCCTGAGACCACAAAGGTTCTTTCTGTATGGGGTCAGTGTTTGCTTTATGCCACGTGATGTCTGTTACCCACCACTCACCACCTACTAAAAATGTCATTTCAAGACATGACCAGCGAGTTCCCTGGTGGCCCAGCGGTTAGGGTTTGCTACTTTCACTGCCGTGGCCAGGGTTCAGTCCCTGGTCGGGGAGCTGAGACTCCCGCAAGCCACCCAGCATGGCCAAAAGTAAGTAAGTAAAGTCACTCAGTTGTGTCTGACTCTTTGTGACCCCATGGACTGGGATAATGTCATTTCAAGACATGACCAGCGAGTTCCCTGGTGGCCCAGCGGTTAGGGTTTGCTACTTTCACTGCCGTGGCCAGGGTTCAGTCCCTGGTCGGGGAGCTGAGACTCCCGCAAGCCACCCAGCATGGCCAAAAGTAAGTAAGTAAAGTCACTCAGTTGTGTCTGACTCTTTGTGACCCCATGGACTGGGACCCACCAGGCTCCTCAGTCCATGGGATTCTCCAAGAAAGAATACTGGAGTGGGTTGCCATTTCCTTCTCCATGGGATCTTCCCGACCCAGGGATCGAACCCAGGTCTCCCACATTGGAGGCAGACGCTTTAACCTCTGAGCCACCATGGCCAAAAATCATCCAAAAACAAACAAGGAAAATGACTAGCTTTAGGTATTTTTATTATTATTGATTTCACTCTGGATGCAGCTTTGCGCCCTCTCCATAAACACACACACACATAGATATATATATACATGCTGACCCTCTAAATATTGACACTTCAATATGAACTTCCTAAAAACAAGGGCATTCTCTTACGTAACCACAATGTAAGCATCAATTTCAAGAAATCAACATAACAGTAAAATATTGTCATGCAACCTACTAATCAACTTTGTCACCCGTCCCATCAGGGCAGGGGGCTCGCCGCTCATTCTCTCTGCCCGCCCCCTCCCCCAGCCACCAGCGGCCCTGAGGCTGAGGAGAGAACCCGCCCCGGACAGCGGCAGGGTCCTCGCTGCTGGAACGTTCGTTCAACTCCTTGCCGCATTTCCGCTGGGTTCATTCTCAGCTGTGGAGTTTGCAGCTGTTACACGCGGGTGTTGGCCCCTCACCAGGCGTGAGTCACACCTCCTCTCGTCCTCTGGGGTGTCGTTCAGTGCACAGAAATCTCCAGTTTCAATTAGGTCCAGTTTACCTGCTTTTCCCTTAAATGTGCTCTTGGTGCCACAGCCAAGGGACCATGCCGACTCACCCAGCCTTTGCTAGGTCCTCCTGGGGGACGGGGGCTGCAGCGGCCGAGCAAGGGGCACTCAGGCTCTGGGTCAGCAGGAGCCCGGAGGAGGAAGGGCTTTTCTGTGAAAGCCACGGGTTGGAGGAGCAGGGACTGCTCGAGCGAGTGGGGCGCAGGCTCCAAGGGCGGCCCCGCTCCCACCACCCTCTCCAGCCACAGATCCCATCATCCAGGCCCTGGTTTTGTTCAGTTGCTCAGTTGCTATGTCCTGTCTGACTGTCTGCGGCCCCATGGACTGCAGCACGCCAGGCCTCCCTGCCCATCACCAACTCCCGGAGTTTACCCAAACTCGTGCCCATCGAGTCCGTGATGCCATCCAACCATTCCGTCCTCTGTTCCCCCTTCTCCTGCCCTCAGTCTCTCCCAGCATCAGGGTCTTTTCAAATGAGTCAGCTCTTGGCATCAGGTGGCCAAAATATTGGAGTTTCAGCTTCAACGTCAGTCCTTCGAATGAATATTCAGGACCAATTTCCTTTAGGATGGACTGGTTGGATCTCCTTGCAGTCCAAGGGACTCTCAAGTCTTCTCCAACACCACAGTTCTAAAGCGCCTGGGCCCTGCCCACCAGCAAATCCTAGCAGGACCCACCTTGTGGGAGGGAAGAAGCCTGTGTCTTCCAGTTAAAATTCAGGCTTTTTTTTTTGCCTGCAGGTGCAGCTTGTGGGATCCTAGTTCCCTCGGCAGTGAAAACCTGGAGTCTTAACCACTGGACCACTGGTGAATTTGAATCCCCTCAAATTCAAGGTCTTAATTGTAATCAATACCCAGAAAAACAGTTGGATGCCGGCCACAGCATCGTCCATGAGAATGAGAGCCACAGAGGGGCCCAGGCAGACCCGGGGGCTGTCAGGCTCTGCCTCCAGATGGCCCCAGGTTATGCATCGGCCGCTCTGCCAATGAACAGACCTGTGGCCACACCCCTCCCGAGTGAGCGGACGGGGCAGTCCCCGGACACCGTAAATCATGTCCTTTCTGCCACCAGGTCCCGGCGGGGCCCCTCCGCAAGGACCAGCATCCGCGAGCCCTGAATCCTGACGCTGGTGACTGACGCCCCTGCTTCCCACACGCCGGCTCCACCATCTGCTTACAGGGAGACATAAACTTGGAGGAAGCGTGTCCCGCTGATTTTAACTGGGCTAATTTATAGCTCACAAGCAGAGGAGTGGGATCTGCGGCTAGTTCTCCAACCACTGGGGAGCCTGCAGCCCAGCCTGCGTGTGCGATCGCGCCCGATAAGGTCCGCACGGATGACGGCGCAGCCGGCAGCCCCCGAAAGCACCAGCCCCGCACCGCGCCTCCACAGGGGAATTATTCCCAAGTTAAACACTCCCAGCCAACAGAACCCTATTCATTTTCACAATCAGCTTTCTTCCCCGTTGTAAACAGGCTCTTTCTAAAACTTGTGCATGATTTTAATTACAGATAAGCTTCTCTTTAAAGGCCGGGCATTCACGCCTGGGCTGCCGCACTGAATCCGATACATCTCCATGTTCCCGGTGTCCAGCTGGTGTAGCGGCCTGGGGGGCCGCTGACCCGACTGGCATGCAGGCAGCCACCGGGTTCTGGGTGTCCCTGGGCACGGGGGCACAATGAGGGAGCCACAGAGGGCTGCGGAATCCAGGCCCTCCAGCACCTGAGCTCCTGCCGGGGTGTGTGGGGGGTGGGAGCAGCTGGGCTGCTCCTGCCGGAGGGGGAGGTGGCCTCAGGCCCCACGTACCGCCTATCTGGACACAGTGCAGGCAGCTGGCTTTCGGTCCAGCGCTGGAGCAGCTCCCGGCCACCTCTTCCGAGAAGCCTCCCAGACTCGGCCTTCCGCAGCCCCTCCTGGGGGTCGCCACTGCCTGTCCCCCGCCCAGCATGTCCATCACCCCCTGCCGGGTGGGGGTCTCTGCTCCCCCACGGAGAGTGCTGAGGGCCCCAAGCAGAGCCCAGGGTGAGGCTCACAGAGGGGCACAGAGGAAGGTGTTTGGGAAAGACCTGCTTGTCCTCAGTGCTGGCGACCCGGGGCCTCTAGGAGCCTCCACCTGGAAGCGGTGGGGGACCTTGGCTGAGCCCAGGAACAGGTGCTGTGAGCTTGTGGGGCGCTCCAGTGTGTCGGCAGGGCAAGGGGGCTTTCCCGGCGAGAAAGAAATGCCGCTCAATCCCCACAGGACAGAGAGGAGAGCCAGGCCAGAGCCAGAGCGTGTGCACGCCTGTGCACACATGAGCACATGTGAGAGTGAAGCGTGCACATGTGTGCATGGAACCTGACCTCACCCCAGACTGCCCATAAGCCTGGTCAGCTTTGCCGTGGGTTATGAGCAGCTTGGGTTTGAAGGAAAGCAGTTTTACTGGTAGAAAAAGATGATAACCATAGCTGAGCTGCAGACTCGGTGCTCGGCCAGCAGCCCAATGGGTCCTGACGCCAGAGGCCCCCCTCCGGAGGGCCCGGCGGAGCCGCCGCGGCCACGATTCCTCAGCCGTAAATGACACAGCAAGCCCTCACCCTGTGTTACTGCGGCTTCGCCCGTAATAACTTTAAATCCCATTATGATCACCTCACTTGACAACATGCTCTGGCCCCGGGATCAATATATCAAGAGAGCCGATTGCCAGTTACGATCCGGCCAAGGTGGCTGGAGCCCACCTGGGCGGCCACAGGCGGAGGCCACGGGGGCCCGGCTGGGCCTGCCTGCGCCAGGGCAGAACCAGGGGTGGGGGGGGAATGTCCACAGGAGACACACAGGGCCCTCTGATGCCTGTCGCAGGGGTCGACACAGAACATGGCCCTGGCCTGCCTGTTCCTCCCACTTCCCAAGCTCGTGGGTCCCTTGGGAGGGGAAGGCCAGTGCGGGGCCCCTGTCCCCAGGGCAAAGCACCTACATGTGGCCGGACCCTCCCTCAAGGGCCCCCGGCTGCAGGTGCTGTGAGGCGGAGGCCCCGCAGGCCTGGCTCAGAGTCTCCAGGGGCTCACAGCCTGGCAAGGCGGCCAAATTGAGGCAACCATGAGACAATTCAAACCAGTCCACCCTGGAGGAAACTAACCCTGAATGTTCACTGGCAGGACCGATGCTGAAGCTTTGGCCACCTGATGTGAAGAGCAGACTCCTTGGAAAAGACCCTGATGCTGGGAAAGATTGAAGGCGGGAGGAGAAGGGGACGACAGAGGACGAGATGGTTGGGTGGCATCACCGACTCGATGGACATGAGTTTGAGTGAGCTCAGGGAGATAGTGAAGGACAGGGAGGCCTGGTGTGCTGCAGTCCATTGGTTGCAAAGAGTCAGACATGACTTAGCAAATGAATGATAAGAGACAATTTCAGCCTTCGCTAGAAAAACTACAAAATTGACAGTCCTCTCCCATTGGCCTTGTGGGTGGACACAGACGTGAGGACACAGGCCCCTTTCTTACAAGCTCGATATCCTCTTGCTGCACCATGGAGCCTCAAGAAACAAGACCTAACGGGGCATGAGAGACGTGGAGGAGCCTTCAGTGCGTATGACAGTGAAGGAAGCCAGTCCAAAAGGCCTGCACACTGCGATCCGCGCGCGAGGAGCAGCGATTGCCAGGGGCGGAGGGCGAGAGGGACAGGCCCCCCGAGGAGTCCTAGGGCCGTGAGCCTGCTCTGAGTGACGCTGTCCTGGAGGACCCTCGTCACTGTGTGCCTGTCCAGGCCCCCAGAAGGCACAGCACCAGTCCTGAGCCTCGTGGAAGCCGTGGTGGAGGCTGTGGTGGGAGCCGTGGGCCATGGGAGGTGACGACCAAGACCAAAGCTCCCTCTGGGGGTGTGTTGATGGTGGGGAGGCTTGGGGGGCTGTCGGGGGGAGACGGGGTGAGTGAGAATTTCTGTACATTTGCTTGATGCTCTGCGAACCCAAAACTGTTGTAAAAATCATTGATTTAAAATGCAGGCAAACAAATTCTATGAGAGAGCAATTTTCTCCCATTTCTGAGGCCTGCCCTCATCAGTGGGCAGAGACAGGAACCGGGGTCCCTCAGGTACTGGTGACACCCCGAGAGCCCAGTCCCTGGGGGGGCCTGCCCCCCTCACCCCACAGGCAGGGTCTCCAAGCAGCATCAGTCCAGCAGAGCTGGCCTGGCAGTGCTGTGATTTCCTTGAGCAGGGGACCCGGCCTGGCCCTGTGGGGAGGGGGTGAACAGCCAAGGCCCCAAAGGCAGAAAGATGGGGCCCTCTCACCCCAACTAGCCAGGACCTCAGATGCCTGCTGCAGCCGCCACCGTGTACGGGCGGCGGGTGAGGGCCACTGTGAAAGGCACAGGCATGCACACATGCACACACCCAGGGCTCGCGCTCACTGCCTGCAAGTGCACAGGCCCCGTAGACACGGCCCCCACGCGGGCCCACACCTGCCTGGCATGCAAAACCAGCCCAGCTCAGGAGCGCGCAGGTGGGCCATGGGCACCTGTGTGCCCAGGAGCTGCACCGCGCCAGGGGGCACCACACCCCTCCCTCCTGCCCTGCCAGTCCCCGGGCTGGGGCTTGGCCTCGGAGACAGCCCCAGGGGCGCGTCACGTCCCAGCGGGCAGCCCCAGAGCCACCCCATGTGGCTGTGGTCAGGGCCACTAGGGCGTGCCCCAGACTCTCAGATTTGGGGCCAGCCTCCTGCCCCGGCCTCTGATGTCTGCTCCCTGGCTCCCTGGGGCTCACCTGGGGTCTGAAGTCTTGGTGAGGCCCAGCCCGGCCCGGCCCGGAAAGGACTGTCCTTTTTGGGCCCAGAGGTGTGGTGAGCAGCCTGTCACTCCAGGCTGGTGGGCATCCACCCCAGCTGCGCTTCCTCAATACACAGGGGCAGCCCCAGGCCGTGGGAGGCAGAATCTGACCCCACTCAAGGAGCCGGAGCGGTTCAGTCCACCGCTCTGCCCCCGGAGTCCCTGTGTCCTGGGGCTGCTGCAGGGAGGGGAGGCGTCCATCCCCGCAGAGGCCGTGGCAGGGGAAGCGATGGGCCCGCATTGAGATACTGAGATGCGAGGGCCCGAGGGCCAGGGGCTCGGGGTGCAGGCAGGGTGTCAGAGCAGAGGGGAGGGGCCTGGGCCACGGAGGGGCACCCTGCTGGGTGCTGTTGTGGGAGGGGCCCACCGTTACCATCTGAGGCCAGAAGCACGTTAAGAGAGCTGCCCCCCCCACCCCCAGCCCGCCTCCCACCATCCCCTCCCCTCTTTCTGCCCACCTCCCCGCTCCGGGTCCAGGT
>SJYX01013425.1:6610-23716 GCA_006410675.1 Oreotragus oreotragus
TTTGCCTTGCAAATTCCATTCTGATAGTGAAACCTTGAACAGAACTAAAAGGAGGCACAGCTTCACTCCTTCAGCTCATATTCATGTTCACAGAGCCCTTCTCTTATGTGGTCTCAAGCACAATTCACTTCATCTTCATCTCACATCCTGGCTTCTCCTTAGGAAGTAGTATCTATCTGGATCTGTTGAGTTCCCATCTTTGGGCAAAACTTCCAGGTTCCACATCACTCTGGCAGGCTTTCCAGAAGGCTCAAGACTTTCCTTCCTGGGCAATGCAAATAAGTCCAGGGGACTTCTAGCTTCAGAGGAAAGTCTAATCCAACAAGACCCACTGGTAGAAAATATAAACATGGCCACTTAAGGTGTCTGTTGAAATAATATCATACACCCTCTTCACCTTCACACGGCTATAAGTCTTAAGAATAGTCATGTCAGTTCCCAGCTGTCAAGCTGGAAGTGGGGTAGAAGCGGTCCAGTGAACCCACAGACGAGGCACAGAGAAGTAGTGTTAGTGTGCTGCTCACCTTAGGCACATCACTCCCCTCTCTCCTCTCCTTTCCAAGATCTCGAATATGCAACATCTGCACCACTCACCTCTGAGATCCCTCTCAACTCTGAGCAGCTTTAATTTGAGAAGCGTTGTCTTCTGAAACTTAAGTCCCAATCAAGAATTTCCTCAAAAGGTTGAATATATCATTTCATACTTAGTATTCTAAGACAGGCATCCAGTGAAATTCATTTTTATGCTGCTTTCATATTCCTGCTTATTTTGAGAGGAAAACCCCTGTATACACTTGCTCAATACATGGAGGAAAGTCGGAGGAAAAATGAACCTAGAAGCCAACCAGGCTCCTTTCGTTGAAGACAAGGTTGGGGCCAATGAATGTGGGCTATTTAAGCTTTGTGGTTGGTTTGGGGATGGAAGGCCTAAGCTTGAATTTGAGATCTCTTGTGATCTACCAGACATGTCAAAATGAGATTGAAGTTTATGAAACACTGATGCTGTGATAGATTTTATTTTGTACTGCATTTAAGTTGTAACTGAAACTCTTTTTTTAAACCACAATCCCTAACAAAGCCTTTGTTTTGGGGAAATTGAAAAGGTTGGATCAGTGTTAGAATTAGATGCCCAGAATTTTTCTTTATACAGAAGATTCACTGGGTGAGTGACAGCCATTTATTGTGACCATTCATCTCATCCACAGAAGAATATGATTTGGTGCTAACCGCAGTGGCTCAAGGGCTATAAAGCCTTGGAAAATTGGCTTTAGAAAGTATTATCTGGCAAACATCAGGCTTTCCCTTTCTCACAAGACTTTTGGAGCAGAACCAGGGTCAACAGTGTTTAAAGACTTCCAAGGAAAAGAATCTTTCACTCGCAATATTACCCTCTGTGCCAGCTGGATTTTCCAGCATGGATCTGGGCTGGCAGGGGCACAGGTTCTAGTGAGATCTTCTTTAGCCAATTCGAAAGGACAGTCAGGAATTTTATCCAGATAATCCCACATCAGCTACTTGCTTCAGAAACTAAAAGGAGCTTGGCTGTTGCAGCAAGGAACTTCCCCGATGAGACAGATTTAATGCATTTTCTATGACTCACAGCACAAGCAGATATTTTCAGGACAAAGCATTTGGTGAGCTGGAAACCATTCAGCTAGTTCCTTCAATTTTCTCCTTCACTTTGCTTCCATGATAATAGCCACGGTTTTGAAAATAAAGTCCTGTGGGTAGAATTGTGACGTTTAGGCCTCAGAATGCCTCTTAAGGATGCAGTACTGCATTCTTTTGTAGAATGATGGTCATGCAGAGGTCCCTTCCCGAGCGCTGATCTGTGGCCATGATGAATGGGCATCTAAGCAGTCCAGGCCCACCCTTTGCAGCCATCATCAGGCCTTCATGGGAGCAAATAAGTTTAGAGCTGGGATCAGCTCAGTCATAAGGGATGAGGTGGGAGAAACAGGCCCTCCATGAGTTCAGGATTACACAAGTAGATGGTCATGAAGCCAGGAGGGGAATTCTGGTTGCCCTTTTGCTGTGTCATTGTGTCTGTCTTCTGCTGGCAAAGGACAGCAATATAACCCATAGCCTTGAAAGAAAGATCTCTGTAGACAGTGGTAGGCAAACAATTTTCGTAATGGACCAGAAAGTAAACTTTGGGGTTTTGCATGTCACATGGTCTCTTTTGCAATGACAGAAGTCTGTCATTGTGGCATAAAGGCAGCCATGGATAGTATGTAACAAAACAGGCTTTGCCGTGTTCTCAGAAAACTTTATTAATGAATGCTGAAATATGACCTTGACATCCTTTGCACATATCCTAAAATATGATTCATGATTTCATTTTAGAGTTTTTCCACCTGTTTAAACATGTGAAAGCATTCTTAGATCATGGTGGGCTGAAGTTGGCCCAAGGGCAGTGCTCAGCTATCTGTATCGTACAGTAACACATGCCAGCCCAGGAGAGAACCTACATCCTGGGTAGTAGTCATCCTCTCTGTCTCCCCGCCACACCCCAGAATCTCAGATCCCACTCATTTTTCCTCTGTTTTGGTGCTGTTACTTTAGACACTGAAGTGAGGTCACTTTTGCATTTTGTCTCTCAAGTGCCTTATTTAATAAAAGTCATTGTAGGTAAGATCAATGTCACAGGGCTGATTTAGAAGCAAGACCGAGAGGAAGAATTCCTTCTGACCCAGACCCAGCCACAAATGCCAGATACATCCTCAGTGGGCACTGGTGACTTGGGTTGCACTGAATAACACAGAGCAAAAGAGAATTTGAATCTCGCTTGCTAGTATGACTTTAGTGAGAAATACAGAAAACGTTCCACACTCCTTGCTAAGACCGACAACTGCCTGTTTACCATGAAAGGAAATACTTGAGTTTATAAGTAAATAACAGCCTCAGAAATTTGCCACATTCCTTGGATAAGAAGCCTGGTGGCCCAGTCCCTAGACAAGACTCATTTCTTTACTCACTCAACATAACAGCCAAACATCCCCTTGAAACCCAAGGGCTTCTGTCTGTCATGCTGACACTATTTATTTGTATCAGTAAGATGGACCACCCTCTGGGAACAGGTTCTAGTGTTTTCTGGGTTGAGAAGAAGCAGTTGCCAGTCTGTGGCCTTTCTGACTTGGATGTGGGCAACTAGATCTGAACTCAGGGAAGAAAGCTTTGTGCTCTTTTTCCTTTCTTGACTGGATTGCCCTCAGAGGAAAAGAGCAGGCCATGAAGGTGTTCTAGAAGCCAAGAGAAGGCTGAAAGATGCCAAAGCACTTGGTTGCTGTAGTAGTAAATTCTGGCTAGAGCCACCAGTGAATGAAGGGCCTAGAGGTGAGTACTACAGGCTGATCTTCAGACCTGATTGCATCTACCCGAGTCACCCCCATTTGCAGCTTTCTCTGCTATGCCTTCGGTGAACCACCATGGCTCTCAGGAAGCCTTTCCCATTCACCAGTGACTTCCGAACGTGCCCATTGGAACTCACTGGTCTAGACTCACTTCGCTGCTCCCCCTGGGTCCTCCAGGGCCTGCTTGAGAGATCTGTCAATATTCTGCTTCCAGAAGCAGGGCTTTTGCCATCTCCCCAGGAAGTCTTTCTAGCCTCATGGTTCCCAGCCTCACAGAACAGGAAGGCTGACAGGATGAAAGCTTAAGAGTGAATGTGCCTGGGCGGAGGCTGGAAAAATGCTCATTTGAGGCACCTTAGTAACTCGGCTCTCTGGCCAAGCTGAGAGGAAGCAGGCTGTTACTTCTCAGGTGGCTCAATGGTAAAGAACCCTCCTGCCAATGCAGGAGATGCAAGTTCGATCCCTGGGTCAGGAAGATACCCTGGAGGAGGAAATGGCAACCCACTCCAGTATTCTTACCTGGAAAATCCCATGGACAGAGGAGCTTGGTGGGTTATAATCCATGGGATTGCAAAAGAGTCGAGCACTACTTAAGGACTAAAAAACAACAGACCCAATCTGCAAACATCATCTCTCCTTCTCTTGGGTACCAGGCACTGAGGACCATTAACTCACATTGCTCCTGTCATGTTGTCACAAGTGCTGCCTGACTACAATCACTTATTTTGGTACAGTGTTGCCTATCATAATATTTATATTTATCAAGACCTTTTTGGTTGCAAGTGATAGAGCCTAACTCAAACTAACCCAAACAAAATTAAATCCATTTAAAAAATAAATTAATACCATCAGCTCCAAAGTCTGAAAAAACCATAGGTTGACCTTCAGACAATTGTACCAGTATCCAAAGAACAAACATCATCTCTCCTTCCCTTTCTCTCTCTCCTCTCTGCTTCCATCTGTGTCGGTTTTGTGCTCTGACAAACTTTCTCCATGTGAAAGGGAAGATAGGTATCAGCCTTACCAGACTCATAGGTCCTTGCAGCTCACAGTCTCCAAATGAGAGAGCATCTCTCTCTGCTTCTCTTCCTGTCTCTGTGAAGAGACTCCAGTGTCCCTGCTTGAGTCATATGCTAACCTTTGGAATTACCCATGAGTTGAACAGGCAGGTGACTGGCTTGCATGGACTACGTGCGCACCTGTTCAGTCTTACTAGAATAATGTGGAGTGAGCAGGAGGAAGTTCTTAAAATGAAAGAATGTGGGAGAGATACAAAACTGACATTGTACACTATGCTAGTAAATTACTCTATATTTTAGTAAGAGTATGGCTTTCATCAACAGTAAGCAAACCAGAAGACCCTGAGGAAGCTTGAGTGAGAAGCAGCCCCACTGAGGCATCTGTAATTTTTCCGTGATCTCTCAGCCCACAGTCCACATGAGAATGAAAGGCTCATGTTTTTGTTGCTCGGTTGCTAAGTCATGTCTGACTCTCGGCAACCCCATCCTCCTCTATCTCTCAGAGTTTGCTCAAACTCGTGTCCATTGAGTGGTAATGCTATTGCCAAAATGTTCATAGTCCTAACTAAATGAAAACAGATAATAAGCCTAACACTGAGAAAAATAGTGCTGGAGTCCTCTTTTTCCTCCAGTTGCTGCCTTTGTTCTGAAGTGCAGGCTGTTTTATGGACAACTGATAATTGCACTTGGTGTTATTCAGGTGCTGAGTCATGTCTGACTCTTTGCGACCCCATGAACTGCAGCATGCCAGGATCCTCTGTCCTAATTGTCTACTCCAACCCTAAATCACTGTGTAAGTCATCCATCTTGAATGCATCTAATGGAAAATATTGATTCTTCTTCATAAAATGTTTTCAGTCCAAGCACCATGTTTATGTGAATTTTCCTCAACAAATATATATTATCACTACCTTGGCCTGGCTAAACAAAGAAAATAAATAAATTCAAATTTCTAAAAGAAAAGCGCTTACCATTTTCAAGTTCTCCTGCCAATTCAGTGCTATCTTAGGTTTGAAGAGGCAGCCAGCCAGGCAAATGGGATAGAAATCCTTGTATCACACATCCTCTAAATCTGTTTGGACTTTGGCCTATCCAAAGGCAAAATGGTGGAGAGAACAGGGGCTTTGGAGATGGAGAGACCTGTGATCAAATTCTAGCTCTCCTATTCAGAAGCTGTGTGACTTCAGGGAAGCTATTTCAACCCTCTAAGACTGTACTGTAAAATGGAAATAATAATTTGGTTTATTATAGTAGGCCCACAGGATTAGTTAGATTTAAATGATGTAATTCATGTAAATGGTATGTGCTTAATAGAGGATAGCCATCAATCATTCATTCATTCATTCATTCATTCATTCCATGAATGTTTGAGAGTGTCTGTCTCCTGGAGAAGGGATTGGCAACCACTCCAGTATTCTTCCCTGGGAAATTTCATGGACAGAGGAGCCTGATGGACTACAGTTGCAAAGAGTTGGACAGGACTGAGCGACTAACCCTTTCACTTTTCACCGTATGCCAAGGGTTATTCTTGGTACTAGGGAAATAGCAATGACCAAAACAGAAAATAACTCCTGCCCTCAATGGGGCTTACATGCTCTGTGTAGGAGATGAACTGAATAAATAGTGTGTCAGATGGTGATAAGTGCTAAGGAGAGAAATGAAAAGAAGAGTGGAGTGATGTGGAGTGTCCACGGGAGGGGAAGCAATTAAAGAAAAAGTGGTCATGGATAGTCAGAAATGCCCCTAATGTTTGCAGGGTTTGGGGGAAAGTACAAATGAAGGTCTCCATGTCAAATGCCCAAATATTTGACAGTCTCTGAAATCAAATATGGACCATCCTCTCCCTTAACCATAAATATTCATTCATTGCATCTTAGTGGGCCATATTCAAATTTGACTTTCTCAGAGCCCTCCAAGTGCTGCACTAGAAAGTAGAGTCCACTTGCTCTTTCCCTGCCTACAGCAAGGCTCTGCACGCAGCAAAGCCGTGCACCACGAGGGCTCTAAACAGGCGCATGTGGATGCTCGAGCCCATAGTGTAGGTTCTAATCACATACCCCGTAAACAGCTGCTTCTTGGCCCTCTTCTCAGGCCCGGGAGTGTGCCCACTGACAGCACTGCCCTGGATATGGGCTCAGGGCCTTTGGGTCTGGGAACTGTGGGTACTCAGAATGTTGTCCAGAAGCGGGAAAAGAGGAGTGGGCTCTAGTCAGGCAACACAGCTTAGCCCCACATACCCTCTGCCCCCTGGGGAGGGGTGGATCAGAGCTGGGCACTCTAAAGTGGAAAGCCTGGACAGTTGCCCTCCTTACCGGGGTCAAAGGACAAAACTGGTGAGGAAATCACTGACACAAGTAACTTAGGGCAAAGACACCCCCTCCCAAAATTGAGAGAGCAAACCATGAAGATATATTTGAAGAAGGAGTGCCATAGTCAGCAGAAATGGCAAGTGCCAGAACCCTGAAGTATGTGCATGCTTGGAATGCTCCAGGAGCATCAAGGAGACCAGAGTGAGTGGAGTGGCACAAGTTGAGGAGTGGTGAATAGAAAGAGGCGATTTCATACCCAGAGGCCAGATCCTAAGGAGCCTTATGGGTCATTGTAGTAGCTTCGATTTCTACTTTGTGCGAGATGGGAAGCCATTGACTGCTTTTGAATGTCACTTCAGTCATGTCTGACTCTTTGTGACCCCATGGACTGTATCCTTCCAGGCTACTCTGTCCATAGGATTCTCCAAGCAAGAATACTGGAATGGGTTGCTAGCCCCTTCTCCAGGGGATCTTCCCAACCCAGGGATTGAACCCTCGTCTCTCATGTCTCCTGCATGGGCAGGAGAGTTCTTTACCACTAGTGCTACCAGCTAAATTGGTTATTGTCTCACAAAGTAACTCTACTCTGTTTCCTGGTCGCATACCTTACTCAGTTACACAAATGAGTGAAATCGATTGCAACGTGAATCAGACAAGAGAGTGTAAATCCATCACAACCACTGAGAAAACAGTTTTAAAAAAAAAGTGTCCCTGCTGAGAGTACTATTTCTTCATATTGGAAGGACACAACCTTGAATGCTTTGCAATGATGGCAGTGGATAAAGAAAAATATTTTAAAAATGAGTTAGAGAAAGGGCAGTGTGAGACTGAATAACTGTATAAAACTGAAAACGTGTCATGAAGTATTTAGGCAAGGAAATGGTTGTGACTTTCTTTTCATGACCCCCAAGAGTTTCTACACCTTAAATTATTTGAGCTTTCAGTGCTGGCTGTCAGAGTCTTTGCTTCCCCCAAGAATTTGGACTCCTTTAGATGGAAGGGATCTTCCAGCATAAGAGATCCATAATTCTATGAGCCTTCTATCTGGAAGCTATTCATTGCATTTGGTATAAAAAATATCCTCACATATATATTTTATTTGATCCCAAATGTTAGAATCCAGTGTTGGCAAGCTACAGTAATTTGTCAACAAATCCTCAGGGATCTGAGAAAATTACCAAGCCTAGTGAAAGGAGTCATCAAGTCCGTGTGACTGATTTTGAAATCTATCAGCAGGGCTCTCTCTGGAGGCAAGAAACCTCATGATCAGCAGACTTCAGTTCAGTGCAGTTCAGTCGCTCAGTCGTGTCTGACTCTTTGAGACCCCATGAATCCCAGTACGCCAGGCCTCCCTGTCCATCACCAACTCCCAGAGTTCACTCAGATTCATGTCCATCGAGTCAGTGATGCCATCCAGCCATCTCATCCTCTGTCGTCCTCTTCTCCTCCTGCCCCCAATCCCTCCTAGCATCAGAGTCTTTTCCAATGAGTCAACCCTTCGCGTGAGGTGGCCAAAGTACTGGAGTTTCAGCTTTAGCATCATTCCTTCCAAAGAAATCCCAGGGCTGATCTCCTTCAGAATGGATTGGTTGGATCTCCTTGCAGTCCAAGGAGACTCCCAAGAGTCTTCTCGAACACCAGAGTTCTGAGAAAATTACCAAGCCTCGTGAAAGGAGTCATCAAGTCCGTGTGACTGATTTTGAAATCTATCAGCAGGGCTCTCTCTGGAGGCAAGGAACCTCATGATCAGCAGACTTAGCAGTAAATAAAGCCACCTACACTGGCACCAGGGATTTGGATACTATTGCAGATGTAACCAAATGTGTAACCATCATCCTTGGGTCCAGATGATGACACAGGGTCAAGGTGGCTGGCTTCCCGTAGTACTGGAGAAATAATGATGTGTATATGTGTGAATGTGTGTGTGTGATGGGGTAAAGGGATGGGGGCAGCTGACAGAGAGACGAGGAAAAAATGGGGAAAAGAAATACAATTGTAAAAATAGCAACCCACCTTGAGCAAATCGAAGAATTTCTTAGAATGCAACACTGGCTGTGTGTGAATAATTGGGTTGCGAATCACTTCCTCCCTGTTTTTGTTATATAATAACAGTCATTTTAGTGTTATTGCTGAAAATGCAGAAGGGACCATGGCTTACTGGCTACTTTTGCATATGGCTTTTTTGTGGAATAAGTCCTCACACGTG
This sequence comes from Oreotragus oreotragus, assembly GCA_006410675.1. Classification (NCBI taxonomy): domain Eukaryota; kingdom Metazoa; phylum Chordata; class Mammalia; order Artiodactyla; family Bovidae; genus Oreotragus; species Oreotragus oreotragus. The sequence continues at coordinate 15,498 of SJYX01013425.1, forward strand.
GAGACCTATATTTCTGGCCCACAGACCTGAACCAGGCACATTTGAGACTGGTCACTACAATAACTTTTTGAGAGAGGAGATCCCAGAAGAATTTGCTTTGAAATGAAAAGGCAGAACAAGAGGACAGTCTACATCTTGGCCTAAATCCAAATGGCAGATCTCTCAGCAAACCACCAAGAAGCAAACTGACTGCTGGATTTTGTAATCCAAGGGTTTAAAAAACACTTTTTTGTTGGAGAGATTGCTACTAATTATCTTTCTTACTAAAATATGACAGTGATAACTACCCTTTATTAAATGATCACAACATACCAGGCATTTTATTTTATATGCATGATTTTCTGTCCTCAAAATAACCCTGCATGATGGAAATTATTATCCCCATAATAAAATATAGAAATTGAGACATGGAAAAGTTATCTGCTGAAGTTCAAGCAGCAAGTTACAGAGGAGCTGCAATTTAATTCCAGGTCTTGTGAATGGCAAGCCCCATAGTCTTTCCAATCCCCTAGCTTGACTCTGTTAAACTGTGTGAAACTTTGTGAATATGTACATGGCCCTACATCCTCTCTCCATTCTGCCCATCCTGTTGCTCTGAGTGATACATGAATGATATGAAGTCGTCACATGTATCAATGTCATCTTTGTGTAGTTGGTTCCTTGCTCTGTATTGGTTTGCTCCTTTGTTGGAATATTTATTTTGCCTTCTTTACAAACTACCAATGTACATTTATATTTTCTCTGGGACACATAGCTCCCAACATGTTATGAATAGTGAAAATCAGCCCATGAAGTTTAAGAAGCTATGGAACAGACCTTTGTTGTTGTTCAGTCACTAAGTCATGTCCAACTCCTTGCAACCCCATGGACTGCAGCACGCAGGCTTCCCTCTCTTTCCCCATCTCCTGGAGCTTGCTCAAACTCATGTCCATTGAGTCACTGATGCCATCCACCCATCTTGTCCTCTGTTGTTCCCTTCTCCTCTTGCCTTCAATCTTTCCAAGCATCGGGTCTTTTTAATGAGTCAGCTCTTCTCATCAGGTGGCCAGAGTATTGAAGCTTCAGCATCAGCGTCAGTCCTTCCAGTGAATATTGAGGACTGATTTCCTTTAGGATTGACTGGTATGATCTCCTTGCAGTCCAAGAGACTCTCAAGAATCTTCTCCAACACAATTCAAAAGCAGCAGTTCTTCAGTGCTCAACCTTCTTTATAGTCCAACTCTCACATCCATACACGACTACTGGAAAAACCTTAGGTTTGACTCTACAGACCTTTGTTGGTGAAGTAATGTCTTTGTTTTTTAATATGCTGTCTAGATGTGTCATAGGTTTTCTTCCAAGGAGCAAGCTTCTTTTAATTTCATGGCCACAGTCACCATCTGCAGTGATTTTGGAAGATCATGTTGTATGGGAGATATTATGGGCCATCTTGATCATCTTTGGAATATTCCAGCTGCTATGCATTGGCTTATAAAAGCAAGGGTTTACTTCTTGCTCCAACAAAGTCTGCTGTGGATCCAGGCAGTTCTCCAGAGCAGATGCCCTCCTGTTGACTTAGCCTTCCAACCTGCTGCTTCTATTCTTGCAGCCTCTTCATATCAACTCATGATTTCACTGCTGCAAGGTAAGAGCAGCTTGAAGCATCACACACCAGCTCTTAGATACAACCGCCTGGAAGGGACAGAAGTCACTTCTACTCTCATTTCATAGCCCTCATGACCATGCCTAAATTCAGGGGAGAAAGCAAGTGGGGCCTTCCTGTGTGCCCAGAAAGAAGAGAGAGCTAGAAATATTGTAAGTGACAGTAGTGTTTACTACAGCCTCAAAGATCTTGCCTGAGTGGCGAAACCTTGTGATTCTATTCTGTGCAGGTTTTTGTTAAATCATTTCATTCATCCCTTCATCCATCTAACAAATATGTTTTAGATACCTACTACGCACAATACCTCAGTAGCTAGTTCCTGGAGGGAAGTCAACTGCCCCCCAAAAGCATGTAATTTTACTTCAGAAAAACAACGGAAATTTCCATTGCTTTGTCATTGACTCCTATGGAGGTAAAGGGATGTCTCTCAGATCCTACACTAGCCTTTCCTCTCAAAGGCATATGAAAATAAAACTTCTTTCTCCTTACCGCCCACATTGGTGATTTTATCATTTTCATACTATTGTAGTCAGAACCCTTTTCAATATTCATCCTGTATTTCCCCCTTTGCAGGCTTTAATTTCATAACAGACTACTAAGGGAGTAACTGTATTTCCAGAAAATACAGATGGTGACTATTAATCAGACCCTGCCATGGCAATAAACTGTATGATAAATGGCTTAAATCCAGTTTGGAGTTATCACACATCATTAGTCAGACAGCATGATTCCATTTGTTGTTGTTTTAAAGGAGATTTACATTTCAGGGCAGTAAACAGTGGATAAGTCTGGACAGAAGTCCCCTGCCTTCCAAACGCAGAGATCATAACTACATTTCAACAATGAAAGGAACAACAACAGCAGGAGCTCTGTTTGGGGCCAGCTTGTCCTCAGTTAGAAAGTGTGTGTTTTTAATGGAAAACTCTAGAATAGTCCTCCCGCTCTGGTAAGAAAAACTAAAGAGGAAGAAATGAGCTCTGTGATAGTCTGAAACATCTTCCTGAGTGACTTTGGGTTGGTGGGAAATACTCTGAAACTTGGTTGATCCATATAGCAAAGCCTACTGTGAAATTTCACACTGAAATTTTCTAATTTTTTGAGAACTTAGGAAAGGTCTTATTTAAAAGCAAATAATATGAATTACAAACAATGAAAATGATTAGAGATGCACATTAAAAATACTTTCAAGATCTGTTTATATAAATGTGTGTGCTTAGTCACTCAGTCGTGTCCAACTCTTCGCAACCTGTTGGACTGTAGCCCACCAAGCTCCTCTATCCATGGGGATTCTCCACGTAAAAATACTGGAATGGGTTGCTACACCCTCCTCCAGGGGACCTTCCCAACACAGGAATCAAACCTGGGTCTTCCACATTGCAGGCAGATTCTTTACCATCTGAGCCACCAGGGAAGCCCATATAAATGTGTAGATGGTAAAATTAGAATTTTGATTGCTAAAAGTCTTCAGCAGAGATCCCTAACTTTTGAAGTGCACCCACAGTTCAGCCTTGGTAGAAATTGTATGAGAAACTTAGTTGTCTGCTAGTGTTTTACATGTGAGCTGGGTGAAAGCTGGTTATTTACAGGGTTACTAATTAATTAATATAGGTTTTAATTTGCTAAAACTACATGGCTTCCTAGGTCTTCCAAACTAGGTCAACCATTTAGTCCCCAGATTTAACATATAATATTTGATTAAGCCAAAAGGAATAAACAGAGATATTATCAAACCCACAAACAAAACTGACAATGGTATTCTGATAATGACTTTACCTTTTAATGAAACCTCAGGTCTTTTAAGATCAGTCAAATGTAAACTGAGCTAGATGAAGATGATTATACTAAAAAGAAATTACCAAGCAGCTCAACACTTTGAATTCTAAGAATTTTAGTTACATTAGATAAAGATTGGCAGATAAAGATTGCCATTTCACTTATTTAGTGCATTGGAGTCCGAAACACTGTTTTACAACCCAAAGCTATACTTTTAAAGGTCACTTTCCTGCACTCTTCTAAAACGTGTGAAGGCTTACTAGTTCTCAAAAAATTAAAGAAACTCTGTGTGTATGTATTTATTTGATGTACATATCTTACATCTTTAAAACTCTACATGTATGCATACTTTAAAAAATTCCCAAACATAGACGCTACTTATAATTTACTTCTTTTCCCTACTTAAGTGCAAGTAATGGGTATTTTAAAATCTGAAGCTTGAATCTCTCTTATTGGCAATATCAAATTCCTGTAAAATGTTAATTTAAAAAATTGTCTCTTTTAAAATCAAGGTTTGGCTTCTAGGATTTCTCCCTTCCCTGAGAGGAAAGAAACTAGTATTTACTGGACATATACTATGTACCTTGTGCTCACAGCAGCCCCATAACGTAAATGTAGATATTCTTCTCTTACTAGTGAAAAACCCAGACCTCCTAAAGATTAAAGCTTGTTCAGGGAATTCCCTGGTTGGTCCATTGGCTAGGACTGGCACTTTCACTGCCATGGTCAAGATTCAATCCCTGTTCAGGGCGGATCCTGCAAGCCTTAAAGTAAAAAAAAAAAAAAAAAAAAAAAAGCTTATTAGTGTTCTTGTAAACCTAGAATTCCACCTCAAATCTATCCAGCATCAAAGTCTCTACCTCCTTAGTCCTCCTTGGCTCACATGGGAATTTGCAGTAAGCAGTGACTACTCACACCCAAAATGTTGTCTTTTTTTTTTTTCTAGAGGGGCTCCCTTTATTAGCATCACAAAAAGTATCACTAGTTCTCAAAAGGCCCATACTCCGGAAGTTCAGCTTAAATGGGATAGTTGGAATATTGTTAGTATTAATATGTAGAAAGCAGTAGTGTGTGCATGCTCAGTCACTCAGTCTTGTCCGACTCTGTGACCCCATGGACTGTAGCCTGCTAGCTTCCTCTGTCTATGGAATTTTCCAGGCAAAAATGCTAGAGTGGATTGCCATTTCCTCCTCCAGGGATCTTCCCAAGCCAGGGATCAAACCCACGTCCCCTGTGGCTCCTGGATTGGCAACCAGGTTCTTTACCACTGGACCACTTGGGAAGCCCCAGAGGGAGTAGATCCATGTCTAAAGATTGATTCCACAAAGTGAATTGGATATTGAAATAATATTCTAGATAACCAAGGTCAAAGTAACTGTCTTAAGGAAACAACAATTTGAAATATTTCAAAAAGTGGGTTGTAAAATTGTCCAACTTATGTTCATGCTATATATTTGGAGAATTTTAGCTAAATTCTCCAAATATATAAAGAATATTTAGAGAATGAACACCTTTCCAAGTTCATTCCTTTAAAGATGAAAGAATTAAACTTGTGATGAATTCTCTATTGTTTCCCTATCTGCATTATAAACATAGATATATTTAATGTACTTTCATAAAGTTTTAAGAATCAGCTTTCTTCCAGTTCTATCACAGTAAATGTATTGACATATGCCACCGATGAAAATCTTTTTATCCAGTTGGTTCCAAAAGAAGCACCGTATATATCTGAGAAGTCATTTTTTTTTTACCGCATTTGATTGTCATTATTTTTTGAGTGTTAAAATACATTTGTCTAAGTACAAACCAAGATTTCTTTTCACAAAGTCAGTAGTGCTTTGAATTTTGTCTATATTCTGATTCTTTTACAATTGTGGTTATTCTAAGTTTGCCTCTTCTGGTTTGGAATTTGTCTTTTATTTTGGCTCTGATTTTTACAAAAGCATTTTTCTCAACAAACCCTGAGTACACATGTCAGATAATCATAGCTTTTAGCTATCATCGAATGCCATTACCATTCAGCTTTGGTTAAACTCTGCCTCCCAAGACATACATTCTGATTGTCAACATCTACTCTGAGTGAAAAATGGTTGCACTATCTCTGCATTTCATTTCATCACAGGAAAGAAATCTTCTTTTTAAAGCCATGGCTTAATAATTTCAGAAATGGGAAAGACAGCAGATTCATGTGAACTTGAGGAAGCATTTCGTCTTCCAGAAATGAGGGCAGAAATGAAGCAACACTGCTCCTTAGGCACAGCTGGAAGCAGTGCAACTAAGTGTGAGCAGTAAATCTCAGAGAGCTGAGCAAAACAGCAGAAATGCAGGTCTCGTGGGAGCAGGTCCAATCACAAACCCAGTTGGTCATTTTCCCAGCTGTGGCTGTCCCCATGCATTACTACATTAAATCTTTACTATACTTTCTACTTTGACTGATGTAAGAAATTAGGGACAAATGCATGAGGTGGGAGGTGGGAGTGGTGACGTGATTGGAGATCCTTTTCTGTTCACAAGCCAGTTGGATAACTCCCCTTCCCTCTTCTCCAACTCTTTTCCAAAAGAGTAAAAGAAATCTTGCTTCAGAAAGGTCTTGTGCAGAACCTGGATCTGCCTTTTTTAAACCTACCTTGATTTCCTTGGTTAATCTAATAGTTGCTTTGGCCAGAGCACTACTCTCAGACAAGCACTGGGATTGCCCTTCCTCACTCTCAGCCTTTATATTCTGAGACCTCCATCCTTCCCTACAGAGAGAGGAACTAAATTTCCACCTTTCTAAACTACTGACAGCATGTGTGATGCCCCACCCTGGGCATATGTACTTGACTTTGTGGTCTCAGAAGGAGTTACAATCCCCACACTCATGGGGAAGACATCAAGGTGTTTCCTAAACCTCAATTAGGAAATAAGGTTGCCACCCACATTCTGATTACAACAGTGTTTAAGAAAGGGCTCTGTTAAAGTGTGTGTCTTCTTGGGAATGCAAAGGCCTTTGTGGGAAGAACTTAATTTCCACTGTAGTAAAATAGTGTGCACATGGCAAGGGGATGTATGTTATGAAGAAAGTAACTATACTCAAAAACACAGTTACAAACCTGTATTGCAAATGATTCCTCTGCATGTCTGTTTCCCACTACACCACAGGTTTCTTAAAGGCCAACATCACACTTACTATATCTATATATGTGATAAGATGTATTGTTGTTCAGTTGCTCATTCGTGTCCAGCTGTTTGCAACCCCATGGACTGCAGCATGCCAGGCTTCCCTGTCATTCACTATCTCCCAGAGTTTGCTCAGACTTGTGTCCATTGAGTCGATTATGCCATCAAACCATCTCATTCTCTGTCACCTCCTTCTCACTGCCCTCAGTCTTTCCCAGTATCAAGGTCTTTTCCAATGAGTCAGCTCTTCACATCATGTAGCCAAAGTATTGGAGCTTCAGCATCAGTCTTTTTAATGAATGTTTAGAGTTGATTTCCTTTAGGATTGATCTCCTTGCTGTCCAAAGATCTCTCCAGAGTTTTCTTCAGCACTGCAATTCAAAAGTGTTAATTTTTGGCACTCAGCCTTCTTTATGGTCCAACTCTCACATCCATACATACATGACTGCTAGAGAAACCTCAGCTTTGACTCTACAGACCTTTGTCGGCAAAGTGATGTCTCTGCTTTTTAATACACTGTCTAGGTTTGTCATAGCTTTTCTTCCAAGAAGCAAGCATCTTTCAATTTCATGGCTGCAGTCACCTTCTGCAGTGATTTTTGGAGCCCAGGATAATAAAGTCTGTCACCGTTTCCATTTTTTCCCCATCTATTTGCTGTGACGTGATGGGATCAGATGCCATGATCTTCACTTTTTGAATGTTGAGTTTTACGCCAGCGTTTCATTCTCCTCTTTCACCTTCATCAAGAGGCTCTTTATTTTGCCTCTGCTTTCTGGCCATTAGGGGGATGTCATCTGTGTATCTTAGGTTATTGATATTTCTCTCTGCAGTCTTGATTCCAACTTGTGATATTACATCTATATATGTGATAAAATGTATTATATCTTATTGTATTCCTGAACCAGCAGGTCATATCAGTTCACTAATTGGTTTGTTGACAGAACCAGACTCTGGCAGTGACTTGGGGAGTCTAGCTTTGTAAGAATTCCATAATCTTAGATTTGAAGATCATGATGAAGGGTTTGTGGAGGTTCTCTGTTAACTTGTTCGTACTACCAATGACTAAAGGAAATTTTATGAGGTCTATTATGNTCTTGATTCCAACTTGTGATATTACATCTATATATGTGATAAAATGTATTATATCTTATTGTATTCCTGAACCAGCAGGTCATATCAGTTCACTAATTGGTTTGTTGACAGAACCAGACTCTGGCAGTGACTTGGGGAGTCTAGCTTTGTAAGAATTCCATAATCTTAGATTTGAAGATCATGATGAAGGGTTTGTGGAGGTTCTCTGTTAACTTGTTCGTACTACCAATGACTAAAGGAAATTTTATGAGGTCTATTATGAACAGCCATTCTTGAAACAATTATTAACACCTAATTAATTGGGAGGAAAATATTTCTCTACTCAACAGCCTTCAAATACCACCTGCATTGACTATATTTTGAAAAACATTTCAGGATGGAATCCAGCCTTTCTAACTCTCACTGAGCTTGCTAGTTTCTACATGACTTCTCCTTGGGGCTACTCTTTCTTATAATTATCACTGTAAGATGTTTGGTCAACATGTGTAGTACTTCAGTTCAGTTCAGTCGCTCAGTCGTGTCCGACTCTTTGCGACCCCATGAATCGCAGCAC
>SJYX01013426.1:3207-15066 GCA_006410675.1 Oreotragus oreotragus
ATGCTGGGAGGGATTGGGGGCAGGAGGAGAAGGGGACGACCGAGGATGAGATGGCTGGATGGCATCACGGACTTGATGGATGTGAGCCTGAGTGAACTCCGGGAGATGGTGATGGACAGGGAGTCCTGGTGTGCTGCGATTCATGGGGTCGCAAAGAGTCGGACACGACTGAGCGACTGAACTGAACTGAACTGAACTGAAACCATCAGGAGTGTGCCAAGCACCACAAATCTCTCTCAAAACAGAATTTGGCAGTAAATAAACTAGATTTAGGGACACCATAGATTATCACATTGATTTAATTATCTGACTGGTTGCTGCTTTCTGGAGGGTATTTCAGAACATATTTTTAAATCTACTTGATTCTTATAATTCTGTAAAGACTGAACAACCATTTTTCTAATGTGGATTGCTAATTAAAGCTTTTATCGACTTTTTTGTATTTTTGTCCAACATGCAGATTTTTTTTTTCCTTTGAGCTGTAACAACTTGATTATACCATGCAGCTTTACTACCTATTTTCATTTACTTTTAGAAGACAGCTCACTCTAAGAGCAATTTTCTGATACACAAATTTTGAGATAAATTCTTATAGTAATTGCTCTTTTTTTCTCTTCTAAAATGTAATTGGATTCAGAAAACTAAACTATTGTCAGGAAAGCTAACAAGGTTTATGATTTGTTACTAAAACAAAAAAAGTGACTCCAGGTAGAAAACAAATTTACCAGTAAAACCCCATCCAGGGAATAACCAATACACATGTTTTCTCCCTTGCCATCTTTAGAATATTTCATGTCTAACCAATGAAAATGTTGATTTAAGAATGTTTCTGTATGTATTTTTTGTTTGGTTTTTACACAAGAAATGGGAAATTCCAAAGTAAGTTTCTACTGATAGTTATAGAACCAACCTCTACTGACAGTTGATATTTTCTGAACCTCACAACTGACTGCTGAAACTTAATATTAATAAATATCATTTGCATGAAGGAGAAAAAACCATCATGTGCTCCTTTTCCTCCCCTTCCCACCAGCATCCACATAATTAGATAATAAGTCTAGTTGGTGTGCCTAATGTAACACTGAACAAATTCATTAATGTATCCCCCTTATTTTATTCCCAGTAAAAATACCCGGACTTCAGACACCTTGAGCAAGCAGCAGCAAACCCTGAGGATGCACATTGACATACCCAGGGCTCAGCTCTTGATTGAAGAGAGAGACACAATGGAGACCATCGGTAAGGTGTCCTGTTTGCCACCTTACACAATGTGGCTGCTACAGCCATGCCCTCTCTGCCTAAACCCTGAGCCACTGAAAATACTAGATATGGGAACATCTTGAATGTTACATGAGCAAACAAGTTTGAAGATAGACAACTGATATTGAGAATAATAAGTACCAGCAAATATGGGGGAAATGAACTTAGATAAACCACATAGTTCACCTGAGAGAACCCCAGCTCTGACCCAAGTTGGATCTTTCCTTGAGAGGCTATCAGTGCCACTCCAAAGAAACAACATCTGTAATCAAGCAAGCCACGACAGACTGCACACTAAGACCCATCTTGGAAAACCCACTTTCTGAGCTCCTCCTCAACTCCACTAAGGACTTTATTAAAGAGAATGTTTAAATTCTGCAAATGTCTTCACACAGGACATCTTTCTCCATCCCTTGGCACACCATAGGTATCCTATGATGGTTTCTTTCTCATGGATTTGGAAAAGCCCCAGGTCCCCCATTCCATGATCACAAACAGACACCTGCAGAACTTCAGCCCCTGTCTGCCCTGAACCCAGGTGTCTCGACTCCTTCTGGCCTTTTTCTACTCTAAGTCCTCTGTCCACACAGCCTGCTTAGATGGTTCTATTTATTCCAGAATCAGACACCTCATATTTCCATTGCTGCAATGATCAGAAGAATAGCTGACATTTTTGAAGAGCTCTTCCCTGGTGGCTCAGTGGTAAAGATTCCCCGGGTTCAATCCCTGAGTCGGGAAGATCCCCTGGAAAAGGAAATGGCAACATACTTCAGTATTCTTGCCTGGGAAATCCCATGGACCGAGGAGCCTGGTGGGCTACAGTCCATGGAGTCACAAAAGAGTTGGACGTGACTAAGCATGCAGAGGGAACAGGGAAATGTGGACAGACAAGTAGAGCCCCTGATCTTGCCCCCGGAGTCTCCCTAAACACATGAGGCTCCCTTCTGAAATTTACTAGTTAGGTCCTTGTGTCGCTCAGACATGTCTGACTCTTTGCAACCCTATGGGCTGTAGCCCACCAGGCTCCTCTGTCCATGGGATTCTCGAGGCAAGAATACTGGAGTGGGTTGCCTTAGTCCTTAGAGCATCCCAATTATACTGGGTTGTTTAAATATGGCTATTAAATCCTTGGGCTTCCCAGGCAGCGCTAGTGGTAAAGAATCCACCTGCCAGTGCAGGAGACACAGGAGATGTGGGTTCAATCCCTGTGTTGGGAAGATCCTCTGGCGAAGGAAATGGCAACCCACTCCAGTATTCTTGCCTGGGAAATCCCATGGACCGAGGAGCCTGGTGGGCTACAGTCCATGGGGTCACAGAGAGTTGAATATAACTCAGTCACTAAACAACAATAAGAATAATTAAGAGCTCTTTAAACATCACATCCTTTATATGTACTTTATGTGCATTATTTAACTCATTCCTCTCAATGCACATAGGAAAACTCCTTAGGAACAGGGAGGTTGAGAAGTTCTGTAGCTTGAAGGTCACACAGACAGGAGCGGAACCAGAGCAGAGCCCCCTCCTGGGCCCCTGCCTCACCTTCAGTGGGTGTCACCTGTTCCCATATCGACAAGGCTACCTCCCAGAACCCCTCGCCTTAGAAGTACGGCTGGACCCCCCTGGCATCCGTGGAAACAGACTCTGAGGCAGGTTTCCTAGGCTGCCCCTTTTCAAACGTCACTCTGTGTTTGTTCTGGAAGATGTTTGTTGGCATTCCATCCCAGGACAACCCTTCTCTGTGGTTTGACTAAAGCGGCCCACCTCCTGGCATGGACCCTTGATCCCTCCTGCCAGGAAGACAGTTTTAACAGGCCAGAACCCTCCATAGCCCCCTGTCCCCACCCTGCCCTGTATTGTCTCTAATAGAAGAGCAGAAATATCTAACCTCGTGGCTCCTAATTCTGAGGCCTGGGCTGCCGTTGCTGGATTCAAGGTTGCTTCAGGCATAACAGCACTTAGCACAGCTCAGTCAAGTCCAAGGTGGTGGCCCTCGATCAAATACTGCCATGTTGTCTGAGGACCCATCCTGAAGTACCTGAGGTTTCATCAGTTAGCTCAGATCAGGCAAAGCTCCGTGTGTGGTTTCTCATGACCTTTCCTATAGTATATATGGAATCTCTTTTATCAAACCTAGGGAATTGAGCTCTAAAACTAAGATTTCCTTAAAATAGATAATTAACAAGGGCCTACTATATAGCACAGGCAACTGCTCATAACTCTGTAATTACCCTCAGAGGAAAAGAATCTGAAAAGGAGTGGATATGTGTATATAAGTGAATCACTTTGCTGTACACCTGAAGCTAGCTATTATAAATCAACTATACTCCAAGATAAAATAAAAATTAAATTTAAGGAAAATCCCTAAGATTTCCTTTCAAACATCAGTTCAGAAATCAAACTGTAACTCCTTTGACTTTATAATACAATTATGACATTTGCTAACTATTCCTCACCAGACTTAATAATTCTACTTATGGCTGATAAAATAGGTCACTGGGCAGATCATGAGAGTGGTGTGTCACCTCCCAGTAGCTGGTCACTGCTGACCCAACAGCAGAGAAAAGTCTGCCTGTCGCTTCTGTACACAGCAACGACCCTTCGCCCGAGATGCACCATAACTGTGGCAGGATCATCCATCACCAAGAGTCACTTACCTCCCAATGGCACCTGACAGGTGGCCGATGGCATTTTCTAATTATTGGGGATGTAGAGACGTGATGCTTTCAAACACTCTGGGCTCTGCCTACAAGGATCTGATATGGGAGTGCCATTAATTTCTAGCCGGAATGGATGGCCAACCTTGAAAACAGACAGGCACTTGAAATGCTCCATCAAAACTGCACACCCAGCCTCGCAGGTCCTCTGCATGATCTTAGCAGGTCTTCGTGCTGGAAGCCACAGCACAGTGTTAGGGATCTAAACAGAGGTAGGTGTGGGGCCTCTGGTCCAGTCGTAAGAACCTGTCTCCGGGGGAAGGCAGCCTGTTAGAGGGTGGAGGGGTGGTTGCTAAGTCCTGGCTCCCATCGCAGCACCAGCCTGGCTACACCGCACGCCGAGTGCCACCAACCTCCTGGCAGTCCTTCCTATGTTTTTCTGCCAAGAAATCTTATTCTGACTTTAAGAGGTTTTCCTCTCCTGCCAGAGCCTGAGTAATTTGATTTTTGTAAGGTTCATTCTGTTCAGAGCCTTTTTTGGACACAGGCGTCTAGCTGTACTTTCCCATTACCATCCCATGTCAAGGCTGCTGCGACGTGGTCCTGGCTGACTGATAAATGCATATGAACATCACCCCAGCCCATGGTACCTGAAAATGTATGAAAAATCCAAATACCCTAGTCAAAGCATCCCTCGAAGTCAAAAAAATTCTTAGGAAAACGAGAAAATTGTTACCAAACAAAGTAATGAAAATCTGAGACAGACCACCAGTGACACATATCCTGACCACCTGCCCCTCCTCCCAAAGCATAAAATGCTCTGAATCCATCTGTTTCTGGGCTTCCCTAACCTTCAAGTGTCTGAACCAGTAGGATCTGGGAAGTGAGTCATTTTGAGAAGTCAATTACAGAATGCGTGAGAGTCCCTGGAGCTCGGGAGAAGTGGGAAGCCAAGGCATATTCCCCAGAACAGTTAAAATCAAGGAATCAGGACACCAAGAAGACTGGCCCTTCTCTTCCCCTCCCCCAACACCCATCCTGAACATTCACCGTCACCCCAGGACAGACCACCACGAGCAGTTTTTCTTGTACCACAAACAGAGCTTATTTACAATAGCAGCCCCATTCCTCTGCGATACTGACAAGGCTGGTGGTGTCTCAGGGAAGCTTTTGACAAACACATAAACCCCAAACTCTGTTAAGTGGACAGCCACCCAATAGGCGTCCCCAGATCAGTGTGTGCTTAATGAGAAGAAACCAGGAGAGAGAGGAAGCCTTTCTCCATGGTCATTCTCTTTAAGACATGCTCCTTAAAGATGGAAAACCTATTTTTTGCATCCTAGAGTCATTCTAATTCAGTGCTTGAATATTTTTTTGTTTTTACTGATTGAGATGAGGTTCTTATTGCTGTTGCTATTAACAATAAAGTGGAATCTGGGGTGGGGGGCGTGGGGGGCAGCAGGGAATGGTACAGATGAGCCTATTTCCAGGGAAGGAATGGAGAGGCAGACATAAAGAACAGACATGTAGACAGAGTCAGAAAGGGGAGGGTGGGACAGACTGGGAGAGCAGGATTGACATACACACACTGCTAAGTGTAAAATAGACAGCTAGTAGGAGTCTGCTGTGTAGCACAGGAAGCTCAGCTCAGTGCTCTGTGATGACCCAGAGGGTGGGATGGGGTGATGGGACAGAGGTCCAAGAGGGAAGAGATATATGTATACGTATAGCTTCACATCACTGTACACTTCACGGTATAGCAGAAACTAACATAACATTGTAAAGAATTTATACTTCCATAAAAATTTTAAAATAAAAAAAAATAATAATAATAATGCAAGTACTAAGGAGAGAGGTGGCCAGGAAGTCCCTGACTGGGGATAACAGTGTCTGATTTCCTGTATCTCCACTTCTGCAGACGATCGCTCCACAGTCCTGTTGACGGATGCTGACTTTGGAGAGGCAGCGAAACAGAAGTCCCTGACAGTGACGCACACGGTCCATTACCAATCGGTGTCGCAGGCCACGGGGCCCTTAGTGGATGTTTCAGATGCTCGGCCAGGAACGAGTGAGTGGGTCAAACATCATTTAAACTGTGTAGGTGTGGTCAGTGCTGAGAAGGCATCCGTGGTCCATCCCTAGGCAGTAAAGCATGGGGCTTCTTAACTCTCTGCCTAAGAAACAGATACATGAAATGATGTCTTTGACTGGGAGACTGAGTTGTATTGTTTGATCTTAGCTGTCATTAACATCGTATCGGCTGAAGGACTTCCCTTGTGGTCCAGGGGTTAAGACTATGCATTCTAGTGCAGGGGTGCAGATGTGATTCCTGGTCGGGAAGCTAAGATTCCACATGCCTTGTGGCTAAAAATCCAAAATATAAAAGAGAAGCAATATTGTAACAGACTAACAAAAACTTTAAAAATGCTCCAAATCAAACAAACCTTTTAAAAAGTTATATCAACTAAAGCCAGTGACTCTTGGTTTACTATGAAAGTGTTAGAAATTTCAGGTCAACTTATTAATATATTTTTTAATTTAGACAACACAGGGAAAGAAGAAATTGGCTAACCTTAGTGAGCATGTACTCTGTGCCAGGGTTGGGATAAAAAGATTGATGTCATATTTTTATCTTTACAACAACCCTGCAAGGTAGCTACTTACACAGCAGCTCTCAGAGCCCCCATTTTATGAGTGAGGAAACAGCTCAAAATTGTACACATACTCTGTAGCAAAACCCAGATTGAGCTGTGGGTCTCTGTCCTCCAAGCTTATGCTTTTCTCCTGAACCACTGTTTGAAAAAAACATAATTCTGTTTAATTTAGGGATTGTATTTGGTTTAATTATTAATATTTGACTTCATGTTATATGGAAATTAATTACTGCAATGAAATTAAATCCCCTAATATGTATCTAAAGCTTATTAATTAGATATTCTGGTTCCTTCATAATTGAAATTGTTTGGATGCCTAGATTACTATCTTTTTAGAAGCTTTGATGTCTAGCTTTTAAATCATTAATCACTCTCTTTGCAGAAATTTACATTCTCCAAGTAGTGTGCTATAATTAGAAAAATAAATATTACAATGTAAAAAGCTATTTTTTATAATGTCTGACTTGTAAAGCATTTGTGAAATGTACTGAGCTTCATGAAGCAAAATGGTTGATTCCTAAGTAACATCACACTGTGCAGGAAAATAGTGTTAGCAGTTACTAAAATTCACTTGAAAAAAATGTTTTCAAGAACATCCTAAAAGAGTCTTTTATTCCTCCTCTCTCTGTCACCTCAAATCCTTCCTTCTCTGGTGATATGAGTACTTTCTGAAGACATGAGTGACGATCAGCTTTGTGAAGAAATATTTAGGACTAAGAGACTTGTTTCCCTGGTGGCTCAGATGGTAAAGCATCTGCCTACAATGTGGAAGACCAGGGTTCGATCCCTCGGTTGGGAAGATCCCCTGGAGAAGGAAATAGCAACCCACTCCAGTGTTCTTGCCTGGAAAATTCCATGGACTGAGGAGCCTGGTAGGCTACAGTTCATGGGTTTGCAAAAAGTCGGACACGACTGAGCAACTTCACTTCACTAGGTCCTTGACATTCTCCCCAGCTACAAACTTTTCCATCACAATCCTCCCTAGCCTGCTTCTGGCGACTTCAGGACCCTGCACTACATGGACGGCTTTCTGAACGACTTCAGTCAGTTCAGTTGCTCAGTCATGTACAACTCTTTGTGACTCCATGGACCGTAGCATGCCAGGCCTCTCTGTCCTTCACCAACTCCCAGAGTTTACTCAAACTCATGTCCATTGAGTCGGTGATGCTATCCAACAATCTCATCCTATCTTTCCCTTCTTCTCCTGCCCTCAATCTTTCCCAGCATCAGGGTCTTTTCCAGTGGGTCAGTTCTTCACACTATGTGAAAGTATTGGAGTTTCAGCTCCAAAGTATTGGAGTTTCAGCTTCAGCATTAGTTCTTCCAAAGAATATTCAGGACTGATTTCCTTTAGGATAGACCTCCTTGCTGTCCAAGGGACTCTCAAGAGCTCTCTCCAACACCACAGTTCAAAAGCATCAATTCTTTGACACTCACCTTTCTTTATAGTCCAACTCTCACATCCAAACATGACTACTGGAAAAACCATAGCTTTGACTAGATGGACCTTTGTTGGCAAAGTAATGCCTCTGCTTTTGAATATGCTGTCTAGGTTAGTCATAACTTTTCTTCTAAGGAGCAAACATCTTAATTTCACTGCAGTCACCATCTGAAGTGATTCTGGAACCCCCAAAAACAAAGTCTCCCACTATTTCCATTGTTTCCCACCTAGTTGCCATGAAGTGATGGGACCAGATGCCATGATCTTTGTTTCCTGAATGTTGAGTTTTAAGCCAACTTTTTCACTCTCCTCTTTCACTTTCATCATGAGGCTCTTTAGTTCTTCTTCACTTTCTGCCATAAGGGTGGTATCATCTGCATATCTGAGGTGATTGATATTTCTCCAGTGATCTTGATTCCAGCTTGTGCTTCATGCAGCCCAGCATGTTTTATGATGTACACTGCATGTAAGTTAAATAAGCAGGGTGACAATATACAGCCTTGACGGACTCCGTTCCCAATTTGGAACCAGTCTGTTGTTCCATGTCCAGTTCCATGTACACTTCTTGGCCTGCGTACAGGTTTCTCAAGAGGCAGGTCAGGTGGTCTGGTATTCCCATCTCTTGAAGAATTTTCCAGTTTCTGGTGATCCACACAATCAAAGGCTTTGGTATAGTCAATAGAGCAGAAATAGATGTTTTTCTGGAACTCTCTTGCTTTTTCCATGGTCCAGCAGATGTTAGAAATTTGATCTCTGGTTCTTCTGCATTTTCTAGGGCTTGTCAACTTAGGGCTATTCAGCCCCAGAAAGTGGTAGACCCCAGGGACTTCCATTTGTGGATCCCTGACCTCAGCAAGCCCTTGTTAATGGAGACCTGAGGNTCCAGCAGATGTTAGAAATTTGATCTCTGGTTCTTCTGCATTTTCTAGGGCTTGTCAACTTAGGGCTATTCAGCCCCAGAAAGTGGTAGACCCCAGGGACTTCCATTTGTGGATCCCTGACCTCAGCAAGCCCTTGTTAATGGAGACCTGAGGAGGAGGGTAGGAAAGAGGGAGGGGACACAGACATTGCCCCAGGAAGTGGCTCCCAGGCTTCAGTATGCATCAGAATGACCCAGGGTGCCAGTTTAAAATACTCATTCCAGGCCTCCACCACCAGGGATTCTGAGCTGCTTTTTCTAGGGTGGAGCCAGGGACTCTACATTATAACAACCACTCTGGGTGATTCTGATGCTGATTGTCTGGACTGATTCTTGAGAAACACTTTCCCAGGTGTTAGACGTGATCCTGGAGCGCAGAGGAGGTGTCTACCATGGCTCTGTGGTGCAGGAGCCCCAAGCCTGCCAGGCTCGTGGCACAGCATCCTCCCTGCTCACCAGGAGAAAAGAACCAGCATTTCCAGCTCCCTGTCAATGCTCAACTGGCAGAGATGCACAAGGGCTAGGCATCAAAGGTTACAACCAGAGAGGAGGATAGTGCAACTAAAGCACAGGGGGCCTGCTAGCTGCTCAGTCAGCCCCTGAGGAGGGAAGGCTGACCTAACAGCTTTGAGAATATCCACACATACCTGCATCGGAGGCACTAGCAGAAGCTCCACCAAGTGAAAGGGCAGCGGCAGGCAAGAGGCTGGTGGAAGGGGTGACGTGGAAGCTGGTGGAAGGGACACAGTGGTGTCTCTCATGGACTCATGGCTTTCAGGGTGTAGGCACAGTGAGGGAGCATTAAGGACTCCTTCATTCAACCCAGAAGAATTTATGAAGATGTTAGTTACTTCACATGTGGCCCAGTGCTCAGGGATGGGGGTGCATCATAATGTACAGAAAAACTTTCATTTACTCTGAGTGGAGGAAGTCAATGTGAAACAAGGAATGAAAGCATTTTTCATTTATCAGTAAGTCTTCTTCAGTGATCAATGCAAAGAAATAGAAGAAAACAATAGAATGGGAAAGACTAGAGATCGCTTCAAGAAAATCACTGCAGATGCTGACTGCAGCCATGAAATTAAAAGACGCTTACTCCTTGGAAGAAAAGTTATGNTGTGTATAAGAGACAGGGGTTCCCCCAGAGCGGGGTCCAGGTTGTCTGTGTCTGTCATGCAGTTGCACCTGCCTGGCTCTGGGACAGCCGACGTCACTGAAATCTGTAGATTCTCCCTTAAGGGGTGTGAACGGACGGTAAATGTGCATTCACCTAGATCACAGGATGATCCAGCTAGGAACTGATTCCAACAGTTGTTTTCAGGTGAGAGAAGCAGAGCACAAACCAGCCAGTGACAGCACCTGGAACTTAGGTCTGTGATTCTAAGTCCCAGGCTGCCCAGTCCTCACCCGCTGCGAGAAAGAAGTGGTGAGGACAGGGGACCGCAATTCTGCAGGCTTCTCTGTGCCAATGGATCTGACCTTCCTAGATTCCCAGGGCCACACTTGCAACGCGGTTGGCCCTAACCTGACCAGGCAGGGGACAAGGTCTTTTGTTGCTTGACCTGTTAACCTGCCAACCTTAGGTTAAATTGACCCTTCAAGAATAAAAGCATTGCTTTTTGTGATTTATCAACCAATTTATTATTTCCATTTAATTCATAAACATGTGTTTCAATAACTATTGTCTGAGAAAAATCAGATAGGCTGTGATACATCTATGTAAAATATAAATAAGTTCTGGGTACAGGCACTTGGCCTAGAATGATTTTTTTTTTTTTTCTCTTTTTCCCCCCGAGATGAGCCACGATGAAAGATACATATTCTGGTCCTCTGGTTCAATCATTTATTTATTTATTTTTTAATTGGGGGATTTATTCTTTTTTTTTTTTAATTGAGGGATAATTGCTTTAGTTGTGTTGGTTTCTGCTGTGCGATTACACAAATCAGTCATAATTATATATATATAATCCCCTCCCTCATTGCTTTTACTTCTAAATTCATCCCATAAAAATACACCTATGTGAGGAGCT
Organism: Oreotragus oreotragus; assembly: GCA_006410675.1. Lineage (NCBI taxonomy): Eukaryota > Metazoa > Chordata > Mammalia > Artiodactyla > Bovidae > Oreotragus > Oreotragus oreotragus. The sequence goes on from SJYX01013426.1 coordinate 14,166, forward strand.
TGGAAATTCTCCTCCTTTTCAATCGCTTTCATCCTTTGGAAGAAAACTACCTTAAATATCTTAAGTGGGAGCAATTACTAGTTTTAATGTTCATAATTTCATGTTNTATATATATAATCCCCTCCCTCATTGCTTTTACTTCTAAATTCATCCCATAAAAATACACCTATGTGAGGAGCTTGGAAATTCTCCTCCTTTTCAATCGCTTTCATCCTTTGGAAGAAAACTACCTTAAATATCTTAAGTGGGAGCAATTACTAGTTTTAATGTTCATAATTTCATGTTGGCAACTGTCACCTGCTAATATCATTACTGATTCCTGTTCTTATCAATAGGTGGTCTTTCTGCATGGTAACTACCCCTATTAACAAAGAAGGAAGAAGATGTTTTCTGACGTCTTACCTGGAATTCATGAGGGAGAGAACACAGCAGAGAAGCTAACACCACATCACGCTAATGGAACAAATGTTGCACTTGTCAGGAAATGCAGACCTTCCCTCAGGGACATGGGCTTTGGGCAAGGTCGATGGTCTAGGAGATGATGAAGGAAGTGGCCAGAAGCTATATTGGAGGACACACAGCTGCAAGCACCAGGCTAGAGCACAGATCAGTGAGGTGGACTGGGCTGGAGACAGGGATGGGCCCCTGGGCTAAGCAGATCACACCCACTCTAAAGGGGCATCAAAGGCAGGTGCAGACAGCCGTGGTCATTGAGGCTGTGTCTAGTGTGGTCAGAGCACTTCCAAGAGAAGCCAGAAAGCCATAGTTTTGTGTGAAATGTCTTGATTTTTAAATGTCATCGACAATTTCGTATTTGTAAGACTGCATTATAACTTACCGTATTAGATAATGATTATCAACCAAATGACTCTGGCCTGCTCTCCAGATGTTCTGTCAGATC
>SJYX01013426.1:18585-98380 GCA_006410675.1 Oreotragus oreotragus
CTGGCAATCTTGATTCCAGCTTGTGTTTCTTCCAGTCCAGTGTTTCTCATGATGTACTCTGCATTAAAAAGGTCCATATACCAAATCTGTGGTGTATGGTATATGGCATACACCTCGGCATATGGCACCAATGTTTATGTAACTGCTCACACCAAAGATTTCAGAGTCATCCCTGAGTCTTTCATTATCTGTTACTAACAATTCATATTGTTTTAAAACACAGCACGGGCAAACAAAGGTATCTATGAGAAACCTAATCCATGGGCCAATGGTATTCAACCTCTGTCTTAGGTCTTCAGGATACTGCTATGGACACGTCTCTTTGTGAGTGATAAGAAAGTACTACTTTGATATGGAAGAGTAAGGGAGGAAGTTAAAGCCAACTGTGGTGGGGTGGGGTCTGGGAAGAGACCTTATATGCCATTGTTTTTATCTTCTACATTAGCCATCCTACAGTGACAATATCAAAGTCACCATCGGGGCTCTGATGTTTTTCTTTTCTTTTTTCATTTTGGTTGTACCTTGCAGGATCTTAGTTTCCTCATCAGGGATCAAACCTAGGCCCCAGGCAGTGAAAGTGCTGACTCCTAACCACCAGACTGTCGGAGAATTCCCCTGACATTCTTCTCATCTGGTTCCTAGACACTGAATATCCTCTTGTTACTTTTGGTTTAAATTTTATTATAGAAAGTGCAAATATTGGAGTGGCTTGTACAGTTATGAACATGCTCTTATTCAGTCACACCTAGTTGTTCATCTATTCAACAACTATGAGTGGAACAATTATAGTGCTGGTTTCTCCTAACTCAGTGATGAGACAGGTGGTGGTCTCTGAGGCCAGACTAAACAGACATTTGCAGCAGAAGCTGGTGGGTGCTCTGCTGGAGGGGGTGCTGAAGAAGCCATGGGAGGTGAGGGCAAAGAGAGTTTTTATTGATCAGCCCATCAATTTGAACCCATTTCCTTTTGTGAATTCCTTCTCACCTGGCTAACATTAGGAAGAAGGCTTGACCTTGGTGGAAGCAAAACCAAAGCTTCTTATTGATACTTATAATGTGTCTCCTTATCCTCAGGTTAATGGGAAATATTCTATGGGCTGAGCCTAGCCAATAAGATGACTACCTACAGTGTGTATACAGCACATTACTTGTTATCTACTCCAACTAGGCATTACATGGATATTTAGTTTCCCAGAATGAAAACTATATGTCAGATAGAAAATGGATTATCGAGACTGTCATTAAACAAGAGGAAATCATCAAAACAAGTTGGAAATTGATGTTTTAAACATGATATTTAGGATACTAGGTCTTTTTCTTACCTCATGAGCATTTCAGCTAAACTCTTTGCATCTGGGGAAAGAAAGCTAATATTAGTACAAGATAAACAACTCACTAACATTCACTTAAGCATTTCTGACAAATATTCTACAGAATCAGATAACAATAGCCATTTTAAAATGTAATTGTATATTGAGATCACTACTAATAACTGAAACTTTTATGGATTCCTTATTTCTTCTAAATGAGGCACATATAAATAGCCACAAAAATTCTCAGATATGTGATAAAGGTTTTATTATAACCTATTCATTTGTCACTTTTCAAAAACCAACTTTATTTTCAGAAGTCAGAAAATGAACATCTTAAAAGTAATTCATTATATAGTACAAATTCTATTCTTTTTGTTATTAAAATGAAAAAGCTTATGATCTCTTTAAAAAGTCATTATTAGAGAGCTATACATCTGTTTGGTCGATCAAAGAATTATATACACTGCATATCACCATGTCTGGAAACCTAGATGTTTATTTCAAACTCAGAAATAAAACTTTTTAAACTTTCTTTCCTCTGAGGACACTGTTTACCAAGACCTGGTTAACACTCCTGATAAAAGAAATCCTGCCTAAAAATGATGTAAATTAAAAAAAAAAAAGACTTTTTGGATGGCATCATTTTGAAATTCTAATTTCCCTTAAAATATAATTTGTTCTTTTTACACATTTTTGTCCAGGCAAAAAAATGAATGTTTCCTTTCTAAGAATACAAGGGTCTTCTTCATATTTCTCTTTCAATTTTCTTTAAAAATCTTTGATGTTAAATGTTCAATGAATGGAACTTTCTGGGAATGGATTCAGCTGACTCTGAGTGTGAGTGAAGCAATGCATTCGTTGGAGCTTTTTGGTGTTTGGGGGCTGACCCTTGAATGCAGTCGCTTTCGTGTCAGGGAGCAGGATGCTGTAACTGGGAGGTGTGGACGGGACAGTCGCAGGCATAGCCACACAGGCAGTCATCCTGTGCACCAAAGCACTGCTCTTCAAGTCGGCGGGGCCAGGTCCCACCTACAAGGAGGCCCCAGGCTTGTGCACAGATGGGTTCAGTCTGGGAAATGAAACAGCTCCCTTCACCCCATCCATATGGCAAAGCAAAGAAGGCAAAGCAGCGCTGAATTTCCCATCTTGTGGCTTTACATTTATCTGCAAAGACAAGATAAGCTTCTTCTCTTCCTGAATGATTTAACACTTGCAAAGTAAATATACATATACACATATATAAGGTGCCAGAAACTTGGGATTAATTAGCTCAATGGAACAACCAAGCACTGGCTAGTTGAATGCTCTAAAAAGAGGCTGGAATTTCAAAGAGCAAAATGCTGCATGTCAGCTCACAATGTGAAGGGAACTCAGACTCAAACGTCTTCAGGATGGATCTGCGGTCCTTGTTCTGACACCATCATCATTCTTTTTCTATTCCTGAAGCTAATCGCCACAGCTTTCTCTCCTGTGATTTGTTTCCCCCCTATCAACGTGCCAAGGAAAGACAGCTTCTAACCAGTGGGGATAGAGATCCCTCTGGCACTGACAAGCTTCAAAGCAAAATTTCTGTGTCTGCAATTAATAGGCAGCTTCATCCACAGGCTTTGGTACCCAAAGCTTCTTTGGTCTACCCTTCCCTACGCTCATCACCTTACAGTGGATCCCTTTCTCTGTCTATCTTGACTACTATTTCCTCCTTCTGACTCATCTGAGACTGTGAGCAGCGTTATATTCATGGAAACTCACTTCTTCTCTGAACCCACATTGAGGAAGCTGAGACTTGGTGGAGTGTGAAGCTGGTGGAGAGTCTGGATGACACAGCTGGCATCAGGGACCAGGCATGAATGTCTCCTGGGGGGTGGGACCAAGTGGACTACGGTCACGTGCTAGGAACCCGGATTACTTAGGACTGCCAGCCCACGTCTCCTTTATACCCATCTGCCTGGGAATTTCTGAGCCCTCCTTCAGAAATCAGGAAACTAGAATGCAGATACATTCAATCATTTGGTGCAGCTGAGCAGGAAATCATAACTACTGCCTGATGATACAAATTCTTTAAAAATCATTATCCTCAAAGTTTTTTATACTGGAGTGGTTAGCCATTCCCTTCTCCAGGGGATCTTTCTGACCCAGGGATTGAACCCAGGTCTCCTGCATGGCAGGTGGATTCTTTACCATCTGAGCCACCAGGGAAGCCCTTTATCCATAGCTACTGCTAAGTCACTTCAGTCGTGTCCTACTCTGCGACCCCATAGACGGCAGCCTACCAGGCTCCCCCGTCCCTGGGATTCTCTAGGGAAGAACACTGGAGTGGGTTGCCATTTCCTTCTCCAATGCATGAACATGAAAAGTGAAAGTGAAGTCGCTCAGTCGTATACGACTCTTAGCGACCCCATGGACTGCAGCCTACCAGGCTCCTCCATCCATGGGATTTTCAAGGCAAGAATACTGGAGTGGGGTGCCATTGCCTTCTCCTTTTATCCATCGAGGGGGACACATGTCATATCCTTAGAGCCACACAGAGGAGCACATTCCTCATGACAGCTGACCAAGGGACACACTCTGGAGGGCACTCTCAGGCTGGGTCAGTTGGAGAGGAAGTAAGACTGTTATCACCTTAAAGAGAGCAAACACTAACAGGGAGAATGCCCCAGGGCACAGAAGGAGCCAGTGGTGGCATCTGAGCTCCTTTGGGAAGCAAGGAAACAGCAATTTGGGTGCAGGCTGAGACGCCTGGCTTCAAACATATCGAGTCCTTTAATGTACTAAAGTAAATTGTGTGGAGGGTTGCTGATCTGGAAGCCAGTTGGGAGAGATGTCAAGGACATGATGGGTTCTGGGTCTTCTGTTCATCCAGGAAGTGGGGAGAAGAAAAGGAAGAACTCTGGACACTCTCCTCTTTAGGGGAAAGAAGGCAATGTGGGACAAATTAAGAGAATATTTTAAAAATCATGGAGTCGTGGTATCTTAAGAGCATCACAGACTTTTCACATCCTCCTCTAATAAATGTCTGAATCCCTTCCACAGCGCCCTGGACAGATGCTACAATGAGCCGGGGCCGACAGCAGCCCCAGGGAAGACAATATCTTTGCTGACCGGACGGTGCCGACATCTCCCCCATCACTGACCTGGCTTCCATGTCTGTTGAGGGCTCCCCACTCAACACATCATTCTCCCTAGGACTTTGGCTTGTTTCTCTCTACCCAGTTCAATTCTCATTTCCTCACCAGCATCTCCCTCTTTGGTCTGCCCAGCTCCAGACTCTCAGCCGTCTAAGCAGCTTGCCCACAGCGGAAAGGGCAGAAATGGCTCTGAGTCACACCCCTCACTTGGTCACATCTGTACTCTGAAATTCTCAAAGGAAACTCCCTGCCAATAGGACTCCTCAGCTCAGGGTACCAGCCTCCTGTGCTGGACCCAGTTGTCTTTCTAGCTTGGTTCCCTCTTACTTTGAACCGCCAACCCTCTCTGAGTTTTCTGTTCTTGCATTCTCTGCAGAGAGCCCCCATGATTTTGTTCCTCCCAGCCCTTGCCCCCACCCTCCTCCCAGACGTGACTTGCTCTGTACACCCTCCCGACCCAGCAGATGACGCTGGTGTTCTGGTTCCCTGGGCTTCTGAGGACCTTTTCACCTGTCTAGCATCTCTGCATCTGTTCAGCTCAGTCTTGGCACTTTGCATCAAGACTTCCTGGTTTCACGCTGTCTCTCGAATGGCCCTTTTGTTTTTATCTCCAGCCTCTGCTATAGTAAAGCCACACAGTCTTTTCCTGAGGATACAACTCATTACGAAAAACACCTTCCTATTCTTGTGTTGAAATCCCTTGATGTAATTTCTCCTTGGCTAAAAGAAAGGCACCTTCTGGAACCACTGAGAAGCCATTTGAATATTTCCAGGTAGCTGGCATGTCCGAGGTAGCTTGGCTTCAAGTGTTCTCTTTTCTGGGCTGAATTCTCTAATTTTCTCAATCACTCCTCAGACGGCAGAATTTCTAGGCAATTTTCCACTTAGGACTCTCTTCTATGGAAGACTTGTGATTTCTTGTTGCCCTTTATTAAATGAGGCTGAGCCCAGAAACTGGTAACTTTTTTGCTAGTCTCTTACTCACTGTTGGGAACACAATGCTCATTATATGTTACGTAAATGAATTTTCACAACTTACATTGGAGACTTTCCAATTATCCCTATTAAATTTTATCTCCTTGGTTTTAGCCTTTCATCCTTTACTACATTAACTCCCACCTGGACTTATGTCATCTCAGAAATCAGCTTAGCTCGCCTGTATTTCACCACAGTACTGTAACCTGGTCCTCTTTTCTCTATCAACCGTGTCAAAGTGCAAATAGGATTTGTCCAGGCTGTAGCTGATCCCTATCATGTCCTCTGATGCTCACAAACTCTCCTATAACCTAAACTAATTTACTTCAATCTACAGTTTCTAGAACTTACTGTTTTTCGAAAATGGGTATGGAGTATACTTCCTAATATCTCTAATCTGATTGTTCAAAGATGATGTACAAAGGTCCTTGGGATTATGTCTGAAAACATTTTGTTCAGAATCTTAAAAAAAAAATTTTGTGGGGGTTTTGCAATACTTTGGCCACCTGATGCAAAGAGCTGACTCATTGGAAAAGACCCTGAAGATGGGAAAGATTGAGGACAGGAGGAAAAGAAGGCAACAGACGATGAAATGGTTAGAAATGGCATCACCGACTCAATAGACCTGAGTTTGAGCAGATTCTGGGAGAGAGTGGAGGACAGGAAGCCTGAAATGCTGTAGTCTATGGGGTCGCAAGAATCAGACACGACTGAGTGACTGGGCAACAATGAGGGGAACCACACAACACCTTTGCTAATCTTTCCAGTGAGAGAAAACGTCCCTCTTGGGGATTATCGCTGCATCGACTGGTGCCCACAGTTTGGTTCTCATCATCCGGGGTCCTGTGTAATAGTTTGTTGTAAGCCTGGATTGCCTGATCTACTAGCAAGGAGTTAGGAAGATGATTTTAGGCAGCATCGTCTCCAGTCCTCCCCAAATCACTAGCACATAGTAGGTTTTGAAAGAGTAAATCAATTTAAATAATCAGGGGCTTTGATGATTTTCTCAAACAACCCGAGTTATCCTTTTTCCTTTTCCTTCCTTCCATCCCTCCCTCCCTTCCTTTCCAAAATCCCCCTCATCCTTCCTTCTTTTTCTATAATTCTTTTTTCACATTTTCTGGTCTGAATAGCACCTCTCTTGGTTCACACCACAGTAAAACAGATGCTGAGTCCGTCTTCTTCTACCTGCCATCTGTTAAGATGAGAACATCATCTCAAGTCTTCTTTTTCTTCTTTCTCAACACAGCTCCACGCTCTTTTGTGTTGTCTGCCACTTTTTTCCCCCACAGATTTCAGCTCAGTCTGAGATTTAGACTTTTTGACGCCTTTCTAAAGCCCTGGCTGTTTCTCTGTACCTATCATTGGCTCTGTGCTCTCCCCTTCATCTTTCAGTCTGGAGATGATGGAGACAGATTACCAGGCTTTCCTAGTGATACTCAATGATGGAAAAAAAACAGTTTCAAAAAATTACATGTGTGCAAAGAGGGCTGGAAGATGATAGCTGAAAGGAGAATTTGGGGATCTTCAGGTAACTGACCCTCCTGCCTTTAAGAGAGCATTTTCATTTGAGGGGTTGGGGGAGCAGTGAGACAGGATTCAGAGGAGCTTGTGAGACATGATGTAGTTGACTGTCAAAGAGTTTTTCAAGAATTCAGAGGGGAAAAGAAGTGGAGAGAAAGGCAGTAGGTTAGGATAGGCAAGCAAAAAGGAATCCTTTTTCTTTAAATATAGGGGGGCCTGGGTAGCAATGAATATAGAGATAAGAAATGAACAAACAAAATATCTTTCATGGGGAAAAATAAAATGATAAAGTCATTATTGATTCTGTGTTAATACGTTGATTCTGTGTTTAACTCCATGTTTCTTTGACGTATCTTTTTAAGCTAGCTTAATAAGGATGCGACAGACTATTTCTTTCCTGAATGTTCCAAAACTGAAGAAGTGTCATGGAGAAAGGACTGGGTAGAAAAAAGTGATCTCAGCTCTCTTGCTAGTCCCTATCTAACTGATGTGTGCAAGTTCCCTTCAGTTTTCGTGTCGGCAAAATAGAGCATAACAGTCTCAAGATGTCAAGTTTATTCACACCTATTTGCACAGCTATTAAGAGACTAAAGCAGGACAATATAAAGACTTACAGAAAAAGGAAGAAGAAAGCATGGAAAATGCTAGCATTCTGTCAATTAATTGTGATTCGGTCAGTTTTCGTGAAGAGGCACCCCAGCTGGGTAAAAGCATCACAGAGTGGTCTCCTTGGGTCCCTATTCTTTGTGAACCATCCCTCCCGAGGGGCCTGCACTTGGATCAGGCATTCTTATCAATGAGGTAGCACAGGCCTCCAGCACTGCAGCTGTGCTAGTCCTCAGCACATGCTCTAATGTTTATGTTATTTTTTAAAGATTTTTTTTGATATGGACCATTTTTAAAGACTTTATTGAATTTGTTATTAATAAAATGTTGCTTCTTTTTTTATGTTTTGGTTTCTTGGCCACAAGACATGTGGGGTCTTAGTTCCCTGATCAGGGATGGAACCTGCCTCCCCTGCATTGAAAGTCAAATTCTTTAAGCACAGGACTGCCAGGGAAGTCCCTTCTGTTTTTTTTTTTTTTTTTAAAGAGGACTCTCATTCATAGGCACATCATCACACTTTCATCTCCAAAGTTCTAGTTAAGTGAATGGAATTTGCTTTGCTTCATACCTCTCCAGGGCATTCACATGCACATGTCTCCCAAACACAAAACCAACTTGAGAGTAGCAGATTTCCCTCTGCTTTGCATGCCTGCTAAACTGCTTCAGTCATGTCCAAATCTATGCAACTCTATGGACGGTAGTCCACCAGGTTCCTCTGTCCATGAGATTCTCCAGGCAAGAATACTGGAGTGGGTTGCCCTGCCCTCCTCCAGGGGATCTTCCCAACCCAGGGATTGAACCACATCACTTACATCTCCTACACTGGCAGGCGTGTTCTTTACCTAGTGGGTGTCACCTGGGAAGCCCCTTCCCCTGCTTTATCATCCCTCAAAAGCTCTTACTTGCAAGCTCCCTCACAACAACCCCTGCTTTTCTGTGGAACTGAAAGGGAGCTCATAAAGCAGCTACTTTCCTAAGGGCTCTAAAACCTCCATTTACATTTTTATAGGCTCACAAAAAGGACCCCCAATCATCTAGTCAAATGAAAGCTGATTCCAAAGCCATGACAAAATACATAACCCAGAAAAGAAGACCATATATTCCTGCCATCTCAGAAAACTGCAAATACAAAAATGGACAAAATAGAACCCACAGGCATGGCAAAGCCCTGGGTTGAGACCACCTGGCTCCCTCCTGTTCCTGCCTGCACCCCGCCCACCCCTGTGCCCCCATCCCTCGCTCTATGGCTGCCATTGGCCTGGCTCTGTTACCTTTCCTCTGTTCCTGTGCTTTCCCACTGTAAGATAGAGAAATCCTTTTTATTTTTTTATTTTTTTTTCTCATGCAGATTTTTATTTTATTTTATTTTATTTTTGTATTGATTTATTTTTTTTTACAAAATGTAGTTCTGTCATAACACACTTGAAGTTTTGAAAGGATGATTTTTAAGAAATGAAGGTCAAAAGGATAAAAAGAATGAAAACAGAAAGGAACGAAGAAGGAAGAAAATGCAAAGCTGAGAACTACAGTTTCAGACTTCTGATCCCATCTCAGCCCTAACTGGGACACTTATTAGTTCAGCAGTGACGTGTCTGGGGGGCCCACCCGCCACTCTATTTGCATGCATCTGACTCAATACATCACAGCCACCTTTATACAAGTCTACCTTGAGTCCAAGTGTCTTTGAGCTCCCAGATGCACACCTTTCTTCCTTTAGATTATCAGCGTTCAAGCTAAGTGTTGGTTTTACAGAGGAGGAGAGATTTAGCTCAGATATTTGCAGAGCAGATAAATGGAATAGTAGAACAGTCATGGCCCACCCCTTCAGCTGTGCCTGTGGATGACCAAAGGCCACATTCTCTTTAGGAATGGTCTTCCGGAACTAATCGGCTTTAAACTATTAATCCATTCGAAACCATGTTTCAAATAATAAATATGCTTCTGTTCAAGGGAAGAAGGTCAGATTTTACGTCACTCACTGATTTTTATCTTTAGCTTATTTGAAATGTTGGAAGCAGCTTTTGGGCTTGGCACTGCCAGTTGACCCATACTGGTTGGGTAGTTTGCACCCTCTTGGGTAAACTCATACTAAGAGGGGAAGCTTTTAGTGACCCTGGCCTTGATTACTTGATATTGGAATCAAATTTTTATAATTTGGCACTGCTGGGATCATGGGCCCAGCCAGTGATTTATTCTATAACCTTGCACTTCAAAGGAGCTAGCAATAGGAAAAAATCAGGGCATCATTTAAAGCAAAATGTGGCTTCTGAACTTGTGGATAAGGTTATAGATTTTTTTAAAAAGGTAGCACTTGAAGACAATTTGGACTTTAGGAGGTCGTTAGGCTCTAAAATTAGTAATTCACTCAGGAAGGAAGAATATAGGTTGGCTAACTGCTTGAGTCCCATTTTCTTTCTTTCTTTTTTTTTTTTTAAATTTACATAAAGCACGTTATGGTGCATTATCTAACTAGGTTGCTTGTCGATACAGTGAAACAAACCTACTTATAAACACTGAGTAGAGGTCGATGGCATAGAGTTGATCTTACAGTGTTCATTAGGAACCCCTGCAGTATTTTCCTATAATCCAACTTTTCCTATTTCCAGTTTTGATCCTGAAGAGTAGTTGCTCAGGAAATACTGACCTATTATTAGAAATGTCCTTATTTTACACAATAAAATATTGTATGAAGCCATTCAATCTGTAAATATATTTGAACTCATTCTAACCCAGGGACATGATCTGTGCCTTATGTGGGTCAGGTAGTAACTAAGTGATTCTACTAATGGACTCTGTTTAATAGATGGGCACCTACTACCTTAAACTCTGTGGCTCTAGTTTCCTCCCACGAGTGAATGGGAAACATGTTGTATTATTGATTAACATACCAGTTCAAGGGCCCTTCAAACCTAAAAGGCAGATCTTTGAGGGGCAGGGTTTGGACTTTTGGGCTTCCCATGTGACTCAGTTGGTGAAGAATCTGACTGCAATGCAGGAGACCTGGGTTTCATCCCTGGGTCAGGAAAATACCCTGAGGGAGGGCATGGCAACCCACTCCAGTATTCTTGCCTGGAGAATCCCATGGACCAAGGAGCCTGGTGGGCTATAGTCCACGGGGTCGCAAAGAGTTGGATATGACTGAGCAACTAACACTTTCACTTTCTTTTCTGGCCTTTCACTGATTCTCCCAATAGCCCTAGTCACTCACTCTGCCCTTTTATGGCACATTTTTCAATGTTATAGAAAGACGAGCATGTCCCACGTAAGCCTTTGCTGACTGCCACTAGGGTATCAGCTTCCATTATCCTGGGACAGAATCTTCGTAACCTTTCTTTTCTCTCCAGGACCTGGCCAAATTCTTGTGATCAAATAGAAATGGTTAATAAGAAAATTTTACAGTTAGTTTTAAAAATGTTGCATCTGGCCCATGGAAGATAATCAGCGAGAATGTGTTGAATTGAATATTTCAGTGTAACCAAAGTAAAACGTGCTGTTTGGAAGGCTATGGAATGAGGTATCTGATAATTTCCCATTCTTCCTGCCCTCTCCTCAAACTCTTGACTTGGAAGCTTTTATTAGGCAAGTAAAATGCAAGACTGCAGATACCTTTGTGCCCTGCCAGCTACTTCTCTGGGATTCTTTGCTCCTCAGCATCTCGCATGAATACATCTTTGCCACAGCACTTATTTTCTGCCCCTGCTGAAACCTTTGTGTTAGCTCTCTCTCTCTGCTCTGGCACAAAGAAAACAAACTCGTTTCCGGGGAATGAAAGGCTGGACTTGAGGATGTGATGAGGCGCTCTCTGTACCGAGACCAGTAACAAAACAGTGGTGTGGGATGGCGGAGGTGCCAACAATAAAAATGCCAGCCCAGGATATTTTCTAGACAGAGTCCTTGCAAGGCAATAACGAAATTACAAGGGATTGTGAAGAACAAAAAGAAAGGACGTCCCACCTGCCACCGGTCTGACTCAAATGCACCAGGAAGAATATGCAACAGCTTTAGCATCTTTTTCTTGCTCTTGGCAGAGAAGAGCAAGGTTGGGGTGTTCAAGTTGTTAAATAGAAGAGGAAAACCAGACAATAGCTGGGGAGGTGAAAGGAAGCAATGGGGGCCAGGGCGAAAAGAAAAGGTGAATTTAGCAGAGGCGGGGTGCAGGTGCTGGGAGGGATTTAGTCTTTAACACATTTGTAGGAAAACCCTTGCGATCAAACAGGAATGATGGATGAGAAAGTGTTACTGTTGGTTCTTAAGAATGTTATATGGACAATTTCTAGTCTTCTAAATGCAGCCAGTTCAATCTGTCTAGGTGCAACAAGAACAGACAGCCTTGGTACCTCAGTAACAATGCCCCTAAGGCCAGGGTATGGGTTTCGGTTTTGGTTAAAAAAAAAGGGTGGGAGGGTTTTAAAAAGTCTTTTTGGAGTCTTTCCTGGTGGTCAGTGGTAAAGGATCCACCTGCTGATACAGGAGATACAAGTTTGATCCCTGGTCTGGGAAGATCCCACATGTTGTGGAGCAGCTAAGCCCATGCGCCACAGCTACTGGGCCTGTGCTCTAGAGCCTGGGAGCTGCAACTATTGAGCCTGTGGTCCACAACAAGAGAAGCCAGTGAGAAACCCTTGTACCACAACCAGAGAGTAGCCTCTACTCACCACAACTAGAAAAAGGCCTGTGCAGCAATGAACAGCCAGCACAGCCAAAAATAAGTAACTAAAAACTTATTTTTTAAAAAAAAGCCCTTTTCGTATTTTAATGATGAACACTTGTGAACAGAATCCAGCACAGCACACCTGATACTGAATTTCTCAATAGATTAGGCAATACAATGTTTTTGTGACGCTGTTCTCATAAATGCCACCCCCTTTCCTCCCCAGTTGCAATTAATTGCTTTCTGTTTTGTGCTTACTGTCAGGTGAGTGTATGCTCCTCGGTTCTATCTCGTCACAACAAAGATTTGGAGTGACCCACATTAAAGCCCTTGGCACGTCACAGCTCTCGGGTCTTGGACGGACCATGTTATAGCTCTTAGACAAATCAGTGTTACAGCTCTATTTTATTTAGAAAATAGCAAGAGAATCCATCCTTGAGGCGTGAGGGCATGCTGACCCAAAGATGTGAAGGGAGGAGAGTGGGGGAGCATGGCAGCGTGCCGGAGAGAGACGGAGAGAGAGACCGCGCTTTGGGTCCTCTTTTTATATGTTTATTCCCTCCCCCGGGCCTGCCCTATGTAAATTGGGCTAACCAGGAGTGCTGTTTGTTCTATCTGAGGTCCTCACTCAGGTCCTCGGACCTTCCTTCGGCCTTCCTTTATTCTATTTTCTCAGGCTTTTCCCTCCCTTGTCTTTTAGCCACCTCCATTTTGGACTCCTGTTTCCTATACTAACTACCTAACAGAGCTATATCAAGAGGATGCCCTGGCTACGAGAAGACAGGTGGAAATATCCCCCTGTCCCACTGATCTAACTGGTCTATGGTTAATTACACAAGAGGTCAACGTCCAGATCTACCAGTAGGGCTTGGGGATATCCTGAGACATCTTAAGGACAGAGCTTCCAGGCTTATCTTTCAAATGCAAATTTGAAGAACACAGGAGATGCTGCATTCCCCTCACTGCACTGACACTAAAGTGCAAACAGCCTGTAGATGCATTTTCCCGAAACTTGGATTTACTCATTACCCTGACAGGTAAAGAGGAGGGACTCAGAGAACTCTGTCCTGTCCAGGGTTTTGTATTTGAAAGAACTCATTGTCCTCACACCACAGAGCCAGGGCCAGTAGGGCTGTTGCACAGGACCTGGAAATAGCTCCGGTGCACAGAATCTACAGAGCTGGACGTCGTAATAACGGTGCTGCTGACAATGGCTCTCATTCAGAGAACTCTGTCCTGTCCAGGGTTTTGTATTTGAAAGAACTCATTGTCCTCACACCACAGAGCCAGGGCCAGTAGGGCTGTTGCACAGGACCTGGAAATAGCTCCGGTGCACAGAATCTACAGAGCTGGACGTCGTAATAACGGTGCTGCTGACAATGGCTCTCATCTGGCCCAAGTTATTATCATCTATTATTTTATTTTCTATTAGTTAAAGTGAAACTCTTACACCAGAATTCGGCTCCAATTTCTAATTCAGGAAAGCATGTGTTTTCTGCCTCACAATGCTTTCCCGGGACCATAAACCCTCAATTTCCTCTTCCCAGCAATAAAAAAGTTCTCATTTTCAGAGTCCATCAGACAGGTCTTTTTAAAGGAGGCCGTAATTGGTGGCATTGCTGCAGAGACTGAAAATTAAAGAGTGGTTGTTGGCAAACGCCTTACTGACAAGTTAGGATTTAGGACACTTGAAAGAGGTTGGCTTTCACCCAGTTTCTGAGTAGTAACTTTTGTATGACTTGCCCGTGAGGCCCTGACACCCTACTCAAGGAATATCACGGGTCACAGAACCAGGTAGCCTGGGGATCTAGCCCAGAGAGGGAAAGCCATTCGTGGGGTGAGATCCCCCCAGCTAGCTGTTGGTCCCGCTGTGCGGGGGGATGGCTGAGCCTCCGCTCACCTCTTAGCCGCTTCAGCCTCTGCTCACGCCTCCTCCTCCGAACCACCAGCAGGAGCACAAACAGCATCAGGACCCCCACCAGGATACAGGAGATGGTCACCAGCATCTTGAGGCCCTCGTTGGTTGTCAGCCCTTCATCGCTTTGGACAACTGACTTAATGAGTGGGGGGATTGTACCTGAAAACAGGGTCATGATGTTAGGTGGCTGTTAATGACGACAGTATGGCGGAGTTTTTAGGGATGATGGGTTATAAGAACCGCGCGAATGATCCGAGGGCGTCCACGGAGATGAAGATGGAAGGAACTCTTCATCTAGGTCCTTGCTAATTTCTTTACTCACTCACTTCCCTCCTATGCTTACTCTACAGAAATGGAACTAGAGTCTGCACAAAGGACAAAGCCCACTTCTTTGAAAGGGACTTCACTGGTAACATGCTAGGTGGAGACACTTGAAAACATAATATCCAGGCTGGGTGCTTTAAAAAGTCACATGCATTTACCTGGAGTTGAATGTCACCCAGAACACAATTGAGAGTGGCTGTTTGAAAAATTGCACATCAAAGAAGGAACAATGGGTTTGGCAAGTGGACAGAAGGCAGGCTCGGGGAGACTGTACCAGATAGACCTGCTTAAAGGAGCTGAAAATCTCTTTTATTTGGTTATTTCATTGCTTTTTATCATGGATGTAAGACCAAATCTACTTTTAAAAGTCTCGTTTCAGGACATTAGAGCAAAATCAACTTTTCAAAGAGAAGCCATCCAGGTCTCTAAAGCAAGCTATTTATTGACCCTTATAATGCCCTGAAATTCAGATTATTTAGAATTACAAGGAAACACTTAAGCAGTCTGAACTCTGAGCTGCTTTAAGCTGCCTTCTGCTGAGAGGCGGAACAAAATGGGTCCAGAGATTCAAACACAGACATCCCCTTTTATGGAGCTTGCATTTTGGCATTCACCACTATGAAAAGATGCTCCAGTCTTCTGTGTTTTCCATGTAAAACAAGGGCCAGGAAGTCAGTAATTTAGGAAAAATAATGCAAAAATAATATAATTTCCCTTTGAACAAAAAGTATCTTTGCCCTGCATTTAGTGAGTAGAGCAGGGATACAGAACACCAGACCCCTCTGCTGTCTGCTAAGGCCAATAATATCATTCTTCCAACTTATAAACTCCAGCTTTGGCTGGAG
Source organism: Oreotragus oreotragus (assembly GCA_006410675.1). Lineage (NCBI taxonomy): Eukaryota > Metazoa > Chordata > Mammalia > Artiodactyla > Bovidae > Oreotragus > Oreotragus oreotragus. Next base: position 33,866 of record SJYX01013426.1, read on the forward strand.
CCCCAGGTCTGCAAATGCTCAGAACTCAGGTAAGAGGCACAAAAGGGGAGGCAGGTGAGGATGTGTCTGCAAAACCAAGATGACACAGGACCAGTACAAACACCTGGCTGAGGGAATGGCAGAAGAAAGATTCAGAAAAAAAAAAAAAAAGCACAGAAGAATCTGAAATTTGACTAGTACAGCCAGAAAGCTAATCATCAATGTTTGTTTTCTCCCAAATGAAAAAAAATTCTTCAGGCAGAGTGACACAAGAGATATTAAAGCTATACATCCACAAGCTTGGTTCAAAGAAATATGTAACCTTTTTGAAAATAGACATATGCATTTTTCTTTCTAGTGTAATAAAATCATCTCAGATTTCAGAATAACATGTAGGATGTTTTTCATGATTCTAATTTGAGATCTTGGATAAAGTGAGGATATTTCTTTTAGAAAATAACCATTTAAAGTCTGCAGAGCACTTTGTAAGTAAGAATGACAGTTTCAAATGCTGCACGTGAGAGGTTGCTAATTAAATGATTAGCTGTAAGCCTATCAACAACGTGCACCTTGAAGCCGTGCACTCTGGACCACACAGATTACAGTGAGGCTGGGTTGATAGAGCCAGCGGGATGATCGAAAGGCAATTAGTGGACGTCCATCATCTAAAGCAAGAAATATACTTTCTGCTCAAATGTGTACCCTGCTAGCAAAGGACTTTGGGGAGCCTTTAAACGCTAGGGAAAACATCTGGTCAGCATCAAAGCCCTTTAGTTTGTCAGATCAAAGAATGAAACAGAGTTGGAGGAGAAAGCAGGTCAGACGTGCTGCTCTATGGTGGCTGATGCTCTGTGATGGAACCTCTTGGAGTGAAGTCACTGCTGACTGAGGCCAGGAGATTAGAGTGATGTGGCCCAGGAGGAGCAGGGCTTCTGAGGAGAAGCCTCACATCTGGGAGCTGGATCAGGGGCCTTGACGGCGGGGGCCCAGGCTGGTATCACCAGCCCCAGGACTCTCACACAGGCACCTTCTTGCCTTCACCAGATCCAGGCCTGCAATGCTGGGAGTGAGCCTGTGCTGTGGCTGAGGAGGAATTTGTGCAGGAAATTCCAGGGTGGGTTTACAGTGTGCCAGGGTGGTAGGAACAAGCCCAGGGCTGGTCAAGACTGACCAGGAGAAAATGGCTAAGGGAGGAGCTGAGTCCACACCACCTTCAGAGCATCCTTTGGTCATGTCCCAGGCTCCTTGGGTTTATGGACTCTCTTTTCTTAGGATTTCCCTGGTGGCTCAGATGGTAAAGCGTCTGTCTACAGTGCAGGAGACCTGGGTTCGAGCCCTGGGTTGGGAAGATCCCCTGGAGAAGGAAATGGCAATCCACTCCAGTACTATTGCCTGGAAAATCCTATGGACAGAGGAGCCTTGTAGGCTACAGTCTATGGGGCCGCAAAGAGTTGGACACGACTGAGCGACTTCGCTTTGCTTTACTTTTCTTAGGACAGGATAACCAGTACTCCAAGGAAGTTCCTGTCAGGGCTATAATTAAGGCAAGATCCTGAATGCACACAAGCAGAGGAGAGGACACTCCTTAGCCTTTCCAGTGAAGAATACAGTAGGGGCTGTTTGTGCAGGCACAGACTTTCTGGGTAAGTCACCCAGCACCATGGTCTGGCCTGGTGTGTAGATGCTGGACAGGGGCTCCAAGGGAACTGAGCCCACAGCTCCAAAGTATTTAACCAGTGGAGACTGTTTTTACAAATGAATGCAGCACCTAATTCAGCCACTGCCTTTCCTAGAGTGGACCACTGCTGCAAAGCTGCAAAAATCAGCTCAACTTGCTTCTAGTTAGGACTCTCTGAAATTCCCTGACTGCAGAACCATCAATGTCAGACCATCTTTAGCTTCACTGGGCTTGACTTTGTTCAACATCAATAAATGGCCCACAATACTAGTTGTAGGAAAAAAAGGAGAAAAATGTCTCTCTCTTATTTTCGGTCAACTAATCGTCACGAGACACCTTGCCTGGTTTTCAGAACCCCTTGCCATGTTTGTGTGTGTGTGAGCCAATGAATGTGTGCACGTATGTGTATGTGCATGTGTGTGCATGCCCACTACCATCCTATGACATTATTCTGCTTCTATCTGTGCCTCTGTTTCTTCTCGGAGACTAACATAAGCGCCTTCACTTATGGAAAACTGCTTTGAACATGCAATTTAAGGGCTAAATGAGAGAAAAAAGAAAGCTGTCATGTGGTTTGGGATGGGGTGGGCGGAGGGGAGGAAGACAACAAAAGCAGTGTTAGCTCACAGTCATGACCAAGCACCAACCATGTGCAGAGCAGCCTTCAGCCCAAAGAGAAGCCACTCCTGCACCCTGACTGCCTCGCGAGGGTCCCCAGGCCTCAGTCACTCCTTCCTGGAACTCAGCCATGGGCACATGGGTACCTGGTCTAGGGAGCCCTGCGGGGAGCAGACTGGACGGCCCCCAAGCCTAAGGGGATCTGCGGGCACGGGTCACATTGCGCCGAGGATGGATGTCGAATGGGAGAGGGACAGCGAGCTTGTGCACGTGTCCAGAGATGCAGGCGGGAGGCCAGGGCCAGCTTACTGCCATCGTAGTTGAGTGTGGCGAAGTTGGTCTGCTTCTCTGCACAGCCCGCACTGTTGCACACCCTCATCTGCAGCTCGTACCACGTGGCCTCCTGGAGGTCGTACAGGATGTAGGACTTGGAGAGGGAGGTTCGCTGGGCCGTGGTCCAGACCGTGGTCCCGAAGGGTCTGTACTCGAGTGTGAAGGAGGTGATGGGGCAGCCGCCGTCATTCCAGCCGATGAGGTTGAGCCGCACGCGCGTGGTATTGATGCTAGCGAAGAGCTCCTGCTCCTTTGAGAACTGGGGCTCTGCAGAGAGGGCACAGGGGGCCAGGCCACAGGGTGTGTGAGTGAAGGTCACCAAGGTCATCCTGCATTGCCCTTGGACTGTTTCCCCACAGGTGAGGGGCTCAGTCCAAGTCTGGGTCACTGGCTACTTGCTACCTGTCCAATCTTTACCAGGATCTTATGAACCAACAGGTTGTCCGAGCCAAGATAATCTAGGAGTGAAAGGGAACATTGGGTGGGTAGCAGTTATCTTTGTGAATCTTAGGTTTCCCTGAAGAACAATTCTGTTCTCAGGTATGTGTTTCCTTGAGGTTTTTTTTTTTCAAGTTTGTTTTATTTGGTGGACAAAACTTAGGATGTCAGCCCAGGACACAGCCTCTCAGGTAGCTTTGAGGGATTCCTCCTCCTGGAGTAGTTTTGAAGGAACCACTGTGATGCGCTGGGCTGATGTGTCCATTCATGGACCTCACCCAAGAGAAGGCAGACTCAGACGTAGGAAGTACCCACAGCACCCTTGCTGTCCAAGTGCCTCATATTGGAACCCAGGGACCTGACGGGAATATTTCTGCAGAAGTCAGTACTTCATCATCTGAGCCCTGGTGTTTGTTATCCAAAACTCAGCACTGCATCCAAATGACACCCTCGCCTGCTGATGTCTGGCGTGCCTGTCATCCATGCCACTGGATGAGAGTCAGTGGGAGGAAATCTGCAAAGACCCTCTCTTCACCTCCTCACCTACACTCATGTGCAGCTCCACCCCTCCCTCCCACTGCTGTTTTCAGGCTGCACATTTCACCTCTGAACATCACTGCCCTGGTGTTCGCCTCCCTGAAGGTCCACCTTTCAGAGGAAAAACCAACTCACGCTGAAGGTTAACAGTCAACCCCAGTGACTTCTCACCTGGGAAGCAGAGTCTATGAGGCAATGTGATAGTTATAAATAGAAGGGAGGAGGTGACAAGGGAGGAGGTCACCTTAGGAGAAGGTAAGAGGGCAAAGGTCACACTTCATGGCTACTCAGCCTGGGAACGGAGTAGCACTGTTGGCACCAAAGCCCTTGATTTTCAAATGACATTAAAAAAAAATTTTTTTTATTGAAGTATAGTTAATGTACAATGTTGTATTAGTTTCAAGTATAGAGGAAAGTGATTCAGTTATACATATGTGTGTGTCTGTGTGTGTGTATATATATATATATATATATATTCTTTTAAGATTCTTTTCCCTTTTAGGTCATTACAAAATAGTGAGTACAGTTCTGTGTGCTATACAGTAGGTCCTTGTTGATGATCTATTTTATACACAGTAGTGTGTATCTGTTAAATCCAAACTCCCAATTTAGTCCTCCTCTCCACCTTTCCTCTTTGGTGACCACAAGCTTGTTTTTATGTCTGTGGACACTCTTCTTTTAAACTGTCAATGAAATAATTAAAAAAGAGAATCAGACTATTCTGTAAAGACCAGCCATCTCTTTCAGTATGCTGAAACACTGCCAGACCCATTAGGTGTGTGTGTGTATATATATATATATATATTCTTTTAAGATTCTTTTCCCTTTTAGGTCATTACAAAATAGTGAGTACAGTTCTGTGTGCTATACAGTAGGTCCTTGTTGATGATCTATTTTATACACAGTAGTGTGTATCTGTTAAATCCAAACTCCCAATTTAGTCCTCCTCTCCACCTTTCCTCTTTGGTGACCACAAGCTTGTTTTTATGTCTGTGGACACTCTTCTTTTAAACTGTCAATGAAATAATTAAAAAAGAGAATCAGACTATTCTGTAAAGACCAGCCATCTCTTTCAGTATGCTGAAACACTGCCAGACCCATTTGGGGGTAACAACATTCAAACTCACAGATCCATGATGCATCTTTTGTGACTCCAATCTGCTGCCCCCTCCCCAACTTTGATCTGAAAGACAGAGGATCTCTCGAAACAGCAGAAGTCTTACGTACCTTTGCCCAGTGTTTTTGCTTCTATGATCTCACTTATGCGCCCGGGTCCCACTCCGTTCTGTGCAGTGAGAGTGAACTTGTACCAAGTCCCACACTTCAGGTTTTCCAGGCGGTAGGAGCGTTCGCTGGGGCTGATGGGAAAGCTCCCCCACTGCTCACTGTTGTCCTCGGAGTACTGCAGTATATATCCTTCGGAAAACAAGAGGCAGTCACGGGAACGTTACTTGCTTTCCCTCGAATGTTTGGATTGTGTGCAGGGTGAGTTCTCAGAACTGTATATCTTCAGAAGAGATAACTGAGCTCCAGGACACTGAATCCCAGCTGGGAGAAGTGCTGTGATGACTTACTGATTATGAGATATTTAGGCGACACCAGATGCTACAATGGTGGGAGTGCTGGGGAGTGTGACGAAGTGAAAACCACGTTCTGCCCATTCTCTTTAAAAGGCGTAACTGGACACCCGATCTCTAAATATCTGATCTTCAGAGCACATGTGCCCAATCCGTGGGAACAAGTGTAGTCTGAAGCTGGATTATTTTTATATATTATATATATTACGTGCATGCATGCTAAGCCACTTCAGTTGTGTCTGATTCTCTCTGACCCTATGGACTATAGCTCCTACTACTGGAGTAGGTTGCCATGCCCTCTCCAGGGGATTTTCCAACCCAGGGATTGAACCCCGGTCTCCTCCTGCATTATAGGCAGATTCTTTATGGTCTGAGCCACCAGTGAAGCCCTCATATATAAATATATGTTCTATATTCAATATATATTAATATATTATTTATATATAAATACATAATATATATTATATACCTATATATATTATATATTATTTGTTAAATATATATTAATATATATAATATATATTTTATAATATCCTCCTGGTGGTTCAATGGATAAGGCAATGGCAACCCACTCCAGTAGTCTTGCCTGGAAAATCCCATGGACAGAGGAGCCTAGTGGGCTGCAGTCCATGGGGTCACACAGAGTCGGACATGACTGAAGTGACTTAGCAGCCTGGTGTTTCAAATGGTAACGAATTCACCTTCAATGCAGCAGACCTGGGTTCAATTCCCAGGTCAGGAAGATCCCCTGGAAAAAGTGAATGGTAACCCACTCCAGTGGAGAAGGCAATGGCACCCCACTCCAGCACTCTTGCCTAGAAAATCCCATGGATGGAGGACCCTGGTAGGCTGCAGTCCATGGGGTCTTGAAGAGTCCGACGTGACTGAGTGACTTCATTTTCACTTTTCATTCATGCATTGGAGAAGGAAATGGCAACCCACTCCAGTGTTCTTGCCTGGAGAATCCCAGGGATGGAGGAGCCTGGTGGGCAGCCATCTATGGGGTCACATAGAGTCAGACACGACTGAAGCGACTTAGCAGCAGCAGCAGCAACCCACTCAAGTATGCCTGGAGAATCACATTGACAGAGGAGCCTGGTGGGCTACAGTCCTGGAGACTCAGAGAGCCAGACAAGACTGAGCTACTGACACTGTCACACTTCCACATTATATATAATACTTGTTTGGTTTTATAGAGAACCAGAGTTTTGGCGAAGGGGTAAACTATCAAAAGGGGTAGGACTCTCCTCAGCCAACTCTGCTCAGTCCACAGTCACTGTGTCGGGCATTATCCACAGTCTGTTACTCACACCACCTCACATAACCCTGCACATTAACATCTCCAGAGCCCTGACCAAGACATGAGGTCCAGAGAGGTTAGGTGATCACACTTGGGTCTTACCGGCAGGATTCACATCCCACTGTCAGACTCTAAAGCCTATGCTCCTGGGCCCTTGTGACCATGGAGACAACCCCCACCCCCTGCTTCCACGGTGCTTCTGGAGTCACCATGGAGACGACCCCCAGCCCTGTTACAGCCTTCATCCCTGCCACCCCATCCACCTTCCTGGGGCAAATATGTCCTGTCTGCTCTGCCCTTGTCTCCTAAGCGTCACACCCAGACAGCCCAGGACTAGCCTGCTTGATGCGTGGTGTCCTTATAGGCGCACGCTGGCATCTTCTCTCCTGCCCACGGAACTCCATTTTAACACCAGTAAGAGAGCACTTCTCACCTCTGCACCACAGAGCCTGTGACCCCCAGGCTGACAGCCATCAGTGTTTTCCATGCGTCTCACGTGAGGTCACCTGTCTCTGACTCCTCCTTCTGCGGCCATGGTCAGCACCATCTCTGCTGCTTCCTGCTTCCCTGCCCTCTGGCCCCTGCAGCCTTGGGGCCCCTCCTCTCTCCTGAGCTTTGTTTCCCCCTCCCTGTTCCTGACCTGCACTCAGCCCTGGAGGGTGAGTGATGGACCCTGGGTCTAGCTTCCACCGTCATATCCTGACTTCATCACTCCTTGGTGCCCCAGGCATCATGGGGCTTGTGCTTTCCTTCTCATGTGCTCCATCTAAAGCAGTTGCTTTTCTAACCACTGGCCATGGGAACCCCCATGTCAATGGCTTTGGCCCCCACTGTATTTCAAGGATTTCTGGTCATCTTTGCTTGGAAACTCTTCATTACTGAGGTCCAGAGAGGTTAGGTGATCACACTTGGGTCTTACCAGCAGGATTCGCATCCCACTGTCAGACTCTGAAGCCTATGCTCCTGGGCCCCTGTGACCATGGAGACAACCCCCACCTCCTGCTTCCATGGTGACTCCAGAGTCACCATGGAGATGACCCCCAGCCCTGTTACTGAAATTGGCTCCATCTCTAAGACCTTCCACTCCATACCCTTCCTATAATTCTTCTCCCATGAATCCACACTTCCTCTGTCCATGTGATCTCTAGGCAAGCACACTGGAGGGGGTAGCCATCCTCTTCTCCAGGGAATCTTCCCAACCAAGGGACTAAACCTGGGTCTTTGCATTGCAGGCAGACTCTTTACCATCTGAATCACCAGAGAAGCCCCTCCAGACCCGAGACTTTGTGCCATTTGAGCCTCGAGTCCTAGGGTTCCCCAGACTCCACCACTGGTGCCTCATTTTTTAAAGGTTCTCCACCCAGCCTAGAACCCCTGGTAGACCATCTTAACCGGAAGCCTGGTTTCACTCACTCTGGTGAGTCCTGGCCACATTTACCCTGCCGGTCACCAGCTTTGGTAACCATGCTTCACCTCCCTGTGCAGCTGGTCCAGCACCTTTTGAGCAAGTCATTAACCTGTGATGACTGTGACCACTGCAATCTGTGCCGTTTCCCTGCAGCTGGGCCTTGTTCCTCTCAGCAATGGCTTTGCTTCCCCATTAATGACTCTTTGTGCATTTCCTATGGCATCTGTTACAGATTTTACCCATGCTCCTCAAACCCACAAACACATCCTCTCCCCTAATCATCCAACTATTAAAAAAAAATATCATCTTTTTCTTCCCTACAACAGGGAAAGAGCCTCCCCTTCGCCCAGTAGAACCCTAATCAATGTTTAACAATTAGCTCTTGAAAAAAGAAAAGCCCCTATGGGTAGCATTTTCGATTTTGGTTGTGTGCAAATATCCCTGACCTGGCTGTGATTACTGAGGGCAAAGCTGGGAAGAGGAGCGGCAACTTGCTATCACGTGCTGAAACGAGCTGGCTCCAGACGCCACTGGCCTTGCTCTAAAATGGCTCGGTTTGTCCAGTTGTCTCTTCACTGTCCTCCTCTCTCAGAAGAAGGATGTCCTCTGCCTGCAGAAATCTATCCTCCAGCCTCTCCCAGCTGCTCTAGGACTCCTTTTGTCACTTGCTCCTTAATCTCATGCATCTGCAGTTGCTCCTCTGGGTTCTTTCTCTCTGCTTGGTCCACGTATTGCTCAGAATGTTCTCCCAATCCCATTGAGGCTGGAATCATCAGGCTAGCTCATTCCTTCAGTTTGTGAAGGTGGACGTGTTAGTCATTCATTCTTGTCTGACTCTTTGTGACCCCATGGACTGTAACTTGCCAGGCTCCACTATCCATGGGATTCTCCAGGCAAGAGTACTGGCGTGGACTGCCATTTCCTTCTCCACGGGATCGTCCCAACCCAGGGACTGAACCCAGGTCTCCCACACTGCAGGCAGATTCTTTACCCTCTGAGCCACCAGGGAAGCCCCTTCCTTCCATTTAAACACCCTTATTCTTTTCTACTCCCAATTGCAAAAGATTTGTGGAACTAGGTCCCTCCCATCTTTTAGTCCTTTCTAAATCAGAACAGTCGCTGTGGTTACTCAACTGAAGGAATGAGCATCTGAACAGAAGAAGCAGTGTTGACAACAAAGGGAAGAAACGCAATGTAGCCTCTTAGGGGAGGGGCACCACATTTGTTTTTTCTTTCTTTATTGCTCGTGTTCAATTGCTAAGTCACGTCCAACTCTCTGTGACCCTATAGACCGAAGCACACCAGGCTTCCCTGTCCTTCATTCTCTCCTGGAGTTTGCGCATACTCATGTTCCTTATTGGCATGTGTTAATATGTCACTCAGATTAGATGCATGGTACTGATTCTGTGAATGGATTTTCTTGGATGAATGAGTGAGTGACAACAAATACTATAAAAATAGATGTGTGTTTTTTGGGGTGTGCGTGTAGGTAATGAAAGAATTCATTATATGATGAGTTTGGGGGAGAAATAAACTAACACATGACAATTACTTGATAAAAATGTGTCACTTATCAACTTGTGGATAATGCCAATTAATCAACCATTGTGGGCAACCTCTTTCTTCTTACCTCTTATAGAACTGCCTCCATTGTCCCCAGGGAGCCACGAGAGGGTGATGGAAGAAGAGGTGGTTTTTGAAACTGTGAGCCGAGGCTGATCTGGTGGAACTAGAGAGGAAGCAGTTTTTAGAAAACAAGAATTAGTTGTTCACATCTTCAGTCTTCTTTAACAGCCATTTACCAAATGATTTTTAACAGCCATTTATTAAATAAATGTTTCAGGTTGACAAAATATGCAATTCATGTCTGTCAAAATGTCTATTTAGTTGATATCTTGGGCTAAAGAGGTAGAACAGAATGATTCTATTCTTTAAAGAAATTCAACTCTATTTCTACTTGGATTTATTTCTTCATTCCCTCGCCAATATGAGTTGCTTATCACTCATTAAAACCTTCTGTGAACTTACTAAAGATACATGCATTATTTTACTCTGAATTTCAGCCATGATTCAAATGACGAAGACAAATGGCACCCACTTAGCTTTTCTGTTCTCAGCTATATGAAAGGGGGAAGTGTAGTAGTGTAGTGAGAAAAATACTGCAAAAATTTCCAGTATTTGACCCACCCTTCCAAGAGGCAACACACACACACACACACATACACACACACATTCTCCACTGAAATTATAGGTGCACCACTGAGCGGCAGTACACACACTTGAATTGTCACATAAGGTTCGAAGAATACATGCTTCTTATCAATGAGCCTCAGTAATACCTTGGATTAGATCTCTGGGCAGAAATACTGAAGAAATTTGGAGTAAAGTTATTAAAATTATATAGAAAGCTTCTCATAAAATGTCCTTCTCTTTTCCTCTGAGAGAAGCCTGGTATTAACCCAAAACCATGAAAAATGGATTCATCTCTTTCGAGTTATAACACAGTGTTTATCTCTGAAAAATGCCCTGAAATTATCTCAACTTCAAGTTACTTGAAATTCCAGGTCAATTTTACATTATTAAAAAAAATAGATAGTTCTCCTTCCCTTCCTTCCCACTGAGGGCAACATTTATTTTATTTTTTATCAAGCCTTCTGTGATTTATTAATATGATAACACAAATTAGTGTGATTAATTTAATGTGACAATACTGTTAACACTATATTAATTATTAATGTTATAACACTTACATCTGGAAATGTATACACTTTGATTTTTCTACTAATAAAATATCATTGTACATCCAAATTTGAACCCAATCAGCAGCCATTTGGAATTTCATGCATGCTTTAAATTCGACAGTCTTAAATTTGTCATGTACTTTTGGAGTATGAAGTCAAGAAAAATTACATACACTGTATTAAATACATAATTAAACATGAATGCTCTATAGAGTTTCAGCTAGTGTTCTTTTAATATACACTACATATGACTAGTGAGTTAATTAACATTCATAAAGCATCTCAATTTGGAATTATTTCTTGCTGGTATTTTTTGGGTGATGCTTATATACGCGTGGAATAAATCATGCAATTAGCATGTTATTAGGAAGGGCTTTTTCAGCGATGCACACATAAAGACAGATGAGACTAGGTTCTCATAGGAAAATATGGAAACAGTGTTAGCTCTCACGTTATGAATGCTTTTTTTTTTACTTTGATTTGTTTAAATCTAATCTCCAAAATGAACATCTATGCTTTTGTTTTATGAAAGTAGCAAGTAGTTCTTTACAAAGGCTGATTTTAAAATTTGCTCACTTTCATTCTTTGCACATAGGCATACATATAAAAAGTAGCATTAAGAAGAATCCCCAGACGTGGTACCTTGTACTTGTAAATTTAAGATAATTTCATCCGACCCCCAGTTGTTATTGGCGATACAGCTATAATAGCCAGAGTCCTCTGCCTTCACAGTGCGGATGACAAAGCTGCCATTGCTGAAGACACTTCTCCGCCCATCAATCGTTACCAGGCTGGGTGTCCCGTTACTACCTCACAGGAAGAAAAAGGCGCAGATTAAAGAAATTACAATCTAAGTTAGCTGAGGTTGGGGAAAAGCATAAACACCCTCCGATGCAGACAACCCATTCGGAATATTATATTAAGTAAGAACTAAACCATGATCCAACCAGTCCATTCTAAAGGATATCAGCCCTGGGTGTTCTTTGGAAGGAATGATGCTAAAGCTGAAACTCCAGTACTTTGGCCACCTCATGCGAAGAGTTGACTCATTGGAAAAGACTCTGATGCTGGGAGGGATTGGGGGCAGGAGAAGAAGGGGATGACAGAGGATGAGATGGATGGATGGCATCACCGACTCAATGGACGTAAGTCTGAGTGAACTCCAGGAGTTGGTGATGGGCAGGGAGGCCTGGCGTGCTGCGATTCATGGATCCGCAAAGAGTCGGACACGACTGAGCGACTGAACTGAGCTGACCTGACTGAAACCATGATTATATGATGAAAATAGTCACACAGCTGAGTTTGGTTATTTGTACAAAATGCTGTGTTGAAGAGAAGTCTGTGTGGAGGTCTGTGTGGCTTCTGGCTCCTGGCATAGGTCAATGCTTGTCATATCCCAAATGAGATTGGTTCTGTGGGCAGATACCATTTTGACCAGATCATGTCGGGACAATTAACTTTGGGGTGGCTTGTAGATTCATGGAAAATTGCAGTTGTTAATGACTGTGGCAACAGAAATGAACTGCAGTGTGCCAAGAGGGTGATGAGCCAACCCTGGTATAAAGAGAGCTCCCTTGGCGATGTCTTAGCCTTGGCCACAGGGAGAGGGGATTGTCCAGTCATGTAGGGCCATCCCCACATCTGGTGGATGCCACTTAACTTGGGAGCTGACTTATTTCCTTAACTGACATTAAGAGATGAGAAAGTAGTCACTGAGGAGGGCATGGCAACCCACTCCAGTGTTCTTGCCTGGAGAATCCCATGGACTGAGGAGCCTGGTAGGTTATAGTCCTTGGGGCTACAAAGAGTCAGACATGATTCAGTGACTTAGTACACACATACCAAGGCTATCATTTCAATAGTTTATGTCTTTGAAGTGCCTTTGTTTGAAAATAGGGACTCAGTCTCAAATCTCAAATCTCCAGGTTCATCAGTGAATGCTCAGCCCTTTATTTATATCTTAATTTCTTTCTCTGAATAAAGTACTTAAAAAAGTTACATGAATGGAATCTATTTCATCCACTTTCTCCCTTTCATCTCAGCTGTTATTATTTCAATAATTCCTACCGAGCATGGAAAACCAGGTTTTACATTAGCAAAGTCCTAATGTATTCCATAAAGAAGTCAAAAGGACTGAAAGAAGGATGAGTGCTGAAGAACTTATGCTTTTGAACTGTGGTGCTGGAGAAGACCCTTGAGAGCCCCTTGGATAGCAAGGAGATCAAACCAGTCAATCCTAAAGGAAATCAGCCTGAATTTTCATTGGAAGGACTGATGCTGAAGCTGAAACTCCAGTACTTTGGCCACCTGATGTGAAGAACTGACTCATTTGAAAAGACCCTGGTGCTGGGAAAGATTGAAGGTGTGAGAAGGGGGCGACAGAGGATGGGATGGTTGGATGGCATCACCAACTCAATGGACATGAGTTTGAGCAAACTCTGGGAGATAGTGAAGGACAGGAAACAGTGGCATGCTGCAGTCTGTGAGGTCGCAGTTCTGACATGACTTAGCCACTGAACAACAATAACAAGAATGTATCCCATTTCTTAAAGCTCTTTCTCAGAGCATTTCAATTAGGGTTGGTTGGCCCATTGTCTTGGAAGGAGAAGAGATAAGTGTAAGTCTCCAGTCTCCTTGGGTATGTTCATCTCAGATATATAGGGTGTTTTCATGATAAGGTACAGAAAACTTACACAGAAATTATTCAGTTGGCTAAACTATTTTCCTCAGGAGCATTGTCATGAACTTAAAGCTAAGAAATTAAGAGAATTGACATGACAGATCAGATCCTTTTAGTACTAAAGCTGAGATTCCTCCCCATCACCCTCAACCAGCTTCCTCTCTATTGCAGAAGATTGGGTAGTTTTCCTAGAGCTTTCATGAGTGTGAATCTACAACTTTATACACAAGACCCAGCACAGTGTGTCCAAAGAACTCTCCTAGAGTTTTATTGAAGGTATACATTGGGTTACTGGTTACCTGTCTTTCATCCACTTTACAGCAGGAGAGGGGTCCCCAACAGCTTTACAAGGCAAGGCAATGTCTTTCATCCAGGGAGTAGTCACCGTGCCACTGAAGGTCAGGATTCGTGCAGGAGCTGGACCACCAAACAGAGAAGAAGCACAGTCACTCTATGGATTCATCTACAGAGGCCAAGATGACCTTCCCTAAACCAGTGACACCCCGCAAAGGTGAGTGCAGCCCTGCCAATCAATGCCACACTTCTCAACACGATTCCTTGTATCAGAGTGTGTCTAAGGGACTTTCATTGTACGAATATATGAACTGCTGAACATCCCTACTGTAGTATTTTCTCCCCTTGTATCAATTAGACACGGTGATCCCAAATTAAATACGTGGGACTTCATAAACCTAGCAGCTCCAATTATTTTTTGAAGCACTTTATTAAGCAATTTATCTCACCTCCCCAAACTGCACATTAAAATATACTTTTAATATCTGAGAGAAGAGACAAAACAAAACATAAAGCCCCAAGACAGGAAGAGGTAAAACTGAAACGACTTCTATTTATCAGTTTTGTGGTACTTTCCCAGCTTTTTTATATGAGCTTGATCTTCAGCACAAACGTTAAGGGAAATAAACGTTAAGGGAAAAATTCCAGAATGACCTCTCTCGAAGCATCACTATTTGTTTTGGACAGTGATTCAGATGCTGGAACAAAAGCTTCTCCTGGGGACATCGGGCACTGGGACAGTCCCAAAGCAGCCAAAAACCTTGGGGATGGGGGAAGGGAAACGCCCAGGGCAGTCCTGTTTGCAGGGACCTCCTTGGATGCCGGAGGGCCCTGTACTGACAGGTTCCTAGCATCATCTTCTTGGGTGAGACACAAAAGCTGGCAGAGGCACCAAGAGATGAGTCCTCTAGAGGCAAAATGATCTGCTTGGCCTCTGCCATACCCTGGGACCCTGGTTTCCAGGATGCTCCCTCCAGAAGCTCAGCCCATCTAGATGCACAGACAAGAAGCCTGCAGGCAGAAGCTGTTCCAATCTGATTCTGGACTCAAAAAAAATGGGACCAGTGTTGGGACCCTTGCACCATTTTGGACTTGAGAGTTGAGATTGACCAGTGGACATGGGGAACAGGCTCCTCAGGAAAGTACTGGAATTCGAGGAAAGGTGAGGTTCCTGGAGCCAACTCAACAGGATTCACCTGGTCTAGAACACAAGTCATTATGAACTAGCAGACAACTCTGGCTTTTGTTGTTTTGGGCACTGGAGGCCAGAGCAGAGAGTGAGGAAGTGCCAGTGGGCTCAGAGGCAAAGTCTATTTTATGCAGGAAATGTTATAGCAAAACCCATCCACATGCTTGAAGCAACATGCTCTGCCCGCAAAGGAAACTGTGGCTCTTCCTCCTGAGAGGAGTGTTTTCAGAGGCGGCCCAGCGAGGAGACCTTGTCACCGTGGAATGCTCTTTCAGTAATTGACATTTCTGACTTTCCATCATGGTAACAAAAATATCCTGGGCAGGCGGCATTGGATTTCTGACACTGAAAGCCCCTTTCATACCTTTCAGACCATTCTTTTATATGAGGAGGAATGTTCATGCAGCAAAATGGGGGTTGATTAGGGAAACTCAGTTAGAAGTCGGGCTTTTAAGCTTTCCAATAGCCCCTTCCCCCTGTAAAAATACACATTTTTACATTGAATTCCAGAAACTGTACATATGTTATGTGCGTGTGAATGAAAATAAGGTTCTACACATGAATGCTCACTGTGTCATGCATTCTGATATTTTCTACTTTTTTTTTTCAGATACCATTTTGACCAGATCATGTCGGGACAATTAACTTTGGGGTGGCTTGTAGATTCATGGAAAATTGCAGTTGTTAATGACTGTGGCAACAGAAATGAACTGCAGTGTGCCAAGAGGGTGATGAGCCAACCCTGGTATAAAGAGAGCTCCCTTGGCGATGTCTTAGCCTTGGCCACAGGGAGAGGGGATTGTCCAGTCATGTAGGGCCATCCCCACATCTGGTGGATGCCACTTAACTTGGGAGCTGACTTATTTCCTTAACTGACATTAAGAGATGAGAAAGTAGTCACTGAGGAGGGCATGGCAACCCACTCCAGTGTTCTTGCCTGGAGAATCCCATGGACTGAGGAGCCTGGTAGGTTATAGTCCTTGGGGCTACAAAGAGTCAGACATGATTCAGTGACTTAGTACACACATACCAAGACTATCATTTCAATAGTTTATGTCTTTGAAGTGCCTTTGTTTGAAAATAGGGACTCAGTCTCAAATCTCAAATCTCCAGGTTCATCAGTGAATGCTCAGCCCTTTATTTATATCTTAATTTCTTTCTCTGAATAAAGTACTTAAAAAAGTTACATGAATGGAACCTATTTCATCCACTTTCTCCCTTTCATCTCAGCTGTTATTATTTCAATAATTCCTACCGAGCATGGAAAACCAGGTTTTACATTAGCAAAGTCCTAATGTATTCCATAAAGAAGTCAAAAGGACTGAAAGAAGGATGAGTGCTGAAGAACTTATGCTTTTGAACTGTGGTGCTGGAGAAGACCCTTGAGAGCCCCTTGGATAGCAAGGAGATCAAACCAGTCAATCCTAAAGGAAATCAGCCTGAATTTTCATTGGAAGGACTGATGCTGAAGCTGAAACTCCAGTACTTTGGCCACCTGATGTGAAGAACTGACTCATTTGAAAAGACCCTGGTGCTGGGAAAGATTGAAGGTGTGAGAAGGGGGCGACAGAGGATGGGATGGTTGGATGGCATCACCAACTCAATGGACATGAGTTTGAGCAAACTCTGGGAGATAGTGAAGGACAGGAAACAGTGGCATGCTGCAGTCTGTGAGGTCGCAGTTCTGACATGACTTAGCCACTGAACAACAATAACAAGAATGTATCCCATTTCTTAAAGCTCTTTCTCAGAGCATTTCAATCAGGGTTGGTTGGCCCATTGTCTTGGAAGGAGAAGAGATAAGTGTAAGTCTCCAGTCTCCTTGGGTATGTTCATCTCAGATATATAGGGTGTTTTCATGATAAGGTACAGAAAACTTACACAGAAATTATTCAGTTGGCTAAACTATTTTCCTCAGGAGCATTGTCATGAACTTAAAGCTAAGAAATTAAGAGAATTGACATGACAGATCAGATCCTTTTAGTACTAAAGCTGAGATTCCTCCCCATCACCCTCAACCAGCTTCCTCTCTATTGCAGAAGATTGGGTAGTTTTCCTAGAGCTTTCATGAGTGTGAATCTACAACTTTATACACAAGACCCAGCACAGTGTGTCCAAAGAACTCTCCTAGAGTTTTATTGAAGGTATACATTGGGTTACTGGTTACCTGTCTTTCATCCACTTTACAGCAGGAGAGGGGTCCCCAACAGCTTTACAAGGCAAGGCAATGTCTTTCATCCAGGGAGTAGTCACCGTGCCACTGAAGGTCAGGATTCGTGCAGGAGCTGGACCACCAAACAGAGAAGAAGCACAGTCACTCTATGGATTCATCTACAGAGGCCAAGATGACCTTCCCTAAACCAGTGACACCCCGCAAAGGTGAGTGCAGCCCTGCCAATCAATGCCACACTTCTCAACACGATTCCTTGTATCAGAGTGTGTCTAAGGGACTTTCATTGTACGAATATATGAACTGCTGAACATCCCTACTGTAGTATTTTCTCCCCTTGTATCAATTAGACACGGTGATCCCAAATTAAATACGTGGGACTTCATAAACCTAGCAGCTCCAATTATTTTTTGAAGCACTTTATTAAGCAATTTATCTCACCTCCCCAAACTGCACATTAAAATATACTTTTAATATCTGAGAGAAGAGACAAAACAAAACATAAAGCCCCAAGACAGGAAGAGGTAAAACTGAAACGACTTCTATTTATCAGTTTTGTGGTACTTTCCCAGCTTTTTTATATGAGCTTGATCTTCAGCACAAACGTTAAGGGAAATAAACGTTAAGGGAAAAATTCCAGAATGACCTCTCTCGAAGCATCACTATTTGTTTTGGACAGTGATTCAGATGCTGGAACAAAAGCTTCTCCTGGGGACATCGGGCACTGGGACAGTCCCAAAGCAGCCAAAAACCTTGGGGATGGGGGAAGGGAAACGCCCAGGGCAGTCCTGTTTGCAGGGACCTCCTTGGATGCCGGAGGGCCCTGTACTGACAGGTTCCTAGCATCATCTTCTTGGGTGAGACACAAAAGCTGGCAGAGGCACCAAGAGATGAGTCCTCTAGAGGCAAAATGATCTGCTTGGCCTCTGCCATACCCTGGGACCCTGGTTTCCAGGATGCTCCCTCCAGAAGCTCAGCCCATCTAGATGCACAGACAAGAAGCCTGCAGGCAGAAGCTGTTCCAATCTGATTCTGGACTCAAAAAAAATGGGACCAGTGTTGGGACCCTTGCACCATTTTGGACTTGAGAGTTGAGATTGACCAGTGGACATGGGGAACAGGCTCCTCAGGAAAGTACTGGAATTCGAGGAAAGGTGAGGTTCCTGGAGCCAACTCAACAGGATTCACCTGGTCTAGAACACAAGTCATTATGAACTAGCAGACAACTCTGGCTTTTGTTGTTTTGGGCACTGGAGGCCAGAGCAGAGAGTGAGGAAGTGCCAGTGGGCTCAGAGGCAAAGTCTATTTTATGCAGGAAATGTTATAGCAAAACCCATCCACATGCTTGAAGCAACATGCTCTGCCCGCAAAGGAAACTGTGGCTCTTCCTCCTGAGAGGAGTGTTTTCAGAGGCGGCCCAGCGAGGAGACCTTGTCACCGTGGAATGCTCTTTCAGTAATTGACATTTCTGACTTTCCATCATGGTAACAAAAATATCCTGGGCAGGCGGCATTGGATTTCTGACACTGAAAGCCCCTTTCATACCTTTCAGACCATTCTTTTATATGAGGAGGAATGTTCATGCAGCAAAATGGGGGTTGATTAGGGAAACTCAGTTAGAAGTCGGGCTTTTAAGCTTTCCAATAGCCCCTTCCCCCTGTAAAAATACACATTTTTACATTGAATTCCAGAAGCTGTACATATGTTATGTGCGTGTGAATGAAAATAAGGTTCTACACATGAATGCTCACTGTGTCATGCATTCTGATATTTTCTACTTTTTTTTTTCATGCCTAGTCTAGATTCCTTGACTCTATTCCATTCTCTTCATTTCAGTTCTTTAATATGTTGACTCTAACTCCTAAAATTCATTCCAGGACTTAGGAGTGCTTTTCCACCAGCGTTTTGTGAAAGCACTGGCTAAAACCACTTCATCTTCAAGCCCAGCACCCCCGGTTTCTAGAATTAATGCCTGTTGGTGGCAGTTAGCATGTATAGGATCCCACTGCGAAATTCTAAGACTAAGCAAACTGGAGCAGGCAAGAGAATCACGTAGAATCTTTGGTGAAAAAATGCAGATTCCTCCTCTGGCTCTGTGATTCAGGAGATCTCAGAGGGGCTCTCCAGGAGGCTGGCTTTGAATGAGGACCTCAGGTGATTCTAATCAGACATTGTGCCTCACCGGCAACCTGGATGTCCTTCCCAGTTCCTGTGGTGCTCTAGCTACATGGCCCTGAGCTCTGTGCTGCCCCCTGACCCTGGGCTCCCTCCCAGGACACCATTTCTCCAGGACTGGGTCTGTGGTTGCATTCTGCTCCTCCTTGTACCAAAGCCTCAGCCCTCTTCCTGAACCTAACTCTGGATTTTAGAGCTTATCTGCCAGCTTGCCTTGACCTCCCACAATTACAACATAAGCTGTACCTGTCTCTTTCACCTTTGGGCAGCCCCGTCTGTCCAGCTTGGACCTTTTGACCATTATGGTTTACAGTTTGCCAGGGTCTGGGGCTCCTGGGTGGTGCCAGCCCTTTGGATGCTTGCACCACCCTAGAGGCATTCCCTCACTCAGCTCCTTTGTGGAAAGTCCATTTCGATCATCATCTCCAACTCTGGGTGAACCCTAGTTAAGAGTGAGAAGTTGGAATCTTGGAAGATTTGTTTTTTCTTTCAGGTACCTGGAAGCCTTATGAGTACTAAATTTCCAACGTGGTATATTCTAGAGTCAGGAGCATCTCTGGTTGGCTTGGAATTGTGAGGTCAATACATTTCTTCATTGACGAGAGCTAATTTATGAGGAGTCTGAACGCTGTGCGGCAGCAATTACCAGAAGTCAAATAAGAATATTCTGTGTCTATATGTGCTTTTTGGGGCCAGTATAACATCTTAATGTGAAGA
The DNA here is from genome assembly GCA_006410675.1 of Oreotragus oreotragus. Lineage (NCBI taxonomy): Eukaryota > Metazoa > Chordata > Mammalia > Artiodactyla > Bovidae > Oreotragus > Oreotragus oreotragus. The sequence continues at coordinate 53,700 of SJYX01013426.1, forward strand.
TATTACATCCACTCTGTGGAACTTTTTGTTCCTAAAACAGACTTCATTTTGTTACCTAAGGTGTTTACAGCATTCTGTCAATAGCTTCCCTGGTGACTCAGGTGGTAAAGAATCTTTCTACAAGGAAGGAAACCCAGGTTCAATCTCTGGATCGAGGAGATCCCATGGAGAAGGAAATGGTAATCCACTCCAGTATTCTGGCCTGGAGAATTCCATGGAAAGAGGATGTTGACAGGTTACAGTCCAGGGGGTCACAAAGAGTTGGACACAACTGAGCAATTTTCACTTTAACATCAATTTAAGAAGAACTAATGATTTTCTTACAGTTGTCAGGTTTCAAATTCCACAGACCCAAAAACAGACATTTCTCTTTAAGAAGCATGATACCTGATTTTGAAGATGGTAGAACTTGCTTGGGAAGGAGTAATGTAGCGATTTTCACTCTAAGAGATGGATGGGGGCTCCTTTTCCTAATTTCTCCTAAGACACTGGCAGTCGTAAAGCTGCTCATCCATGGGAGGTGGTTTTCCGATTGGCACAAAAGCCCAGTGCCAGCTAGCAGTGACCCATTTCTTGGGCTGAAATGGGTAACATGTGGTATTCTGGTTTACTTGATTTGTAGGGCATTATCAGCTTTTTTTCAAAGAGAACAGAGGTGTAAAGCCAGTATGACTGTAGCGGGAAATAAGGTCCTTCCTGCAGCATGCCACCCACCTTTAGCAACAGGCTCCACGGTAATGATTTCACTGCTGTTGCCTCTGCCAGCTGAGGTCACGGCCACCACCCAGACGCTGTACTGACGATTCCGACTCAGGTTAGGAATTCTGTAGGAAAATGAGTCAGGAGAGGCTTCAAACTCGCTGATCACCTGTGAGAGGAGACATAAATGTTCCCACATTCAAGGAGGCAATGGCACAAGTGAATCTCCTAAAGGAACGGTTATCATGTTATCTGTTAGGAGAAACAAAAGCCACCCTCGTCCTTCTCTAAAAGCTGGGGCTTACAATTTCTACATAGTCTGCATGTCTTAATGCTGCAGCTTTGACAGCCACCAAGAGTTCAGAATGTGGAAGCAGTGACAGATTTTATTTTCCTGGGCTCCAAAATCACTCAAATGGTGAATACAGCCATGAAATTCAAAGACCCTTGCTCCTTGGAAGGACAGCTATGACAAACCTAGACAGCATATTAGAAAGCAAAGATATCACTTTGCCAACAAAGGTCCATATAGTCAAAGCTATGGTTTTTCCAGTAGGGCTGTACAGATGTGAGTTGGACCATAAAGAAGGCTGAACACCAAAGAATTAATGCTTTCAAACTGTGGTGCTGGAGAAGACTCTTGAGAGTCCCTTGGACAGCAAGGAGCTCAAGCCTGTCAATCTTAAAGGAAATCAACCCTGAGTATTCATTGGAAAGACTGATGCTTAAGCTGGAACTCAAATACTTTGGCCATCTGATGTGAAGAGCTGACTTATTGGAAAGGACTCTGATGGTGGGAAGGATTGAAGGCAAAAGGAAATTGGGGCAACAGAAGATGAGAGGATTAGACAGCATCATCGACTCAATGGACATGAGTCTCAGCAAAATCCAGGAGATGGTGAAGGAGAGAGCAGCCTGGCATGCTGCAGTCCATGGGGTCGCAAAGAGTCAGACACGACTTAGCAGCTGAATAACAACAAGGGGTAATTTAACCCTTTAAATATGGGTCATGACACATCTGTTTTCAGCTGGGATGGAATACCAAGAACAAGACGGATCACCCTACCCGAGACAACCAAGGAACACACAACATATGTGAAACAACAGTTTCAAAGGCATTGCACATCAGGTGTTGAAGGACAGTGATTCCTTCCCTGAAATATGGGAAATAAATGAGGTGACGCCTACAGCTGCAGGGTTGTTACAGTTTTGTGAGTTTCCAGGCCATGGCATTGAGAAGGGAACCAAGGAGAAGACCAGCAGCTTCCCTGAGTTGAGGAGACAGAGCTGAGAGCCTGGGAGGGGGCTGGAGTACACAGTAAGGAGTACTATGAAGAAAACATCCTGGAGAATTTTGAGAGGGTCACTCTTGGATCTTAGCTGAGCCGATATGTGCATATGGAAAAGCTCTCTGAAGCCAAGGAAAGGACCACTGGAAAGGATTGGAGGTTCTAATGCTCAGCTTTCACACAAGGCTAGCAATAGTGCCTGTTCCCACCAGCCAGACAGGAAGCCTTCAGGATCGATGGGCCATTGGATATTGTGCATAGCGTTTTGATGGTGGGGGATAATTAGCCCTAGATCGAACAGTGTTCTTGTGTTGCCTACCTGCATGCATGCTAAATCACTTCAATTGTATCTGACTCTGTGACCCTATGGACTGTAGCCTGCCAGGCTCCTCTGTCCATGGGATCCTCCAGGCAAGAATACTGGAGTGGGTTGCCATGCCCTCCTCCAGGGGATCTTCCAACACAGGGGTGGAATCCATGTCTCTTATGTCTCCTCCAGTGTTCTTTACCCCTAGGTGCCACCTGGGAAGCTATTGCTTAACAATTATTAAACTCAAGATTCATGAAGATCAAACCATCACCAAATAACTGCATCCATGGACAAAAGTCAAAAAGGTTTATACTTTCTATAGGAATAAAAAAATCCAATAAGGTAAAAGACATAATATTTGGCATCCAATACAAGTTTTCTAGATATGAATAACCCAACTATGTAGCAACTAATGAACAGATAAAGAAAATGGAGAATTATTCAACAATAGAAAGAAATGAAGCACTGATACAGCTTAACTTCCATAAATCATGAAAACACTGTACTAAGTGAAAGAAGCCAATCACAACAAACTATTTACCAGATCACTATGCTTAGATTATCATATTAGGCTATGTCATATTAGATTAATATGATTGTCATATGAAATTAATAAGATTACCTTGTATGAAATGTTCAGAATAGGCAAATCCATGGTAACAGAAAGTAGATTAATGGTTTCCCAGGGAAGGATAGAAGAGGGGAAGAATGGGGGTAGATTAACATTGGGCGTGGGTTATTTGGGGGATGATGAATGTTCTAAAATTAGATAGCAATAGGGGCTGTACAACACTCTAAAATCACTGAATTGTATACTATAAAAGCATGGATTTCATGGTATGTGAACTATAACTAAAACAGAAAAACCTGTTAAAATGGATGGACCTAGATGATCATACTAAGTCAGAAAGTAAAAGACAAATGCTATGCTATCAGAATCACAGACACAGAGAACAGACGTGGGGTTACCAGGGGACAGAGGGTAGGGCAGGGTGGATTGGGAGTTTGGGATTAGCAGAGGCAAGCTGGTGTACACAGCGTGGGAAAGCAACACGGCGCTACTGTATAGCACGGGGACTGTATCCAACACCCTGTGAAGATAATACGGGGACTGTATCCAATACCCTGTGATGATAACATGGGGACTGTATCCAATACCCTGTGATGATAACACGGGGACTGTATTCAACACCCCGTGATGATAACACGGGGACTGTATCCAATACTCTGTGATGATAACACAGGGACTGTATTCAACACCCTGTGAAGATAATACGGGGACTGTATCCAATACCCTGTGATGATAACACGGGGACTGTATTCAACACCCTGTGAAGATAATAAGGGAACTGTATCCAATACCCTGTGATGATAACACGGGGACTGTATTCAACACCCTGTGAAGATAACATGGGGACTGTATTCAATACCCTGTGATGAAAACATGGGGACGGGAACTGTATTCAACACCCTGTGATGAAAACACGGGGACTGTATTCAATATTCCATGATGAGTTGCAATGGCAAGACATTAAAAAAAAAATGCATGGTTGAATCGATGCTGTGCAGCAGAAATTAACACACCATTATACTTGGATAAAATAAATTATAAAAAAAACTTAAAAATGCAAAGAAACAATAAAAAGCAAGATTCATACAGACAATATAATTTAATCAATCAAAACTGACCTATAATTGACAAAGATTTTACAGACAAGGGCATTAAAACTGTTATAATTGTATTATAGTTGCATTATAACTATAGATATTAAAAGCCTAAACATTACATGAATGATATAAAAAGACCAAAATCAAACTTGAGATGAAATTATAATATATGACAAGAATTATATACAGGATTAGATTAATAGTAGATTAGATCTTACAGGAAAAAAAGGGTTACAAACTTGAAGTTATATTACTAGATGAAGAACAGAGATAAAAGAGAATACAAAATTTAACAGCATTAATGAGCTATGGGGCAACATCAAGCAGCTTAACATATATGTAGTTGGAGCCACTAAAGGATGTAGGACAGAAAAAAAGTGTTTTAAGAAATATTGGTTAAAATTTTTTGCAATTTGATGAAAACTATAAGCCCAGAAAGCCAAAAATCTAAATAAAATCCAGCTATAAAATATGAATAAAAACATGCCAAGGCACATCATAATCTAATTAAGAGGACAGTCTTAAAAGGAGATAGAGAAAAAACAGATACATTAAGAACAAAGACAACATGTCAGATCTCTTATATGTGGAATCTGAAGAGGAATGATACAAATAAAGTTTTGTCTCACCGATTAATATATCTTATTTATAAAACAGAAACAGACTAACAGACTTAGAGAATGACATTATGTTTGCTGGGGGCAAGGAGAATGGGGGGGCTAGTTAGGGAATTTGGGATCCACATGTACACACTGCTGCATTTAAAATGGACAGGCATCAAGGACCTACTGCATAGCACAGGGAACTGTGTGTCGTAATGTTATGTGGCAGCTTGGGGGGGGGGCAGTTGGAGGAGAATGGGTACTGTACATGTGTGGCTAAGTTGCTCTGCTGTGCACTGGAAACTATCACAGCATTGTTAATTGGCTATGAAAGTGAAAGTGACACCACTCAGTCGTGTTGACTCTTTGTGACCCCATGGACTGTAGCCTACCACTCTTCTCCATCCATTGGATTTTCCAGGCAAGAGTACTGGAGTGGGTTGCCATTTCCTTCTTCAGAGGATCTTCCCGACCCAAGGATTGAACCTGGGTCTTCCAAAGTGTAGGCAGACACTTTACTGTCTCAGCTACCAGGGAAGTAATTGGCTATGAAGTGAAGTGAAGTCGCTCAGTCGTGTCCGACTCTTTGTGACACCATGGACTGTAGCCTACCAGGCTCCTCCATTCTAGGGATTTTCCAGGCAAGAGTACTAGAGAGGGTTGCCATTTCCTTCTCTAGGGGATCTTCCCAACCCAGGGATTGAACCCAGGTCTCCTGTATTGCAGGCTGTGGCTTTACCATCTGAGCCACCAGGGTGACTATAGCTATATTGGACTATAGCTATACTGGCTATAGTCCAATAAAAAGTAAAAAGTTGAAAAAAGGAAGGGTGTCAGCCAGTCTTGTCAAAAACAATTTTAGTCTGAATATCTTCCCTTAAGTCATATATTAAGAGCACACTCTTCCAAGACATGGAAGCAACTTAAATGTCTAACAACAGAGGAATGGATAAAAAAATGTGGTACACATATATATCATAGAATACTACTCACCATAAAAAAGCAGAAAATAATGCCATTTACAGCAATATGGATGGACCTAATGACTGTCATGTTGAGTGAAGTCAGACACAGAAAGACAAGTATCATATGGTATTGCTTATATGTAGAATCTTATGAAAGAGTAAAAATGAATTTATTTACAAAACAGAAGTACAGTCACAAATGTAGAAAACAAACTTATGATTACAGGGGGAAATAAACTGAGAGATTGGGACTGACATATACACACTATTATACATAAAATAGATAACTAATAAGAACCTGCTGTAGAGCACAGGGAATTCTACTTAATACTCCGCACTGGACTATCGCACAGAGTCTGACATGACTGAAGTGACTTAGCAGTAGCAGCAGGACTATCTGGGGAAAATCTAAAGAATGAATGGATATATGTGTTGATATATGTATAACTGATTCACTTTTCTGATTCATACACCTGAAACCAGTACAACATTATAAACCAAATATACTCCAATAAATTTTTTTTTAAAAAGATAAACAAGTACTAGGGTGCAATATACAACATGATAAGTAAAATTAACACTGCTGTATGTTATATTATGAAAATTAAGAGAATAAATCCTAGGAATTCTCATCACAAGGAAAAATTTTTTCTATTTCTTTAATTTTATATCTATATGAGATGATAGAGGTTCACTAAACTTACTGTAGTAATCATTTCATGATATGTGTAAGTCAAATAAGTATGCTGTACACCTTAAACTTACACAGTGTGGTATGTCAATGATTCATGTCAATGTATGACAAAACCAATAGAGTACTGTAAAGTAAAATAAAGTAAAATGGATGCTCTAAAAAAAAAAAAAAAATTAAAAAAAAAGAAAAAAAAAAGAAAAGTGGAAGAAAAAAATGAAAAAGATAACAATGTAGTGTGGGGTTCATAAATCATATAAAAGTGAAATGTATGCAAACAACTGCTCAAATGTTAGGAAGGGAGAAAAAGGAAGCATACTATCTTAAGGTTTCAAACTATCAGTGAAGTGCTTAATATCACTTGCAAGTAGAATGTAGAAAGTTAAAGGAAAGTGAAAGTCTCTCAGTCATGTCCAACTCTTGGCTACGCCATGGACTATATGGTCCACGGACTTCTCCAGGCCAGGATACTGGAAGGTCTTGGTGGCTCACCAGGTAAAGGTAAAGGAGTGTGTATTAATTCCAAATAAGCCATTAAAGTTACAAAATAAGAGTACAGTGAAAGCAACGAGCCAACAAAAAATAAAATGGAATTATTAAAAAATATTCAGTTGATTATTCAGAATATTTTCAGATATTTTCAGAATATTACCAGCGATAAAGAAAGTAATTTTATAGTGATAAAGGGATCAATTCATCAAAAGAACATAGAAATCTTAAGCATCTATGAATTTAATTACAAAGCAGCAATCCAGACATAAGACCAATACAGAACTTAGCACTGAGAAATGAGGTGCTGCTGTAACAAACACCTAAACATGTAGAGGTGGCTTTGAGCTGGGTAGAGTCTGGAAGAGTTTTGAGGGTGATGCTAGAACAAGTTGAGATTGCCATGAAGCAAGTGGTAAGGCTAATTTTGATGAAAGTTCAGAAAGAAGAGGAGACCTGGGGGGAAAGCCTCAATCTTCTCAGAGAATACATAAATAATCATGAACGGGAGGCTGGTACAAATGGGGATGTTAAAGGCCATTTCAGTGGATGGATATCAGGAACATGCTGGACAATGGAGAAAAGGTAATCCTTGTTACAAAGTGGCAAAGAAGCTGGCTGAACTGTGGTCTGCGAATGATGAAACTGGATGTCTAGCCAAAGACATTTCTAAACGAAGTATTGGTTACTAGTGACAGTGGTAGGAAAACTGAGAAGACAGACATAAATTGAAGAAGGAATTGTGAAGCAGAAAGGAACTAGGACTTAACAATTTGGAAAATTCTTAGCCTAACCATATTGCAAGGAAACTGAGGTAGAGAGGAAGCGACTCACTGAGGTCACAATGCCAGACAGCGGTGAGCAGAGGCTCAAGTTCAGTACTTCCGATCCAAGTGCAGCGCTGTTTTTCCCACTCCATGCTGCCAATTACAAGCAAGCCAACACAGGAAGGGTTGACTTTTACCCTTGTGAGCTGTTAAGTAAGCCTTATGTAGGTCAGGAGGCTGCATAAGCTGCAATCCCAGTACTGCAGTCAAACAGGGGACACGGATGTTTGCTATTTTTGTTTTGTTGTTTAGTGGCTAAGTTGTGTCTGACACTTTTGTGATCCCATGGTCTGTAGCCCACCGGGCTCCTCTGTCCATGGGATTCTCCAGGAAAGAATACTGGAGTGGGTTGTCATTTACTTCTCCAGGGGGTCTTCCCAACCCAGGGATCCAACCCAAGTCTCCTCCGTTGCAGGCAGAGTCTTTACTATTGAGCCAATAGTATACCTCCTAATTGTCATAAAAGCCATGCTCCCTCAATAAAAATAGCATCAGAGAATTTCCCCTTGTCAACTATTTGACGTACAGGTAGCTCGTGTCAGAGGAGTAAAGGAGACCATATGTCTCTTGCACAGAGTGCTCAGAGGTGCCTGCATGTGAGGGTGCACATGAGCATCTGTGCTCCACTTGTCCCTTTATCCACCCTTCCCCCCCCCCCCCAACACACACACCAACCTGATTCCTCTTTAGAAAATCAAGGGAAAAAATGAATCCCTCTAGAAGTTCGGAGGGAATTTGGCTTGTTTCCTGGAAAACCGAAGAGACGATTCCAAAACTGTGCATACGCTTGTGTTCTGCAATGTTTGAAGGCTATGCTGTTGCCAAATTAATTATACGAAGCTTATGATGTGCAAATTATAACAATTGTTTCTATTGAACACTCAGCATCAACAGAGCATTAGAATATCTTCTGTGAAGAGTGCATAGTCTTTAGTTAAAACTCAATCACTCCCCTGTCTATAACATACAATTGGTCTTTATGCATTGAATTTTTACCTGAAACATGAGCTAAAGCTAAACATGAGGTTAAAATCAATGATAAAAATATGACTTCTTAGGTAACAATATTTGTTGTACTATTTACATAGATGATTAACTAAAAGTTGAAACAAAGAAGGTTTATGCATAAAACCTTCCCCCCACTTGGAATGATTTTTTCTCTATAGATTAGGATGGAAAACAAGAGTCGAGCTAGTTTGGGGTTCCTGCTGGTTATTTGGGAAAATTGGTTACATAGATGCTGCCACTATGCTGCCCTGATGACTTCCATAATTGGGCACAATTTTTTGGTCTCAGCAGAAGGGCAAGCAGAAAATTGACTGAACAATTTAAACAATTAAAGAGGCAATTCATTTTCTTTGTACACACACACACATATATATATATATGTAACTGGATATTAAATGTAACTTTTCTTGTTTTCATGAAGTTTTAGCAACATCCTTAAGAGGTGAGAATAGTTCCAAAGACACCAGTACTTTCTTGCCTTACAAAAATGTGAGACCATCTACCCAGGGCTTTCTGATTCTAATGTTTTGATGGACATTTACCTCTGAGTCTCATAAGAGGCTGAGTCAAGAATAGGATATTTTTGCTGATGGATGTCTGTGTGCATTCCCACCTATGGATTGTAGAGGCCTGTAAGCTCACCTTAGAGACTGGTGAGTCACACCTGAGAAGATTAAATGCTAATTCAGCTCACAGAGGAGAGAAGGCTGTGCAGGAACTAGCTGTCATTTGCAGGTTGTTGGTTAAGGACTCTCACATATGGTCCCATAGAGGGAAGCAAGGCTCATAAGTGTGAGATGTCTCCAATAAAGAGGTTTACTGAAAATTATATGATGTTTGTCTTAAACAGCACTATTTATCCATTGTTGTTGTTTTTTAGTCTCTCAGTCATGTCTGACTCTTTGCAACTCCATGGACTGTAGCCCGCCAGGCTCTTCTGTCCATGGGGATTTCTAGGCAAGAGTACTGGAGTGGATTCCATTTTCCTTCTCCAGGGGATCTTCCCAACCCAGGGATTGAAACTGCATCTCCTGCAAATCTGGCACATTGCAGGCAGATTCTTTACTGCTGAGCCACTGGGTAAACCCTTTACTTATCCATCTTGTTCTTGTTAGTCTTTCAATCATATCCAACTCTTTGTGACCCCATGGACTATAGCCCACCAGACTCTTCTGTACATGGAATCTTTAGGCAAAAATACCGGAGTGGGTTGCCATTTCCTTCTCCAGGGTTACTTGTCCATGAAAGTGAAAGTTGCTTAGTTTTGTCCAACTCTTTGTGACCCCATGAACTGTAGTCCATGGAATTCTCTAGACCAGAGTACTTTCCCTTTTCCAGAAGATCTTCCCAACCCAGGGTTCGAACCCAGGTCTCCTGCATTGCAGGCAGATTCTTTACCAGCAGAACCACAAGGGAAGCCCAAGAATACTGGAGTGGGTAGCCTATGCCTTCTCCAGCAGATCTTCCTGACTAGATGGTGCATAATTCAACCATTGCTAACATGTTCAAGAGGTGGCAACAGGCAAGAGAAAAAGAGCTATATGGGAAAAAGATTGATTGGAAACTCATTCACCGTAGTGAAGCTAATCTATTTGTTTAAATCCTTTCCCTTAATGCTCAGCCAAAAATGACTGTTCTGAGAAAAAGGGAAGATGACTATTACTTCCTTATGAAAAGTTTTCCTTAACATTCTACATAGTGTATAATAATATTGATTCTATTAATATTTCCTTAATTTTGTTTTTATTGGATGCCAGATTTTCCAACATGAGGATTAAATCATGTTTAAGCTGACTTGCTAATTTCTACCTTCATTCCGTTATATATGATGCTACCTCCTAAATGCTGGGACTGTTCAGTGAGAAGTATTTATTTCATTTCCATATTTTTCCTGATACTTCAACCAGGCTAATCTTCCACAAATTTTGAAGCATTAAATGAACACAGAGGGATATAATAGAAAAATAGAATAGAAAAGATCATAGTAGAGCTTCACTCTGCTGTGGGCAACAAGACAGGAAATTGTAGCATAAGGAAACACAGACTCCCAGGATAGTTTCTTAGGGATGAATGAATCAAATCTGGTAAAAGGAGAAATTGTGGGGAGGGTAGAAAGACACTTTTCTCTATATTTAAATATCTAACGATTTAATTTCCTTTCTGGTAAATCTTTAACTCTCTAATGTCATCATTTTCAGTCAGGACAGAGATATTAGCCATTCTAGAAGATGTGATTATCCCCCAAAATAAAACATGAATTAATCCTGAATGGCACCCCACCCCAGTACTCTTGCCTGGAGAATCCCAGGGATGGGGGAGCCTGGTGGGCTGCTGTCTATGGGGTCACACAGAGCCGGACGCGACTGAAGTGACTTAGCAGCAGCAGTAGACATACAAAGCCAATCAACATTCAGAAAGCTCTGATGCCAGGTATATGACTTATATAGGCTTGGCTCTTCACAGGAAGTTTTGTTCCACAGCTCATTTTCGGTTTTAAACTTTTTATTTTGTATTGGGATATAACCTATTAACAGTGTTGTGATAGTTTTAGGTGAACAGCAAAGGGACTCAGCCAAATGTGTACATGTATCCATTCTCCCCAAACTCCCTCCCATCCAGGCTGCCATATTACACTGAGAAGAGATCCATGTGCCAGACAGCAGGTTCTTGTTGGTTATACACTGTAAATACAGCAGCCCACAACTCATTTTTAACTCTGGTCTATGCCAGCATGATGGAACAGACAGAGAGTCTGTAGATTGGGCCGGCCAGTTATTCCAAGCCCATCATAAATTCCTATTAGCTATTGAGAAAAAAAAAATATGTTTTCNCCCACAACTCATTTTTAACTGTGGTCTATGCCAGCATGATGGAACAGACAGAGAGTCTGTAGATTGGGCCGGCCAGTTATTCCAAGCCCATCATAAATTCCTATTAGCTATTGAGAAAAAAAAAATATGTTTTCTCATCTAAAAACTATTTAAACATGCTGATTATACCAGAAACCATTTAACCTGATGTTGATTATTAGGTCATCAATCACTCTCCACTGAAATCCTTGAAGTGACAGTGAAGTTCTATATTTCTTAGTCCATGAGAGATGGTTAAATAAGAAGAGCAGGGTTCTTCTCTTTAGCTGGTGTCATGTAGAAAGGGCAATCTATAGCTTTCTTGAGGGAAGACTTTGATATTATTTTGGGACCCACACTTGAATTATAACGTGTGCAAGTATTTTATCTTTTGAGCCGTTGCAGATATAGTGCTTGTAAATGGAATGCTCATGGGTTTTTGCTGTGGGAGGTGGGCTGTTATGCCAACACTACTGCATTGCAAGTATGGAGGCTGTTGTTTAGTCGCTAAGTAATATCCAACTCTTTTGTGATCCCATGGACTGTAGCCCACCAGGCTTCTCTGTCCATGGGATTTCTCTGGCAAGAATACTGGCATGGGTTGCCGTTTCCTTCTCTAGTGGATCTGCCTGACCCAGGGATTGAACCCGTGTCTCCTGCATTGTAGGTGGACTCTTTACCTCTGAGCCACCAGGGAAGACCATATAGAGGCTGATATGTATGGAAATCTGCGATGAGCCTTGACAATGGGTATAGGACACCTGGGGTCAGTCATATAAGCTTGCTGGACTACAGATCTCTTCTTTGGGCTGTGCAAATGCTCTTAATATCATGCCTAGTGATAATAAAAGTTCATAAATAGCTGTTGAGCTTGAATTCATAGACATTTATGGAGTTTTATTCCTTTGTATAAGGGGGCTTTCTAGGTGGCACTAGTGGTAAAGAAAGTATGAAGTGAAGTGGCTCAGTCGTGTCCAACTCTTTGTAACCCCATGGGCTGTAGCTTACTGGGCTCCTCTGTCCATGGGATTTTCCAGGCAAGAACACTGGAGTGGGTTGCCATTTCCTTCTCCAGGGGATAAGAGGTGAGAATAGTTCCAAAGACACCAGTACTTTCTTGCCTTACAAAAATGTGAGACCATCTACCCAGGGCTTTCTGATTCTAATGTTTTGATGGACATTTACCTCTGAGTCTCATAAGAGGCTGAGTCAAGAATAGGATATTTTTGCTGATGGATGTCTGTGTGCATTCCCACCTATGGATTGTAGAGGCCTGTAAGCTCACCTTAGAGACTGGTGAGTCACACCTGAGAAGATTAAATGCTAATTCAGCTCACAGAGGAGAGAAGGCTGTGCAGGAACTAGCTGTCATTTGCAGGTTGTTGGTTAAGGACTCTCACATATGGTCCCATAGAGGGAAGCAAGGCTCATAAGTGTGAGATGTCTCCAATAAAGAGGTTTACTGAAAATTATATGATGTTTGTCTTAAACAGCACTATTTATCCATTGTTGTTGTTGTTTAGTCTCTCAGTCATGTCTGACTCTTTGCAACTCCATGGACTGTAGCCCGCCAGGCTCTTCTGTCCATGGGGATTTCTAGGCAAGAGTACTGGAGTGGATTCCATTTTCCTTCTCCAGGGGATCTTCCCAACCCAGGGATTGAAACTGCATCTCCTGCAAATCTGGCACATTGCAGGCAGATTCTTTACTGCTGAGCCACTGGGTAAACCCTTTACTTATCCATCTTGTTCTTGTTAGTCTTTCAATCATATCCAACTCTTTGTGACCCCATGGACTATAGCCCACCAGACTCTTCTGTACATGGAATCTTTAGGCAAAAATACCGGAGTGGGTTGCCATTTCCTTCTCCAGGGTTACTTGTCCATGAAAGTGAAAGTTGCTTAGTTTTGTCCAACTCTTTGTGACCCCATGAACTGTAGTCCATGGAATTCTCTAGACCAGAGTACTTTCCCTTTTCCAGAAGATCTTCCCAACCCAGGGTTCGAACCCAGGTCTCCTGCATTGCAGGCAGATTCTTTACCAGCAGAACCACAAGGGAAGCCCAAGAATACTGGAGTGGGTAGCCTATGCCTTCTCCAGCAGATCTTCCTGACTAGATGGTGCATAATTCAACCATTGCTAACATGTTCAAGAGGTGGCAACAGGCAAGAGAAAAAGAGCTATATGGGAAAAAGATTGATTGGAAACTCATTCACCATAGTGAAGCTAATCTATTTGTTTAAATCCTTTCCCTTAATGCTCAGCCAAAAATGACTGTTCTGAGAAAAAGGGAAGATGACTATTACTTCCTTATGAAAAGTTTTCCTTAACATTCTACATAGTGTATAATAATATTGATTCTATTAATATTTCCTTAATTTTGTTTTTATTGGATGCCAGATTTTCCAACATGAGGATTAAATCATGTTTAAGCTGACTTGCTAATTTCTACCTTCATTCCGTTATATATGATGCTACCTCCTAAATGCTGGGACTGTTCAGTGAGAAGTATTTATTTCATTTCCATATTTTTCCTGATACTTCAACCAGGCTAATCTTCCACAAATTTTGAAGCATTAAATGAACACAGAGGGATATAATAGAAAAATAGAATAGAAAAGATCATAGTAGAGCTTCACTCTGCTGTGGGCAACAAGACAGGAAATTGTAGCATAAGGAAACACAGACTCCCAGTATAGTTTCTTAGGGATGAATGAATCAAATCTGGCAAAAGGAGAAATTGTGGGGAGGGTAGAAAGACACTTTTCTCTATATTTAAATATCTAACGATTTAATTTTCTTTCTGGTAAATCTTTAACTCTCTAATGTCATCATTTTCAGTCAGGACAGAGATATTAGCCATTCTAGAAGATGTGATTATCCCCCAAAATAAAACATGAATTAATCCTGAATGGTACCCCACCCCAGTACTCTTGCCTGGAGAATCCCAGGGATGGGGGAGCCTGGTGGGCTGCTGTCTATGGGGTCACACAGAGCCGGCCGCGACTGAAGTGACTTAGCAGCAGCAGTAGACATACAAAGCCAATCAACATTCAGAAAGCTCTGATGCCAGGTATATGACTTATATAGGCTTGGCTCTTCACAGGAAGTTTTGCTCCACAGCTCATTTTCGGTTTTAAACTTTTTATTTTGTATTGGGATATAACCTATTAACAGTGTTGTGATAGTTTTAGGTGAACAGCAAAGGGACTCAGCCAAATGTATACATGTATCCATTCTCCCCAAACTCCCTCCCATCCAGGCTGCCATATTACACTGAGAAGAGATCCATGTGCTAGACAGCAGGTTCTTGTTGGTTATACACTGTAAATATAGCAGCCCACAACTCATTTTTAACTGTGGTCTATGCCAGCATGATGGAACAGACAGAGAGTCTGTAGATTGGGCCGGCCAGTTATTCCAAGCCCATCATAAATTCCTATTAGCTATTGAGAAAAAAAAAATATGTTTTCTCATCTAAAAACTATTTAAACATGCTGATTATACCAGAAACCATTTAACCTGATGTTGATTATTAGGTCATCAATCACTCTCCACTGAAATCCTTGAAGTGACAGTGAAGTTCTATATTTCTTAGTCCATGAGAGATGGTTAAATAAGAAGAGCAGGGTTCTTCTCTTTAGCTGGTGTCATGTAGCAAGGGCAATCTATAGCTTTCTTGAGGGAAGACTTTGATATTATTTTGGGACCCACACTTGAATTATAACGTGTGCAAGTATTTTATCTTTTGAGCCGTTGCAGATATAGTGCTTGTAAATGGAATGCTCATGGGTTTTTGCTGTGGGAGGTGGGCTGTTATGCCAACACTACTGCATTGCAAGTATGGAGGCTGTTGTTTAGTCGCTAAGTAATATCCAACTCTTTTGTGATCCCATGGACTGTAGCCCACCAGGCTTCTCTGTCCATGGGATTTCTCTGGCAAGAATACTGGCATGGGTTGCCGTTTCCTTCTCTAGTGGATCTGCCTGACCCAGGGATTGAACCCGTGTCTCCTGCATTGTAGGTGGACTCTTTACCTCTGAGCCACCAGGGAAGACCATATAGAGGCTGATATGTATGGAAATCTGCGATGAGCCTTGACAATGGGTATAGGACACCTGGGGTCAGTCATATAAGCTTGCTGGACTACAGATCTCTTCTTTGGGCTGTGCAAATGCTCTTAATATCATGCCTAGTGATAATAAAAGTTCATAAATAGCTGTTGAGCTTGAATTCATAGACATTTATGGAGTTTTATTCCTTTGTATAAGGGGGCTTTCTAGGTGGCACTAGTGGTAAAGAAAGTATGAAGTGAAGTGGCTCAGTCGTGTCCAACTCTTTGTAACCCCATGGGCTGTAGCTTACTGGGCTCCTCTGTCCATGGGATTTTCCAGGCAAGAACACTGGAGTGGGTTGCCATTTCCTTCTCCAGGGGATCTTCCCAACCCAGGGATTGAACCCAGGCCTCCTGAATTGTAGGCAGATGCTTTACCGCCTGAGCCACAAACTCACCTGTCAAAATAGACATGAGACACAGGTTCGATCCCTGGCTTGGGAAGATCCCCTGGCGGACGGCATTGCAACCCACTCCTGTATTCTTGCTTGGAGAATCCCATGGACAAAGAAGCCTGATGGCTGTAGTCCATAAGGCCACAAAGAGTTGGAAATAACTGAAACAACTTAGCATACACCCACACAAGATAAGTTTGCTCCTCAAGGGACAAGATATAATCATGGTTTGGCAAATTGGAGGGTTGATTAAAATAAGGGATCTGACACACTCCTACTAAAACCTAGAAGTAAAATCATTTGAATTCCCTTCCAAAAATCATCCTTGTCATATTCAAGGGCATGGGTTCATATTTATAAAATGCCCTGGAAAATAAATGTAAATTTCATGCATTTGATTCAAAAATATATTTATAGCAAGTTTTTAGCAAGGCTTCTGACATATTTGCATCTTTAAAATTGTACCCAGGGTGGAAAATGCAGCGACAATGTACCCAGAGTGGAAAATGCAGCTAATTCACTTTTGACACCCAAGTCAGACAGCTCATATCTCCAGGGTTCAGCCTTCCTGTGTTATGGTTTTAGATCTGGTGGGTAGAGCCGTGCATTTCTGAGGCATCTGACAGAATCCTCCTCAAAAGAATGGGAAGCTTGGAAGGTTGATCTTATCTTGGTGTTTCCGTTTCACCCCATGAAAAGCCTAGGAACAGTGTCTTCCAGACCTATTTTCACTCCCAAATTATTCCTTTTTTGGGAGGTGCTAAGTCACTTACTCATGTTCAGTTCTTTGCATCCCCATGAATTGTAATCCTGCCAGGCTCCTCTGTCCATGGGATTTCACAGGCAAGAAAACTGGAAGGAGTTGCTACTTCCTTCTCCATTCAAAAGTAAAAGTGAAAGTCGCTCAGTCATGTTCGACTCTTTGTGACCCCATGGACTGTATAGTCCAAGGACTTCTCCAGGCCAGAATACTGGAGTGGGTAGCCTTTCCCTTCTCCAGTGGATCTTCTCAACCCAGGGATTGAACCCAGGTCTCCCGCATTGCAGCGGATTCTTTACCAGCTGAGCCACATGCTGGTGTATTAATTTTCCTTTTGTGTCTAAGAAACTATTTAACTGGAAAATAAAATTAGCCATAATGAGCTACTTTAAATGCTCTTTAGTAATTTCTATAAAACTGGATGTTTACCCAATGATGGCTGAATCCATTTTCAAATCTCTTACACTATTTAGCTCAATGGACTAATTTGTAAAGCCTTGTAAAGCCTTCTTTAATCTCCTCAATCAGGTGTCATATCCACTCTTTGTTTGGTGGTGGTGGCTTCATCACTCAGTAGTGCCCAGCTCTTTGTGAGCCCATGGACTGTAGCCCACCAGGCTCCTCTGTGCATGGGATTCCTCAGGCAAGAATACTAGACTGTATTTCCATTTTCTTCTCCAGGGCATCTTCCTGACACAGGGATCAAACTCATATCTCCTGCATTGCAGGCAGATTCTTCACTGCTTAACCACCAGGGAAGTCCTGCATACATCCATTATGGTCCTTATCTTTATTGCCCTTTGGATTAGTCTCCATGCAATCATTTTTTTTTCTCATTTCTTTTCTGTGGTTTATTTCTAGTTTCATGTAGGTGTGGTCAGAAAAGATGCTTGAAATAATTTCTATACTCTTAAATTTACTGAGGCTTGCTCATGCCCTAGCATGTGGCCAATCCTAGAGTACTCTTCAGATTACAGTTTTGCATGTTCTTACTGTCGCTCTGCTGTGGATGCTTCAGGCACTCTGAGAAGGGCTTTGTCTTTCCTGTCCCTCCACTTACCTCCCAAGGAATCCTAGGTCAGAGTACTGCAGTTTGGGGACCTTCTAAGCACTCATTAGAATTGACTGAAGAAGTTTCTGTTGTCTAGTGACTTTAATAATGACCTAGAATTTATTTGAATACAACAGAAAAAATGTGTAGAGAATGACTATAGAGTTGCGGACTGTTCAGATCAAATTATTCAGCAATTCTGATGGATATAAAAAGAATTCCACTTTAAAAATTTTCAATTAACTTTTTAATGAAACACTAATTCCATCAAAGAAATATGGTGCTTTAAAAAGCTTTAACATCTAATTATTAACCTCCTGTTTTAAAAAATTGAATGCTCTGATTTTGTAGATAGAACATTCACAGAAGTGATTAAAAAAAAATACCTCCCTCGAAGCAGAATAAACAAAACGATAGCTCTTTTAATTATAGGGCAATGACTCTTTCAGAGCATATAAATCTTTCTGTTTAGTGGCAGAGAAATACCCTGGATTACATAAAGAATAGTTAGTTGGATCGATTTAAGATTTGCCTCTTTTTAAAATTTCTATGTATAATACGGTTTGACCTGATTTCCATTTTATTCCACTATTTTCATCTCTAGAAGAAGATAATATTTCACAAAGATCTTCCTAAAGAAATAGACTAAGATGATCAGTTCTCATTGAAATAATAGCACATTAAAGCTACTTGTTCTCCATCAGTCCGTTTTGGTGTTTTCCTGTGTATTTTACCAAGATCACTTGATTGGCTATTATGTAAATGGTTATGGACTACTTTTAAAAAAGAGTTCCAAGAATAAACTATTTTAATTTTGGGTCTCCCATATATAAACATTATTGTTACAATGTTTTGGAAGTGAATTACAGTTGATACCCAGAAAAGGCAATAAAGAAAGTAGTCTCTCCATGCTATTGTTTAAAATCCGGGTATCAGTTCAATAACCAGACAGACATTTCAGGATTCTTGTATTCCTCATTCTCTTTTTAACAAAATCACCTCCATTTACTATAATTTTGGCTCATCCCTTTCCCATTGTCATACTATCTGCCATAAAAATTATCTCTCTGTAAAAGTGTTTTATTAACTTGATTGCTATCACCTATTCAACAAATTTTACACAAAAGAACAGGTTTAGGATTATATAACTTTTCACATATGAGAAAGAAATTGTGAGAAGGGCTCTTCTCAGTGATACACATAACAGAGGTATAAAATACAGTTTTGGGAAAGGATAGCCATTCTTAATTGAAGAAGATTTAAAGCCATTTATTTCCTTAAATAGCAACCCATGTCTGTATCAGGCCAAGTCAAAAAGATGATCTGTTTTCAAAGCTGGAATCTTTCAAAAGCTCCAAAAGCTAGTTGATCAAAAAGGCATTTTCATCTATGACTACTCAGGTAGAGGTAAGAAGCAATGAGGAAGTTTACACCACTGTCTACTCTGAATGAATTGTAGCTCAAAGCCAGTATGTGTATTGGCAATTTATCTGCAAAATTGGGCATGCAATCTTGTGAGACTGGGATTGAAAAGCGAATTTCAGGGCCTGTTTCTGTACAGAAATTCCATTTGATTATATGCTTCTATTTTCCTTTGTTCAATAAAGTACAAAATCAGGTTCAGGATTTTAAAGATCAAGCTTTTGCCCAGTCTTAACATATGTGTTGGGCTTCCCTCACAGCTCAGTTGGTAAAGAATCTGCCTGCAATGCAGGAGACCCAGTTTCGATTCCTGGGCTGGGAAGATCTGCTGGAGAAGGGATAGGCTACCTACTTTAGTATTCTTGGGCTTCCCTGGTGGCTCAGCTGGTAAAGAATCTACCTGCAATGTGGGAGACCTGGGAATATCCTGGATTTTGATCAGTTAGAGAAACTGGACAACTTCACCTGATTGATGCCTAATATAACTGAAGGACAACTGATGGTGATTTATTTTTTTAATTATATGGACTTCACAGAAATATTGAGCAGTTATTGGCTGGTTTATTGAGAATAGAAAGAACCAGATTATTGTTTATCTTTTTTAAAGAATCAGATTATAAAACGTAACATGTTCTTCCCCTCACTCTTCAAAGACTTGGAGTCCAATAAATATATGTAAATTGCAGCATAAAAAGTTTAAAACAGATTTAGAATATATTTCATCAGAACTGGCCATGAAATACTGAACTGGCATCCCACCAGGCTCTGTCCATGGGATTCTCCAGGCAAGAGTACTGGAGTGGGTTGCCATGCCCTTCTCCAGGGGATCTACCTGACCCAGAGATCGAACGTGCATCTCTTATGTCTTTTGCATTGGCAGGTGGTTTCTTTACCACTAGCACCACCTGGGAAGCCCTGTGTTTCACAAATACATATGCAGTTAATCACATGCCAGCAGGTCTTTGTCGCACTTTTGTGTGGCAGGCACAGATTAGACTTTATCTATGCTGAAGCTGAAACTCTAATACTTTGGCCACCTGATGTGAAGAACTAACTCATTGGAAAAGACCCTGTTGCTGTGAAAGATTGAAGGCAGGAGGAGAAGGGGATGACAGAGGATAAGATGGTTGGATGGCATCATCGACTCAATGGAACATGAGTTTGAGCAAGCTCCGGGAGGCGTGCTGCAGTCCATGGGGTCATAAAGAATCAGGCATGACTGAGCAACTGAACTGAGCTGATGGTCTTGTGATTAACCAAATTTTACTCTAGCAATCAGTACCATAAGTACAATCATATGCCTGGGGGAAAAAACTAGAAAAGTTTTCTTAAGACAGACCAACATCTCAGCATTTAAAAATCAGCTCTTTTTTATTTTATAAAATTTATAAAAATTTTATAAAAATTTGGGGAAGTATATTCTTGAGCTTCCTTAGAAAGACTTAGGTGTTTCATGCACTTAGCGTGTACACACAAATGAAGAACATGACTGTGTATTCTTTGGGTGACTTCTGAGAGTGCTAAGTCACTTCAGTCCTGTCTGACTCTTTGTGATCCTGTGGACTATAGCTCGCCAGGCTCCTCCATCCATGGGATTCTCCAGGCAAGAATACTTATATGTGGGTTGCATTTCCTAGTCCAAGTGTTCTTCCCAACCCAGGGATCGACCACCTCTCCCATGTCTCCTGCATTGGCAGATGAGTTCTTTACCACCAGTGCCACCAGGAAGTCCAAGTGACTCCTGGTATCTCCATAATTTTCAGCTTTGCTATTATAGAAAAAAAAAAAAAAAGATGTCCAGCAGCAGGTCATGTAGCTGAAACTATGGAAGAATGATTTCCATGTCTGTGATTCAAAAGTGCAGGCGTTCTGTCTAAATCCTTCTGGGATGGAAGGAAAGAATCCCAAAGTATTTAACACACTTTCCCTGCCTTATTAAGCAGAAACTTCATTATTCAATTTAACCTCTATTGGATGACTCATAGCCATCATCCAGAAGATTTAATTCAACATAGCATTTGCTGAATACCCACTATTTCAGCATAATATTGGGATTTCCAGGGTATAACAATGACTAACAGGGGTTCCTGTACTTAAGAAACTGGCACAGTACTATGGGAGCCCAGGTCTGCCCATCTCACAATGATGTCAGAGATTACAGTTATGCCAAAGAGGAGCTAAAAATCAGTGCTGGGGATGCTGAAGAGAAATGGAGCCTACTTCTCTGGGGAAGGCGGTAAGCTGTCAGGGTGGAGAATCTGGGTCCTGCTCCCTCGGGCTGCAGCCCCTGTCTTAACCTTGCTAAGCTGTGTCCTGCACAGTCTGCATGTCAGTACCAGTACGAAGAAGAAAATAATAACATCCCCTCTTGCATAAGGTCATNAAATAAAAAAATAAGAGAAAAAATCCCATAGAACAGAAAATACCAGAGAATATCACAGTGCATTGTGTGTAGTAAGTGAAGTGTTGTTTACAAGGCTTTGGTTTTGTGTGTGTGTCTGTGTGTGTATGTGTGTACTGGAGTGTGATCATAAAATGTATTTCTGATTGTGAGTCATGAGGAAACAAGTTTGAAAACTTCAGGCAGAGAGCATTTGACACAATGAGTTTTCCAGGTGGCTTAGGGGTAAAGAATCTGCTTGCTCATGCAGGAGATGTAAGAGATGTGGATTTGATCCCTGGGTTGGGATGATCCCCCTGGAGGAGGGAATAGCAACCTACTCCAGTATTTTTGCTTGGAGAATCCCATTGACAGAGGAGCCTGGTGGGCTATAGCCCAGAGATTCACAAAAAAGTGACATGACTGAGCAACTGAGCACACATTTAGCACATAGCTCACAACCCAGATAATCACGATGGTGTGATCACTCACCTAGAGCCAGACATCCTGGAGTGTGAAGTCAAGTGGGCCTTAGGAAGCATCACTACAAACAAAGATAGTGGAGGTGATGGAATTCCAGCTGAGCTATTTCAAATCCTGAAAGATGATGCTGTGAAAGTGCTGCACTCAATATGCCAGCAAATTTGGAAAACTCAGCAGTGGCCACAGGACTGGAAAAGGTTGGTTTTCATTCCAATCCCAAAGAAAGGCAATGCCAAAGAATGCTCAGACTACCACACAATTACACTCATCTCACATGCTAGTAAAGTAATGTTTAAAATTCTCCAAGCCAGGCTTCAGCAATATGTGAACCGTGAACTTCCAGATGTTCAAGCTGGTTTTAGAAAAGGCAGAGGAACCAGAGATCAAATTGCCAGCATCCACTGGATCATCCAAAAAGCAAGAGAGTTCCAGAAAAACATCTATTTCTGCTTTATTGACTATGCCAAAGCCTTTGACTGTGTGGATCACAAGAAACTGTGGAATATTCTTCAAGAGATGGGAATACCAATACCACCTGACTTGCCTCTTGAGAAACCTGTATGCAGGTCAGGAAGCAACAGTTAGAACTGAACATAGAACAACAGACCGGTTCCAAATTGGGAAAGGAGTATGTCAAGGCTGTATATTGTCACCCTGCTTATTTAACTTATATGCAGAGTACATCATGAGAAATGCTGGGCTGGAGGAAGCACAAGCTGGAATCAAGATTGCCGGGAGAAATATCAATCACCTCAGATATGCAGATGACACCAGCCTTATGGCAGAAAGTGAAGAAGAACTAAAGAGCCTCTTGATGCAAGTGAAAGAGGAGAGTGAAAAAGTTGGCTTAAAGCTTAACATTCAGAAAACTAAGATCATGGCATCCAGTCCCATCACTTCATGGCAAATAGATGGGGAAACAGTGGAAACAGTGGCTGACTTTATTATGTTGGGCTCCAAAATCACTGCAGATGCTGACTGCAGCCATGAAATTAAAAGAAGCTTACTCCTTGGAAGGAAAGTTATGACCAACCTATATAGCATATTAATAAGCAGAGGCATTACTTTGATAACAAAGGTCTGTCTAGTCAAGGCTATGGTTTTCCCAGTGGTCATGTATAGATGTGAGTGTTGGACTATTAAAAAAGCTGAGCACCGAAAAATTGATGCTTTTTTTTTTTCTTTTTGATATAGTGGTGCTGGAGAAGACTCTTGAGAATCCCTTGGTTGCAAGGAGATCCAACCAGTCCATCCTAAAGGAGATCAGTCCTGACTATTCACTGGAAGGACTGATGTTGAAGCTGAAACTCCACACACTTGCTATCTTGGTTTGAATGTTGTCTGGACCTGCTGGAAGTTACATTCTTGCTTCCCAGAAGATTTGCTTAATTCTGAGGTGTGGGGTACATGGAGGAGAGTCAGCTGCTATGAGTCTCGTTGGCTTATCCAGAAACATCTACTGAGCCTTATGATGTGCAGGAACTGTCTAGCAATATTATCTGAAACTGGAATAACTGAGGTGGATCACAGCTCATTGATATAATGTTTAGGCTTACTGATTTTTATTCTTCATTAATGAGAAGTTTCCTTGGAGGAGGAAATGGCAACCCACTTCAATATTCTTGCCTGAAAAATACCATGGACAGAGGAGCCAGGCAGGCTACAACCCATGGGGATGCAAAGAGTCAGATGCAACTGAGCATCAAAAAGTTCGGGCTATCTAATTGCACATTTCTACATCCATCAGCTTAGCACTGCAAAACAGACAATTTCTACATCCTCATGCTTCTGTAATATATAACCCTTCTCACAGTCTGCTTTTAAGTGGGGAGGGTTATTAGAAAGGAAGCCCAGGTTAGCTCCCTTCTACCTGGGACCTTACAAGGCTAGCTCACTTCTTCAGATTTCCATCACTTCTCATAGAGCATGAATTGATCATCCAAACCATTATATACTAAAATAATAACCATGGTCCCAAAATGATATGGATGAATTCCTGAATCAAACAGACTTTGAGATTTTGTTCTGACTGGGAGGAGGTGGATGTCTCATGGCATCAACTAGCCCCCTACAAAGAGATTAATGTTTACCAAGCACCACTTTTAGGCAATCAGTCTTGAGACAAATTTACAGTGTCTTGTCTGGCAACACACAGTTTCATATTCTGATGCCTTTTTACTAAGCCGACCTGAGAGAACACCATGAAACAAATGCCTATAATCAGACAAGGCATTTCACATATTAGGAGAAAGTGCCTGTGTCTTTTAACAAAGCCCTTCCACAAGGAAAGGGGATGAATCGAGGACCTTCAGAGAAAATTTACATCTGTTAAGGAGGTTAGCCGAGGGACTCTTATAAAGAAGATTAAATTACACAGTGTGCTGTGTCCTAATTTATCCTCCCATGTTCTACATTTGACTATGAAGTCATTTGAAAGAAAAAAAAAATCAGATACATGAGCAGGGAAAATATACAGAACTAGGACTGCCCTCTTGTGTTTCTTTGGCTACATAGGCAGAAACACAAAAGCCTCAGAAAATTGATAGCATCCAGTTTTCTGACTTAAAATTAAATTGCAGAAACTAAAAACAGGGGAAAAAAAATCCCCCCTTCTAGTAATTTATAGTTTCTTATTCACTCCATGGGAAAGTACAGACTAGTAGAGGGAATTTTTCAGTTCTTCACCTCTGAAGAGACTTGCATTAGTTCTCTCTCATCTTTCCTTGTAATGGTATTATTTCAAAAATAGGTCTCATATGAGAAATCTCTGCATCTCACACTCAATTTTGCTGTCAACCTAAAACTGCTCTAAAAAATAAAGTCTATTAAAAATAGACCTCATGGTCTTAAATAGTGTTTGAAATAGACAAGTAGCAGTGAGGCTCTAGAGATGGAAGAAAACTGATTCTGATTACTTTTCATTATTGAGGACAGCTCTGGGGTTCTGGGCTTTCCTAGAAGCTTAATAAGTGGCACTTCCCAGGAGACCATAGGCACCTCGGTGATAATTGTACTTCTAGATCAACAGTGTTTGTTTGTTTGTTTTTTAATATGGTCCATTCTTGCCTAGAGAATCTCATGGACAGAGGAGCCTGGTGGGTTACAGTCCATGGGGGTCATAAAGAGTCGGACATGACTGAAATGACTTAGTGAAAGTCACTCAGTCGTGTCTGACTCTTTGTGACCCCCTGGACTATACAGTCCATGGAATTCTCCAGGCTAGAATACTAGAGTGGGTAGCCTTTCCATTCTCCAGGAAATCTTCCCAACCCAGGGATCGAACCCAGATCTTCCACGCTGCAGGCAGATTCTTTACCATGTGAGCCACAGGGGAAGCCCCAAACGACTTACCATGCATGCAAAGGTAGCACAGGCTTCCGAGGTGGCATGAGTGGTAAAGAATTAGCCTACCAGCGCCAGAGATGCAAGAGGTGTGGGCTCAATCCCTGGGAAGTTTCCCTGGAGGAGGAAGTGGCGACCCACCTCAGTGTTCTTGCCTGGAGAATCCCAGGAGAGAGGAGACTGGTGGGCTACAGTCCATGAGATCGCAAAGTGTTAGATAGGACTGAGTGCAAGGCAGAGCAAAAGACAGCACAGAGATGCCTGCTAGTGGTTGGAAGACACCAGCGGGGTGAGAAGTTCGTTGCATTTCCCTGCTTTTATGATTGGCTCGATCTCACTACTGTAATTTTTGGAAGGCTCTTGTTGAGAAGGTTCTGGGAGGTTGAATCCCATTATTCTGTGCAGGGAGAGACTGGAAATCCCTGAGCAAATCATTTATATTCCATCTTACACACTTTTCCATCATGAGATCAGGCTAGCAACTCCTCTTTTTATAGGATGAAATTTGTAGGCTGGGAGGATGAGGACTAACACGGCACCCTAGGTCCACAGATGTGAGCTTGCTCAGCAAAGCCTCAGTCACTCAGAACTAATTCCAAATAAGCCAGGTGGGGGCTTTTAGTTTAGACGTAGAGTCAATTGGGAAGATAGACGAGAGTGATCTGCTGGTTGTCCCTATACCCTTCTGGATTCTCTCTAGTTTGTTGGTGTCAAACAGTAATTGTGAGTCCTACGGCAAATAGGCAAGGAATGACTGAATAAAAATAAAGAAACCCCAAATTGAGAGTACCTTTGACACATATATGCTACCTTGTGTAAACAGATAGCCAGTGGGAAGCTGCTGTACAACACGGGGAGCCCAGCTCAGTACTTTGTGATAACTTAGAGGGGTGGGATTGGAGGGAGGCTCAAGAGGGAGGGAAAATATGTATACGTATGGCCAATTCATGTTGTTGTACAGCAGAAACTAACACTATACTGTAAAGCAATTATCCTGCAATTAAAAAAGTAAATGAAAAAAAAAAAAAGCCCTTTGAATGCTAGTGAAATGTGGACACGCTTTCAGCAATAAGTTAGCATCTCTCTGGTGAATGCGATGCTATGTCAGGGCTGATGATCAGCGGGTCAGAACCTGCACAGGGACCTCAGTGCTTGGCCTCTGAGCAGAGGAACAGGGCCACCCACTGTTGTCATCTACGCTGCTCTATATCTCCAGACTTTGATGGCAGGATCTGACGCAGGATTCAGCAGGTGAGAATTAATAGCATGTTTGCAACCAAATAAGGAAGTCGCACAAGTTCTGAAACCCAACTGTGAGCGTATTACTTCTAAGTCTCCACTGTAACTCCAGAGGTGCTGCTGTTGATGTATAAACAGTGTAACGTACAACTGATACTTTTCAGTGAGAGATGAGCCCCTGTGAGCCTCAGCCCCGCTCTCCCCCTGGCTCCCCACTGTTAATCAGCCTCACTTTTTAGGGGGCCACCAGGCCTCTGGACCCATTTAGACTCCAGACTTGGGAAAACATGCCATTTTAATTAAAAATTAATTACTAAATTAGTTCAGGAATGCTATTCAATCTTTAAAAGGAAGGAAATTCTGACACATGTTACAGCGTGGATTCACCTCGAACACACTCAGTGAGATAAGCCAGGCACAGAAACACTATCTGATTCTGCTGATATGTATGAGAGTCCTAGATTTTCCTGAGTTGGGAAGATCCCCTCAAGATGGAAA
Organism: Oreotragus oreotragus; assembly: GCA_006410675.1. NCBI lineage: Eukaryota > Metazoa > Chordata > Mammalia > Artiodactyla > Bovidae > Oreotragus > Oreotragus oreotragus. The sequence goes on from SJYX01013426.1 coordinate 80,781, forward strand.
TGGACTTCCCTGGTGGCTCAGATGGTAAAGCATCTGTCTACAATGCAGGAGACCTGGGTTCGAGCCCTGGGTTGGGAAGATCCCCTGGAGAAGGAAATGGCAATCCACTCCAGTACTATTGCCTGGAAAATCCCATGGATAGAGGAGCCTTGTAGGCTACAGTCTACAGGGGCCGCAAAGAGTCGGACACGACTGAGCGACTTCACTTTGCTTTCACTTTCCAGTATTCTTGCCTAGGAAATCCCATGGGCAGAGGAGCCTGCTGGGCTACAGTCCATGGGGTTGCAAAGAGTAGGACATGACTGAGCGACTAATACACACAGACTTGGGGTGGTTGCCAGGGCCCAGGGGAGAAGAGGTGGGGAGTTGGTGCTTAATGGGGACAGAGTTTCAGTTTGGGAAGATGAAAAGAATTCTGGAGATGGATGGTGGTGATGGTTGCCCAGCAATGTGAATGGACTTAATGCCACTGAACCAAACACTTAGAAAAGGTACATTTTATGTTATAATATTTTACCACAATGAAGCCAAACTTAATTTGCATATTCATTCCACAAGCACTTATTGAATGGCTATGCAGGTCAAGTTTCATGCCAGGAGCTGGGAGATAGAAGGATGGATTGGATATAGTGCCTACCTCAGAAAAGGCCATAAACATTTCTATGAAAACATCATCAATGTGATGAACCATTTTTTTGTTTTCTTTATGATGTCCTTCTTGGATATTCAGTTTTTTATTGTTTGTATAAGAAACAGTTTAACTCTGTAAGTATTATTCAGTGATGATATTAATGAAAATAAATACTGCACTTTGAAATATTAAGTACTCTAACTTTTAATTCTTCCACAATGAATGAAGCTAACTATTGTCCTTGGGGGCTTCCCAGGTGGCCCTTGTGGTAAAGAACCTGCCTGTCAATACAGGAGACTCAAGTGATAGAGGTTGGATCGCTGGGTTGGGAAAGGGCATGACAGCTCACTCCAGCATTCTTGCCTGGAGAATTCCATGGACAGAGGAGTCTGGTGGGCTGCAGTCCATGGGGTTACAGAGAGTTGGACATGATTTAGCAACTGAGCACTTGTGCACACACACACACACACACATCTGTCTCTTATACACATCTAGATGTGTATAAGAGACAGGTCCATGGGGTTACAGAGAGTTGGACATGATTTAGCAACTGAGCACTTGTGCACACACACACACACACACACAAACACACTGTACTTGGGAGGGTCACAGATTGTTGATAAAGTCCCTCATTTCTAGGACAACAGAGGTTTATCTGCTGCTAAGTCTCAGCGGGGAATGGGCAGGGAAGGAAGGCAAGGTGGGAAGTGGGAAGCAGGCGGGGGAGGCGTTTGAAGACAAGTGCAACAGCAAAATCAATAGGCGTTGTCCACTGGCTATCAATTAAGCCTTCTGGGTTTTGATTTTGATAAGCCAGCTGGCAGTTTTGTGGGAACTCACCCAATAAACAATAATTCCAGACAATTGTGTCCCTTGGAAGAATTCAGGTCTATTTTCAAATGAGGTGGTAATGAGAACCTTGCTTTGTATGTGGAGACAGCAGAGAGAAAAATAAAACCATTGGGAAGACCCAAGTAGGTGGAAACAAAAGAAGGATGACCCAGATGGGAGACCGAGGCTTGTTTCTGGAAGGTGCTTGAAAGGAACGGGGTGATTTACAAACTTACTGTGGGGTAGGGGTGTGAGCAGAAGATTGTGTACTTTCGGATGACGCCGTTCAGCTTGAGGGGCGGCAGCCACGACACGAAGACCATGGAGGCGGAGGCCGCTGCCGCCTTGACCCCGGCAGGGGGGCCTGGAACTGGAAAAGGAGGATATTTAGTCACAAGATGAGGGTCCTTCCTCCTCCCCCAATGCTGCACCCAACTCCGTCCCCCTACCCCACAGGACCCTACTGGCCTGGCCACGCTCTCTGCTCTGCTCTTCAGGAATCGGTGTTGGAGTCTGAATTGTGTCCCCCCACACCTGTGCAAACTACAAACCGGTACTTGCCAGTCCACCTCTACAAGGATTAAATCACGGCCACTGCAACTTCTGACTTTCAACACCCCTGGAAAGGAGTTCAGTGTGGAAATCAGGAATTCAGCCCTCTGTGCTCTGGGAAGAACGGGCTGAACAAGTCTCCAGATAGAGAAGAAGATTTATGAGCCCACTTCTTGCCTCTCCTCATATCTAGAAAAGCACTAAAAGCTTTCATGGTGATCTGCTCCTTATGACCAGCAGTGAGTCTCTGCCAAAACATATGTTTGATTGTGAGTAACTCCTTCACAAAATATACACTGACCATCCCCCTACTTCTTTGGGGTGGTTTCTCAGAGCTATCTGAAAACCTGTCTCCCGAGATATAGTTCTCATTATGCCACAAATAAAACTTAATTCAAAATTCTCCCGTTGTGCTTTTTTTTTTCCAGTTGACACCCACATGTTGAAGCTCTAACTCTACTACCCCAGAAAGTGACCTTACCTGGAGATGGTATCTTTACAGAGACAATCAAGTTAAAGTGGGGTCATGTGGGGGAGCCCTGACCCAGTGTCTTTGTGAAAGACACAAAGGCTGGTGTCTTTGTGAAAAAGGAGGTGTGGACACAGAGAGGCCGTGGCAGGGGAAAATGATGTAAAGACACAGAGAGAAGATGCCCTGCAAGCTGGGGAGCTGTGCTCCCTCACAGCCCTCGGGAGGAACAGACCCTGGCTACAACTTGACCTTGACCTTCTGGCCTCCAGAACCATGAGAGGACACCTTCCTGCTGTTGGTCCCCCAGTCTGAGGGACACTGTTACAGCCACCCTGGGTGCTGACACAATGTCTCTCGGACCAGTGATCTGAGAACTGCATAAGCCCTATTCTTGGCCATGTCCCCTAAGAGCTCACTTCAACAAGAATCCTGCTCAGTCAGTCATGTCCGACTCTTTGTGACCCCACGGACTGTGTGAAGCCTGACAGGCTCCTGTGTCCATGGGCTTTCCCAGGCAAGAATACTGGAAAGGGTTGCCGTTTCCTCTTCCGGGGGATTTTCCTGACTCGGGGACTGCATCTGAGTCTCCTGCATCTCCTGCATTGCAGATGGATTCTTAATTGCTGCTCCACCTGGGAAGTTGCCATACTACACTCGAAATTCCCACAATGTCTGATCACCTTTGATATCTGATCTAAGTCTCCATTCTCCATCAACCCTAGGTAATATCTGATCATCCTCATTTGCCTTCTGCAAAATTCCAGTGAGGTCTACTTAGCCCGAATGCCCTTCCTCCCCGACGTTTCCTTTCAGTCAGTTAAACATTTTAGTTATTTATGTATTTTGGCTGTGCTGGATCTTTGTTGCTGTGTGTGGGCTTCTCTGCTCGTGGTGCACAGGTTTCTCATTGCTGTAGTTTCTCTTGTTGCAGAGCAAGCGCCCGGACCTCCTCTCTGCAGCAAGGTGCTCTTAGAGCTCACACATCTAACAAACATCCGATCACCCCGGCATTGCCACTCTTGGCTCACAAACTTTAGAACTATCCTTTTCCAAACAGGGTTCACCACCTTCTTTCTGACGCCTCCTTCCTCCCCTAGTGCAAGGAATGGCACAGCCATCTTCTTGCTTGCAAGAGCCAAAACTACAATTTCTCTTCCCTCCTCACTGCCTGTCAGTGGACATGTAAAGTTGCCCTTTAAACCTCCATGTGGACAAATCCAGTCAGATACTGGGCTTTCTTCCTGGCTGTATGTCATTCCTTAGAACTGGACCTTATTTTAGGTCCCCAGATGTGGGGTGCATCTCCCACGTCAGGTCATTGACACATGATAACTGACAGCCTTAGGCTCCTCTTGCCTGGGGTCATTTCCCACCCTCCACCTCGTCCTTGACAACACTTACTCATCACTCATCTTCTACTAACTCCCACTTTCTCAAGAAAACCTTCTCTGTCACCAGCTTTGATGAGATTAGGACTCCCGGGTTCTCTGAAGACTCTTCTTCATGATACTTGGGGTCGTAACCCACTCAGGAGTGACTAGTAAATATCTGATACCCCCACGAGCCTGCAAGCCTCATCAGGTCATCCTGTTGTCCACTCTGTCTCCAGAGCCCTGGCCAGTATCTGGAGCATATGAGGTCCTCCAAGCAGACTTTCTAAATGAGCTCAGTGTGGCAGGCAGGGTTCTAAGACAGTGCCCAAGATTCTCACCCCCTGATGTACACACCTGGGTAATTACTTCCCCCTCCATGTGGGTGGTACCTGTCACTGTGATGGATAGATCATTCTCAAAATCAGGTTACATACTGTGCAAAGGTGAAGGGATTTTACAGATATATTTAGGACACAATCAGCTGGCTTTAAGTTAATTGAAAGGGGAGTACCTTGGGTGGGCCAGACCTAATCAGATGAGCAGCTTAAAAGAGGGTCTAGAGGTCAGACAGGGGTTGGAACTGTAGAGACAAGGTCCTGTGGGTGATGAGGAGCAAGCTGCCCCACTGTGACCACATGATCATGAGACCCTGCTGGGCCACATGACAGGGGTAGGTAGGGGCATGGCCTCTTGGAGCCAAGAAAATGGTCTCAGCCCTGAGCTCACATGGAAATGGATTCTGCTAAACACCAGTGAGCTTGGGCCTCCTAGGTGGCTCAGCAGGTAAAGAACCTGCCTGCCAGTGCAGGAGACACAAGAGATGTGGGTTTGATCCCTAGGCTGTGAAGATCCCCTGGAGGAGAGGAAAGAAATCAACTATAGGATTCTTGTGTGGGGCTTCCCTCATAGCTCAGTTGGTAAAGAATTTGCCTGCAATGCAGGAGAGTCTGGTTTGATTCCTGGGTCAGGAAGATTCCTTGGAGAAAGGATAGGCTACCTACTTCAGTATTCTTGGGCTTCCCTTGTGGCTCAGCTGGTAAAGAATCCTCCTGCAATGTGGGAGACCTGGGATCGATCTCTGGGTTGGGAAGATCCCCTGGAGAAGGGAAAGGCCACCCACTCCCGTATTCTGGCCTGGAGAATTCCATGGACTGTATAGTCTATGGGGTCACAAAGAGTTGGATACAACTGAGTGACTTTCACTCTCTCTCATTCTTGCCTGGAGAATCCCGTGGATAGAGGAGCCTGGCAGGCTACGGTCCATAGTGTCACAAAGAGTTGGATACAACTAGGCATGCACACCAGTGAACTTGGATGAGGATCTAACCTCAGGTGAGACTCCAGACCAGTAACCATGGTGATTTCAGCCTGTGAGGTCCTGAGTTGGGGGTACTCAGACAACGGTACCTGGACTCCTGACCCCAGGAAATGGTCATATAATGAATTTGTATTTTAAGGTTTTGAGGATTTGCTGTACAACATAGAAAGTGCATCCATATAGTCCAGCCATCTAATACTGTATCTTAATGTGAAACATCAATGTTATTGCTCTGTACAAATACTGCCTTGATTTGGAATAAGACAGAAGTCTAAGGATCTTACAGACACTTTGATCAACTTCATTTTTATCATCATCATCTTTCTGGCCTCAATGATCAGTCACAGGCAGGGGTGTGCATGTGTGTGTGTGTGTGTATGGTTTATGGCTTGTCTGGTGTGTGTATTATTTGCGTATGTGATGTGTGCTTTGTGATTTGTGTGACGTGTGAAATGTGTGTGTATAGTATGTCTGCATGCGTATTGTGCAAATGGTGTGTTTGTGTGTATGTGGTGTACACGATACATGGTATGTGTGCTGTGTGTGTAATGTATGTTTATAGCATGTGTGCACAAGTGTCATGCATGTGTATGTGGTGTGTGTAGTGTGGATGGTATGTGTCGCGTCAGTACATGTACGTATGTGTCTGGTATGTGTGGTCTGTGGTGTTTGTGGTGTGTATGCACTGTTTATGTGTGCAAGGGTGTGGTGTGTGTGGCTTGTGGTGTGTGTGTATTGTGTACATGTGCATGCTTGTCATGTATGTGTACGTGATGTGTGTGGAGTGTGTGTGGTATGTATAGTGTAAGTACACTTTTGTGGTGTGTGTGGTTTGTGCATATTGCATGTTTGTGTGGTTTATGTGTATGTGGTATGTGTGGTGTGCTCTGTATAGTGTAAGTATATGTGCATCGTGCGTGTGGTATGTGTGTACTGTGTGTGTGCATGTGTCTCGTGTGTGTGTGTGTGATGTGTGTGATGTGTGCACCTGTGTGTGTGTGTGACCCACCAGCACACCTGGGCCCACTGGAGCCACGGCTTCACGTGGCTTCTCGGAGCCACGAGTAGGAGACGCGGGGCTGCAGGGACATACCCACGATGGGAGGATCCTCACATAAGCAGTCTCCATCACACTCCAGTACGTCTGGCCTTTGCTCTCACAAGAGCTGTGGTTTCCAAACAGCCTTTAACGTGGGAAAATCCTTTAAAGTATCATGTGGGAGACCCATGTGTAACATGATGGAAGTGGAGGGGCTCTTCCTGAAGCAGAGCAAGGAGTCCTCCAACGGCTTCCCGGCCACCACTAGACACCTCTGGGGGCCCCAGGAGCCTGTGTGAGGATCCCCATAGTGCAGGGACTTTTGATGCTCGCAGGGTGGAAGGCCTCCTGGGATGTCCCGGTCTACTGTGTGGCTGTGTGTGTGACTACAGCACAGAGCAAATCCCAACCCTGCCAGCTGCAGCAGGACTCTGGAGCAGGGCTGGAACAAAGCCTTCTGTGTTTCCGGAAGGGCGGCACTGCTGGTGGCTAGACAAATACACACACACACACACACACACACAGAGTCCGTCACTTCTAAGGTGCAGTTACTCTATCATCTGAGAACACACCATCCATGCCGCCCAGGGGATGCATGGCTCAAGACAGGAATGGCCAGAGGACTCAGAAACATTCTGATTCTGTTGTTTTTTCCTTCTCTTAGCTCCACTTTCGGACGTCCTAACAATGAGATTGCTAACCACAGCAGGAGGGACCAAAGATCACATATCACAGTTCCTGTTGACCTTCCCACACGTCACTTCACAGAGCTCTGTGCACTGTGATGCGTTCAGTAAATGTTTTCACTCAAACCATCTCTATTTATACATGTGCAGTGTTTACTTTGCAGAAAAGGATCAAGGCTGAAATTACCTTATGCATGCAGGATGAAAATAATTGGAAAATCATTAGATTGTGTTTGTGTGTATTTTGTTTCTCCATGGCTTTGCTCAGATTACAATCTCAAGCAAATAAAATGGTATTAGGATTTCACAAACATTTTAGAATTCAGAATTAGTTGTCTTGTGTTCAGAACCAGAAAACTAGATCCACAAGTAATCTTTTGTGGTCTTGAAGCAATAATAAAAATGCAAGTTCTCATTGGTTGAACAGTTCTCATTGAACATTGGGAAGATAATCTGAAATGTAAGCAATTCTTCCAGACCTCAAGAATGTATGCATGGACCATGACTATGGTCCTGATGGATCTGAGACTTGTCTATGGGCCCAGTAATGTGTCCAACAGTCTACATCACAGATGTATACGAAGGATCTCCATATTCTTGGAGAATATGACCAAGAATCTTTATGCTGCTGCTAAGTCACTTCAGTCGTGTCCGACTCTGTGCGACCCCATAGACGGCGGCCCACCAGGCTCCCCCATCCCTGGCATTCTCCAGGCAAGAACACTGCAGTAGGTTGCCATTTCCTTCTCCAATGCATGAAAGTGAAAAGTGAAAGTGAAGTCGCTCAGTCGTGTCCGACTCTTAGCGACCCCGTGGACTGCAGCCTACCAGGCTCCTCTGCCCATGGGATTCTCCAGGCAAGAGTACTGGAGTGGGGTGCCATTGCCTTCTCCAAGAATCTTTATAGACACTGATAAACTACTTCAGTTCAGTTCAGTTTAGTTGCTCAGTCATGTCCGACTCTTTGCAACCCCATGGACTGCAGTACACCAGGCTTCCATGTCCATCACCAACTCCCAGAGCTTGCTCAAACTCATGTCCGTTGAGTCGGTGATGCCATCCAACCATCTCATCCTCTGTCATTCCCTTCTCCTCCTGCTCTCAATCTTTCCCAGCATCAGGGTCTTTTTCAAGGAGTCAGTTCTTTGCATCTGGTGGCCAAAGTATTGGAACTTCAGCTTCAGCATCAGTCCTTCCAATGACTATTCACAGTTGATTTCCTTTAGGATTGTCAGGTTTGATCTCCTTGCTGTCCAAGGGACTTTCAAGAGTCTTCTTCAGCACCACAGCTCAAAAGCATCAATTGTTCAGCACTCAGCCTTCTTTATGATCCAATTCACACCCATGGCTGGCACAATTCTTCACCATTTCTAGATTGTGAGTTTTTTTGTGTGATTCTCGGAGATAGGCTTATTGTTATACCAGTTTTTCTCTCCTTTCCCCCAATCTCTACTCTGCTTCTTTTTGAACATGCTAATGATTTATCTTAAGTAAATATTGACCCTCGGTTTTGCACTAGTCTTTATCCACTCACTACCACAAGTGGAATTCCTGACTCCTTCCTGGGGTAACTGATATACCTGAGGCAGGACCTTCCACAATCAATTGCATCTCTCCTTATTATTAGCACTGGATATGAAAGAAGGGAATAATTGATTTAAAAATTAGACTTTGGGTCTCAGGGCCAAGCTTTGAGATAGAACTCTATGATGATTTCTAAATTTGGAGGAATAATTAAAAATTGATCCCAAGGAGGGAGCAGTGGAGAGGCTTCCCCTTTCACTGGATTTCTGTACTTTCTTCTGAAAAATGCAGGTGTCAAAATTCATGTTGCCAATCAATTTGTTCTTTAAATACTAATTCCAGTGACATCTGTGTTATTGCTTAGCAATGCAAAAGACAGTTCCACCCTCGCTCTGAAGGAGTGGAGATCAAATAATCAAATGTCTAGTGTCAGGAACTGTCCCACCATGTGTCAAGCTAGGTGATGTTTGCACACATCAATTCACTTTTTAGATTTTAATTCTCTGCAGTCTGATTGACATGGAAATTTGGTACATGAAGATGGTTCAGTTCAGAGAAAGTGTGATAAGGTGCCAAAGTCCCCTGGGCAGCAAGTGGCATAGCAAACATCTTGATGAGACTCTTTGTTTACTGCATTTAAAAAATTAGGGACTTCCCTGGTAGTCGGTGGCTGAGACCCCACACTTTCAATGCAGAGGGCCTGGGTTCGATCTCTGGTTAGGGAACTAGAGCCCACATGCTTCAGCTAAAAGGTAGTGTGTGCTGCAACTGAAACCCAGCACAGCCAAATGAATAAATAAGTAAAAATTTTAAAAATTATTTTAAATTTAAAGTTTATTTTTAATTTAATTTTAAATTTATTTATTGTGTTTTAAATGTTAAATTTAAATGTATTTTAAAATTAAATTATTTAAATAACAATTTAAAGAATTAAATTATTCATTCAGGACATAGCTTTGCAGACATCTCTTTGAACCTGTGACTTCCTAATGGCATGGTATTTTGACCTTCAGTTCAGTTCAGTCGCTCAGTCATGTCTGAATCTTTGCGACCCCATGAATCGCAGCATGCCAGGCCTCCCTGTCCATCACCAACTCCCAGAGTTTACCCAGACTCATGTCCATTGAGTTGGTGATGCCTCAGGTTTCCCTAAAGAATCCAATAACTGAGTAAAATGACTGGCACCTGCCTATAACTGGGAATATACTAGAAAGACTCGAGGTGATGAGGTTTAATCTGTGTGCAGAAACTAGAATGCAAGAAGGGCTAGTGAAGACGATGGTGGAAGGGTGGATGGATAGGCTGCTTCAGGGGCAGGGCTGGGTTCCCTGAGGGGAGAGCAGAGAGAGGTGCTGTGAACATCAGGGCAGTGTCCTTAGGAGACAGACAAGCTGAAGGGGAGATTGTCTCCAGGCCTCCAAGTGCATGTCCCTAGGCTGTTCCCACAGGACAGTCATGGGGCGAAGCAGCAGCATGCTTATATCCTAGGTAGCAAAGGACATTGGACTTCCCAGGTGGTACTAGTGGTAAAGAACCCGCCTGCCAATGCAGGAGACACAAGAGACGTGGGTTCAATCCTTGGGTTGGGAAGATCCCTGGGGGAGGGCATGGCAACCCACTCCAGTATTTTTACCTGGAGAATCCCATGTGCAGAGGACCCTGGTGGGCTATAGTCCATAGGGCCACAGAAAGTTGGACATGATTGAGTGACTGAACATACACACACACACACACACTCACACACACACAGAGTAAAGGATATCTACTCCGCCCATACACAGGCAGTCATGGGCAGTGAACAATAGCTCTCCCACCCCTGCCCTGACCAGCTTCCTAGGGAACTTAGGCCTGAAAGAAGTTAAAAAAAAAAAAATTGCGGAGCCAAAACAGCACCAAATTTAGGTGTGGTGGCTGCATCTCAACCCTGGCTCTGGTGTAATTCTGAACTCCAGTCTGGAAAGTTCCACACAGGTATCAATTTGACATCAGTTGCCTCTTCCTTTATTAATGTGGAAACTGCTGTTTCACTATTGCTATAATATGTTTGCTCATGCCTCATCGCTCAGTAATGTCTGGCTCTTTGTGACCTCCATGGACTGTAGCCCACCAGGCTCCTCTGTCCATGGGATTTCCTAGGGAAGCATACTGGAGTGGGTTGCTAGTTCCTTCTTCGGCTATAGTATGTATCAGAAGTCAAATTATTCTTCAGCACATCTTAGATAAGGCACCCCAGGCTTTCCCTTAATATAAAAAATGATTTGCCATACAGTTTTGTAGGATTGGGAAACAGCCATATAACAAGTCCAAACTGCATGGAATGGTAAGATTAGTGATGTGAGAAATGTTCTATAATTAAAATTTTACTAAATTATCATAAACCTTTGTAAAAGTGAAAGATGCTCAGGTGTGTGCAACTCTTTGTGACCCCATGGACTATACAGTCCATGGAATTCTCCAGCCAGAATGCTTGAGTGGATAGTCTTTCCCTTCTCCAGCAGATCTTCCTGACCCAGGAGTCAACCTGGGGTCTTCTGCATTGCAGGAAGATTCTTTACCAACTGAGCTATGAAGGAAGCCCCCAAAACCCTTGTAAGAAATTTTTTTAAATTAACATGAAATTCTCAATTGAGGGCTTATTCTAATGTTACTCCAAAGCTAGCAAAGCATAGGATGATGTAGATTATTATATAATTTTTAAGTGGAGAGATGGAATTGGTCAGAGCTTACACTAATAGCTTACACTAATGGGCATCCCAGGTGCCTCTAGTGGTAAAGAATCTGCCTGCCAATGCAGGAGATGTAAGAGACGTGGGTTTGATCCCTGGGTAGAAAAGATCTCCTGGAGCAGGGCATGGCAACCCACTCCAGTAATCTTGCCTGGAGAATCTCACAGACAGCAGAGCCTGGTGGGCTACAGCCCATGGGGTTGCACAGAGTCGGACACAACTGAAGTGACTTCCCACGTGGCTCCCCAAAAAAGAATGAAAAATTATAGGGGAAGAGAGAAACAATGGATAATCAAACACAGGTGACACAGGAGGTGTGGTCTGAATCGTGCTGGAATATTTTAGGAGGGCAGCAAAAAGTTTTCACGGAGCCAAGTCAGGAATCGGTGGGTGAATTAACCCTCTGACCCAGGCTTTCTGACAATGGCTCCTTCCTGGGAATGCTGCCACGTGGCAGGAGCCTCCTGCGTGTCCCCTGGAGGTTCAGACGGGACCTGAGCCCCCCAAGACCTGCCCCCGTGCTCACCATCCTCTTTGGTCCGGGTGAAGATCTGCTCGCTCCGGACGCCGTCCCCAGCCCGGGTAAAGGCCAGCACCTGGATGCTGTAGTTGGTGTATTTCTCCAGCCCATCCAGCTCTAGGGAGGGCTGTGTGGTGGTGACGTTTTTAATCTCGCCCAGCTCTGGAGGACAAGAAAACACAAGCGTGTTACCACGGCTGTTGGCACGTTCTTACTGCTGCTCAGTGCTGGGCCCCCATCAATCATTCCCTGAAATCACTCAGAGGTGTGGGCACACCTCTTGAAAAACATCATTTGCACCAAATTGCCACAAAGTGCCAGGAAGAAAAGAAGTCTGGAAAAACGTAGTTCAGTCCAGATAAGTGTTATAAGCCCAATGCCAACAGGCCCCTCCGGAACTGTCCCCAAGCAGGAGTAACCCAGCAGATTCCTGCACACTGGCCCCGGGAAGCCAGGACCGCATAGCTCACTGCATAGAGATACTTCTAACTGCTCATTAAGAAGCTTCTACAAGTCGAGCTTAGTTTTCTGGTTAACATAAGCAGACTCCTTTAAGGTACATGTGTTTTCTAGCACCTAACTTAAACTGTGGGGGCCCAGCACACTACTCCTATCACCTGGAGTGAACCCTTTGCCCACATGATAGGCTGATGTGTCAGGAACGCGTCGTCAGCTAAAAATGCTTTGTGTCCTGCAGCGGGATCAGATAATGACATGCAAAGATGGAACTTCATGCTGGCCTGCCTGAAGCCCATGACGCATGGCAGCTTGAGAAAACTCACAGGGCCTTGTGAAATACCAGCAGGGGTGCTCTGGATTTAGAAATGAGCCATTGGCAGAGGAGCTGGAGGAGGAGAGAGGGGCCAAAGAGCTTCCCCCCTTTAGGGCAAGTGGTCATTTGTGGGATGTTTGGTGCAGCCTGACCCCTGTGCCTGGTGGGCTGGTTTACTAAGAACGGGGGTGGGAGATGGGCCAGGAAGGAGACCTCCTTGGTGCCTGGTCACCTCTGCACACGGTGCCCACAGTGCACGCAACACTCACAACAAGCTGTTCCGCAGTGTCTCTCGCTTTCTCTGGCCTCAGGAAACACAGCTGACACTCCACATTGCTCCTAAGGTGCCCTGCGCTGGGTTCCCATGCTAACTCACTCACTCAACATGAATATCCTTTTTTTTCCACTGGCTGTTCCTTTTACAGGAGGGGAAAGTGAGGCAGAGAGAGGCTCAATGTCTTCGCCAGGTCACGGATCTGAACACAAAGGCTGAGAGTGTGGGCTGTGGCACCGCATACGGTGTGGCTGTATGCCCACGGTCCACACTCTCAGCTACTCCCTGAGGACACTGGGTGGATGCATGTTGGCCGGAGGAACTGGATTTCTGCCAGCCTGGTTTTCCCTTCTTGCTCTTTGTCCTTCTCTCTTGTCCTCCTAGCATCTTGTATGGACGTTCGGAGATTAGTGGTCAGTTATTTTGTAGTTATGGTGACTATGAATGTCTGTGTTTATCTTTTGTCATCAAAAGGTGATATCAGGGCTGAATTGGACACAGTAGGAAAGCTGAATTTCAAATAAAGCAAGCGGTAGTCGAGGTTTGTCACTCCCATGCCAGGGACCCCTGTGTTTGATGATGGTTGGGACGGGAGGGGAGAAACAGTGGGTCTCAGGCATGGCCCTGGACCCAGTAGGAGCCCAAGGCCTGTTTCCATCATGAGCAGCTCATGGGCAAGTTCTGGAGGCAGGATGCTTTGCTGGGGGGAGAGCAGGGCCAGGGTGTAGCCCCCCAAAGATGCCTGAGGTCCAGTGTCTCCTGGGGGCTACCAGCCAGCGGCAGACTTTCAAGGGCCACAATTGAGAAGTCGCAGCAGATGGCTAGTGAAAATGAGAAGAATGTTTGCTCCTCTGTGGTCCCCGTGCATTTGGAAAGTTGACAATCATTATGCTCAGATGGGTTAGAACTGCCTTCCTGTGAAAGAACAGTCTTTCCTAGGTGGCCATCTGACCTCTTTCCATTACACTATTCATTTATAATTTTCATTTTCCTGAACATAGATAATATAGGTCAGTGGGAGTAGCATAAAAAACTCAAATGCCAATGAAAAAATGCAAGTATAGTTCTTTTCAAGATCTTTCCAGATTTCGGAACTTTTACATTGTGACAAAGTTTATGCCAAAGAAGAGCAAAGCCAAAGAATGTTCAAACTACTGCCCAATTGCACTCATTTCACATGCTACCAAAGTAATGTTCAAAATTCTCCAACCCAGGCTTCAATAGTATATGAACCAAGAACTTCCAGATGTTCAAGCTGGGTTTAGAAAAGGCAGAGGAACCAGAGATCAAATTGCCAACATGCGTTGGATGGTAGAAAAAGCAAAAGAATTCCAGAAAAACATCTACATCTGCTTCACTGACTATGCTAAATAAAGCCTTTGACTTTGTGGATCACAACAAAATGTGGAAAATTCTTAAGAGATGGGAATACCAGACCACCTAACCTGCCTCCTGAGAAACCAATATGCAGGTCAAGAAGCAACAGTTAGAACCAGGCGTGGAAAAACAGACTGGCTCCAAATTGGGAAAGGAGTACATCAAGGCTGAATATTGTCACCCTGCTTATTCAACTTATACTTATATGCAGAGTACATCATGAGAAATGGCAGGCTGGGTGAAGACAAGTTAGAATCAAGATTGCCAGGAGAAACATCAGTAACCTCAGATATGCAGATGACATCACCCTTATGGCAGAAAGTGAAGGTGAACTAAAGAACCTCTTGATGAAGGTGAAAGACGAGAGTAAAAAACTTGGCTTAAAACTCAATATTCAAAAAATGAAAGTTATGGCATCCAGTCACACCACTTCATGGCAAATGAGTGGGGAAACAATGGCAACAGTGATGGACTTCATTTTCCTGGGCTCCAAAATCACTGCAGATAGTGACTGCAGTCACAAAATTAAAAGACCCTTACTCCTTGGAAGAAAAGCTATGACAAACCTAAAATCTATGGTTTTTCCTGTGGTCATGTATGGATGTGAGAGTTGGACTGTGAAGAAAGCTGAGCGCTGAAGAATTGATGCTTTTGAACTGTGGTATTGGAGAAGACTCTTGAGAGTCCCTTGGACTGCAAGGAGATCCAACCAGTCCATCCTAAAGGAGATCAGTCCTGGGTGTTCATTGGAAGGACTGATGTTGAAGCTGAAACTCCAATCCTTTGGCCACATGATGCGAAGAGCTAACTCATTGGAAAAGACCCTGATGCTGGGAAAGACTGAGAGCAGGAGAAGGGGACCACAGAGGATAAGATGGTTGGATGGCATCACCGACTCAATGGACATGGGTTTGGGTGAACTCCGGGAGTTGGTGATGGACAGGGAGGCCTGGTGTGCTGTGGTTCATGGGGTCGCAAAGAGTGGGACGTGACTGAGCAACTGAACTGAACGAACTGAAAGTGAGAAGTCTCTCAGTCGTGTCCAACTTTTGTGACCCCATGGACTACAGCCTACCAGGCTCCTCTGTCCACGGGATTTTCCAAGCAGTAGTACTGGAATGGGTTGCCATTTCCTTCTCCAATGACAAACCTGCTGCTGCTGCTGCTAAGTCACTTCAGTCGTGTCCAACTCTGTGTGACCCCATAGATGGCAGCCCACCAGGCTCCCCCGTCCCTGGGATTCTCCAGGCAAGAATACTGGAGTGGGTTGCCATTTCCTTCAATGCATGAAAGAGAAAAGTGAAAGTGAAGTCGCTCAGTCTCTCCGACTGTTAGCGACCCCATGGACTGCAGCCCACCAGGCTACTCCGTCCATTGGATTTTCCAGGCAAGAGTACTGGGGTGGGGTGCCATTGCCTTCCCCGATGACAAACCTAGCATCATATTAAGACAGAGACATTACTTTGCTGACAAAGGTCTGTATAGTCAAAGCTATGGTTTTTCCAGTGGTCATTACGGATGTGAGAGTTGGACCATAAGGAAGGCTGAGTGCCAAAGAATTGATGTTCCTGCACCGTGGTGCTGAGAGTCCTTTGGATTGCAAGGAGATCAAACCAGTCAATCCTAAAGGAAATCAACTCTGAATATTCATTGTAAGTACTGATGCTGAAACTGAAGCTCCAATACTTTGGCCACCTGATGAGACAAGCCGACTCACTGGAAAAGACCTTGCTGCTAGGAAAGGTTGAAGGCAGGAGGAGAAGGACATGAGATGGTTGGATGGCATCACCGACTCGATGGACATGAGTTTGAGCAAGCTCCAAGAGATGGTGAAGGACAGAAAAGCCTGGCATGCTCTAGTCCAAGGGTTTTCAAAGAGTTGGATATGATTGAATGACTGAACAGCAAAAGTTATACACACACTCACACAATCAGGGAAAACATAATGCAACTCAGGCAAGGGGCTCCTGGGGGCTGTGTGCCGGGCTCCTTATGAAAACCATACTACATCATATGACCTCTGGTTTTTATCTTTATGAAGGGCCCAGGGTCTCTATGTCACAGGGGAAATACAACCTCTAATTACAGCCCAGGGAAGGCATGCCGAAGGGGCTGGCTGTTTCTGGGTGAGATACAGTGATGCAGAAGAGAAGAGTTGAGAGGAGAAGGGCAAAGTGGGGTACCCTGATCTTTTTAATACACCGGATCATGAATTACCACACTAACTGGAATTAGTATTTGGATGTTGACTCATACTGGGGTCCACATTATTTGGGTGACTGAATTTATCACGAACCATGAATAGGCCTGCAGTCCAAACCCCTATTTAAAATTACCCCCAAGCATTTTTAAAAATCCCCAGAGCCCCTGAATCAACCACAGAAACACCTCATTCCGTCTGTTTCAAGGGTATTTTCCTGACCAGCCCATGTGGAAGAAGTAAAAAAGGTGAATTATGAAAAAGCCAAATGCAAATAGCATGCTTCATTTGTTGTTCGTTTAAGTTCCTGGTCTTCTTTACGGCTTAAACATCAATTTCTATCCATTACTTTTTACAGTGCCATTGGATTAATTTTAAAATATGTATATGGGACTGTACAATGGAGAGTAACACAACATTGTACATCAACTATACTTCAATAAAATAAATTTTAAAAATATATGGCAAGAATAGTGTTCAGTTGAAGTCAGGAGTAAAACAATATAAAATGAATACAGAAAAAGAAATTCAGAAACCATACCATTTATAGTACAAAAGTTTTTTTAAACTTTCTGTTTTAAAGTAAAATACTTTTTATGTATTTATTTTTACCGTCCCTTATTCTTAAAGGGTTTTCAGGAAGAAATCAAAACAGGGTAGAAATGACTCCCCCCGCCCATCTCCCTGACTTGCCAGCATCACACCAAAAGCCCAGTTTGGCACCTAAGTCTTGCTTTGATTCAGAATCTGTCTTTTTTGTCTGGAAGAAAGAGAGGAGGGTTGAAAAGCAGTTGGATTCAGATGAAATGGGGCCAGTTTCCCAGTAATCTCAGAGAAGCTGCTTCTGTCTTTAAAATTCTTTGACTTTCAGATAATAAAATACTCAGAAATTTCATGGACATATTGTATATTTAACTGTCCTAACAAGTGAATTAACCATTTTGGTTTTATCTGGTCATATTAGCAAGAAGAAAATGCTTTTTTATGCATATTTTTGAAAGTATTTGGGGAAAATACTAACCACAGGGGGAGTAACAATGTCTTTCTCAGCCTGCCTGAGCGTGTGAGTGTGTGTGTGGTGTGTGAGTGTGTGTGTGGCGCGTGTGTGTGGCGTTTGAGTGTGTGTGTGGCGTGTGAGTGTGTGTGTGGCGTGTGAGTGTGTGTGCGGCATGTGAGTGTGTGTGCGGTGTGTGTGTGTGGGGTGTGCGTGTGCGGCGTGTGTGTGTGCATGTGAATGTGTGTGGCGTGTGAGGGTGTGTGCGGCGTGTGTGTGTTTGGCGTGTGAGTGTGTGTGTGGCGTGTGAG
>SJYX01013426.1:101776-112926 GCA_006410675.1 Oreotragus oreotragus
TGTGTGTGTTGTGTGTTCTCGAGCTTAGCAGCTACAACCTTTACACAAACACTCTCTGTTCTGTGTCTGTGGGTACCTTGGAGCCACAGTCTGAGGAGTTCGTGCAGAAGAATCCATGAATTCCATGACGTTCCCTGCTAATTTCCAAATGTCAGCTCTCAGGGGTATCAGATAAAATGTGGCTACTCATAGCAGGCTTACATTTCTGAAAGTTTTTTTTCTTTTGGAGATTAAGTGTAGAACTCATACATGAGGTACTAAATCACATCACCTTGGTCTTCACAGAGGGAGTAGAAGTATCTTTAGAAACTATACACATTTCCAAGCATTCTTTCCTCAAAGTCTTTAATTTTAATTTTTTATTTTTTTAAAACAATGGTTTTTATTTTATGGAGGTATAGTGGATTTACAGTTGTGCTAATTTCTGCTATACAGCAAAATGAGTCAGTCATACACATATATGCTTTCTTTGGCATATTCTTTTCCATTATGGTTTATTACAAGATACTGAATATAGTTTGCTGCACTATACAGTAGGACATTGCTATTTATCCATCTTCCTTACACTAGTTTGCAGTTTTTAAAGCTTTAAAATATATTGCTGACTAGACCATATTAACCACATCATCAATCACAGAACTAAGATGGTAACAGGCACAATTAACAAATATGAGTGAAATGTGAAAATATGATGCATAGTCAGCACTGGAGTATGGAAACATTTCCAAAAAGAGCAAAAAAGGAACAATCTTAGTATAATTTAACTTCAGGTATAATTTAACTTTAGGGTGTTTAATCTGACTCAACATGAGGATTAGAATCAGAAAAAGAAATGATATATTACAGTACTATGTCAGTAAAATAGATAATTTGCAAATTCTTTTGCTCTGTACGTTACATCTGGGGCCTCCCTGGAAGATCAGATGGTAAAGAATTCGTCTACCAATGCAGGAGACATGGGCTTGATCCCTGGGTCGGGAAGATAGCCTCAAGAAGGAAATGGCAACCCACTCCAGGATTCTTGTCTGGAGAATCCCATGGACAGAAGAGCTACAGTCCATGGTGTTATAATGAGCTGGACACAGCTGAGCAACTAAACAACAACATACCTGACACCCGTGGGACTTGTTAACGCTCTTTTTGGGGGGATGAAGTGAAGTGAATCATCTGTTTAGCTCCACGCTTCTGTGGGGCTGTCCGTGCATTACTGGGCTTGTGGTTCCCTATTCAGAGCACCCTCCCCGTCTTACTAGACTAGAGCGTCCATCTGAGAGGAGCTGCATCCTCAGCGTCAGGCACGAGCTTCGCACCAAGATGCTCAGAAGGTGAATCAATGTCTCCCCCTGCTGGCGCTGTGCAAAGTGCTACCCTGGACACCAGGAGGAATGGGGCTGATCCTCAGCTCTGAGATGCAAGTCTGGTTACAGACATAAACAGCTCAGTCAGCCTCAGACCCAGCTGTGTGCTTAGCACATTTATTAAGCTGCCTTTGCTGAGGTGTCTTCCATCCTTTATTCTCGCACCATGGCAACCCGCTCCAGTTATTTCTGCCCGGGAAATGCTATGGATAAAGGAGCCTGCGGGCTATAGTCCATGAGGTCATAGAGTCGGACACAACTGAGCTACTGAGCACAACAGCAGATCTCTGCAGCCTCTGAGGCCCAGTGTGTCCTGTTTACCTGGGCTGTCAGAGCAGACCCAGGTGGGCCTGAGCAGGGGTGGGAGGTGCTCCGGGGACCTCGACTGGGACCATCAGAAGGGCTGAAAGAAGCCCCAGACAAGGGTGGGGAGGCACCCTGGGAGCTGGGGGCCATGGAAGGAGGCTGGAAACAGGGCCTGGGGAAGAGTGCCGGCATGGGAGGCCCCAGCCTTGGTCCACAAGCAGAGAGCAGGGCCTTTCCTGTCAGGGGTTGTAGTTTAGGGTGAGCCTGTCCTGCTCGTGGAGAGGCGCTCAGCCTGGCTCGGGGCACCTACCCTCTACAAGTGGAGAAACAGAGCCATGTTCTGCCTGAGACGCTTGGAGCTCCAGTCTTGCTATCCTCCGAGCTGACCCTCTCTTGTGCTACATCCTGCCCCTAAACAGGAGGATTTTGTCCTACAACTTGAAAGCAAAGAAAGAAACAAGAAGAATGAAGAAAGAGAGGATAGAGGAAGGGGAAAAAAAGAGAAAGGAGCCAAAAATGGAGGGTTGAGATAAAATGTCTCCTCGCAGGGATAATAATACCCTCTGGTTTCAGTATTCTTCCTGAACCCCTTCCAGTTCAACTACAGGAGCTCAAGGACTTTCCCTGCTGAGTCCTGTCAGGAACAGGTAGGGGTCAGTCTTTTAGGACACACGTCATGTAGAACTTTCTGGATACAGATCAAGGTTTTGGTGCTGCCTGCAGAGGCTTGACATAGATACTCATAATTAGGAAAACACTTCTATTCCTAGATATCCCAAGTGAAAGCCACCCCCTCCTATCCTTCAAATTTGGAAAGTATATGATGTTTTAAAAGGGCTTCCTGCGTGGCTCAGCAGTAAAGAATCCGCCTGCAACGCTGGAGACACAGGCTTGATACCTGGGTTAAGGAGGTCATCTGCAGAAGGGAATGACTACCCACTCCAGTGTTCTTGCCTGGAAAATCCCACAGACAGAGGAGCCTGGCAGGCTATAGTCCATGAGGTCATAAAAGAGTCAGACATGATTTAGAGACTAAAACACTAGCACCAGTGTTTTACGCAGCTGTCCACACCTGTTAAAATGTCAGATATGAGACAAGAACAGAACAGTGTGAGAAAGGAGGAAGGTACCCGGTGATAAAGACATGCCCAGCCTGTACTGAATCCCAGGGCAGGAGGGGGCAGGTACAAATCCCATCTCCCGTCATTTAATGCTCTTACCTCCGTCCATGAGGTTGGCCCAGTAAATGACTCTGAACCCCTGGAGAATTCCATTCAAGGCTTCCTTGGAAAGCGTGGACCAGGATATTGATATGCTTTCTGGTGATGTTGCTATGGCTTGGACATTTTCGGGGGGGTAACTGGGCACTGAAATGAGATAATTAGACTCTATAAAAACTGTCAGTGGCTTGATTAGCAAACCAATACTGAATAAGCAACATGAGTTTAATATTTCAAAAGTGCAAGCAAAAGAAAAAAAATTGCACTCAATCCCCCAGATTAAGGGGGAAAATGAGTACCACTTTCCTGTACAAATAGGATAACTTGGTAAAATACAATGACTTCATAAGACTTCCGGCTTCCCTGGTGGCTCAGAGGTTAAAGCGTCTGCCTCCAATGTGGGAGACCCAGGTTCGAGCCCTGGGTTGGGAATATCCCTGGAGAAGGAAATGGCAATCCACTCCAGGATTCTTGCCTGGAGAATCCCATGGACAGACAAGCCTAGTAGGTTACAATCCACGGGGTCTCAAAGAGTCGGACACGACTGAGCGACTTCACCTCACCTCACCTCATAAGACTTCCAGTGTCTCTCTTTGCAGAATAACTGCTTCACTTTTAAGCAGCTTGCCCCCACCTTAGAGAGCTGAGAACACTTCTGACGCTATTGCATGAATTAAAGAGCATTGCTGGTCTGGCTTATTTCCCCCTCATTCTTACAAACTACTGTGAGGATGAGGTAGTTAGATGGCATCACTGACTCAATGGACATGAATTTGGGCAAACTCCAGGAGACAGCTGAGGACAGAGGGGCCTGAAGTGCTGCAGTCCATGGGGTGGCAAAGAGTTAGACAAGACTTAGCAACTGAACATCAGCGACAGTACAGTACGTACCCTGGTGTTGAGCAATGTCTGGAGTGTGAACTGAAAGCTCAAAAGCAGACATGTTGCACTTACTGCTCCAACCCCAGCGGTGCCCCTTTCAATCCTAGACCACCCATCAGAGGAAAGAGAAAATGGACTAGGATAGAGGCTAGAAGAATATTTCACATCGAGTCTACGCACACCTTAAACATCATGACTGGGAAAGGGGGAAAAACAGTGACTGAGTCACGAACATCAATGAAAGATAAACATCAAAGTGGGAACCCAGAGGCCTGTCTAACCACAACTGAAGGACTATGAAGGTGGAAAGAAAATCCTGGATTTCCATTTACTAGCTCTCCCTATAAAAATGGTCAGGATTTTTTTTCTCAGTTGTTCTTTAGGTCAGAAGTTATAGATGCAAGTTCCCACGTGTGTTCTCAAAGCACAAGAAGTAACTGGCATGCCAGCCTTCTTCAGGAAAATCTGCCACCTCCTGCTGCAGCTACCTCGGTATTTCGCCTCTGCACCTGAACGACGAGGCTTCTAGACACCCTGAATTTCTCTCTTTTTAATTTACTTATTTTAATTGGAGGTTAACTACTTTACAATATTGGAGTGGTTTTTGCCATACATTGACATGAATCAGTCATGTAGACACACCCTGATTTTCACGCACTGCGGGAGAATGTGAGCTTTTAGTGTATAGTAATTCCTTTTGGCCACTAGGGGGCGTGCGGTCACCGTGAGATTTGCTCCCGGAAGCCTCCTCATGTCTGTTCTCTGGTCTTAGAATGCTTGAAAATAAAAAGCAATGATTAAAAAAGAAGAAAGAAAGAAAGAGAGTGGGGGTGGGTGAAGCCCTCCTTAACGTTGACTTATGAGAAATTTTTAGAAAATCGAATTTATACATTGTGCCCAGACTGCTGCAGTCATAGGGAGAGGCTTGGATTCTCTTGGGCTTGAAATGTAGGAGAAAGATGCTGAAAAGGGAGTGGATTTGGCTTTTCCATCAAGATGTATCCAGGGCGCTGAACCAGGCAGCCTGCGAGTTAATTAGGACATGCTTCCCGCTGGAAGAAAGCCCCGGTCCCAGCCGGTCAGGCTGACATCACCCCAGCACAGCCTGCAGGGGGCCAGGCACCTACCGTCCTCGAGGGTGGTGGTGATGATTTCCTGAGAAGAAGGCCCCGTCCCGGCCCGGTTGCAGGCCTGCACCACCAGGCCATACTGGGTGAACTTGTTGAGGTTGTCCAGGGTGTAAATCTCACTGTCCCCCGTGGTGTCGATACTGATGATGTTGAACTGGAAGTTGCCGCCGGTACTGTACTCCCGGTAACCAATCTGGTAGCCACGGATAATCCCATTTTGCAAATGTTTCTTGGGAGCCTAAGCCGGAAAAAGAAAAACAAATACCATATATTAACGCATATATGTGGAATAAAAAGAAAATGGTACAGATGAATCTGTTTGCAGGACAGGAATAGAGATGCTGCCACAGAGAATGGACATAGAGGCACAGGACGGAATGAGAGGGTAGGATGAATCCAGAGAGTAGCATTGACATATACAGATAGATAAAATAGAGAGCTAGTGGAAGCTGCTGCCCTGTGATGACCTAGAGGGTTGGGAAGGGGGCAGGGAGGTTCAAGAGGAAGGAGCCATTCGTACACATGTAGCTGATTCACACTGTTGTACAGTAGAAACTAACATGACATTGTAAAGCAACTTTATTCTGATTGAAAAAAATAATATATACAGAAAAAAAGAATACTTGAGGTGGGACAGGAGATAAACCAGCGCCTGCCTATATTGTAGGGAGACAAAAATGAAATTGAGTAAGTATGAAAATCATACAGATGTGGCAGTAGTAACAGCAGCTGTAGCAGCAAACTCATTCCTAGCGGATGCTTGTGGCCAGGCGCTCTGCCTCCACCTGCATGGCTACACCCGGCCCTCGCCACCGCCTGGGACACAGCACCTCGGGACCCTCACGGACACAGGAGGTCACACAAAGAGCAGAGACAGAAGAGGAGTCCACTGCAGTGCCTGGGCACCCAGGCCCTCTGTCAAGCTGCTGGGCCGCTGGCTTCTCTAAGTGGTGGTGGAATTTCAAAAGGCAGATTGAGTTTGCGGCACCTCAGCCTATATCAACCGTCGTCTCATGAGACTGTTGTTCATGTGTTCACCGAGCAAAATCGACTGAGCTCCACTCTGCCACATGGTCCCAGGCACTGGAGAACAGAAGTGATTTTTTTAAAAAGGTCCCTGCCTGCATGGAGCTGACACTCTAATGGAATATTCCAGAATAAAGGTGTTTCCAGGTTGAAAGCTGAATGTGAACGGGAGTCCACCCCTGGCAAGAAGGCAAACCTGTTTTATTAAGGTCTGAGTCACTCTGGAATCATTTTATGGTGATTTAAGCTGGGCAAGGGAAGGCTGGAGCTAGCTTCTCTCTGAAAAGGATAAAGGGGTCAGTTTAGTAGAAGACAGAACAGTTTTCACTGCTATGTTGAATTTATTATTATTACTTTTTAAGAATCCAGACTATTTTCAAGTATGTTTTAAGAACAACATCAAAGTGATGCTCTATAGTGACAAAGGTATTATAAGTTTTCAGACAATCAACAGATATATGGGTACATGTGTATGTGTGCGTATCTGTATTATATCTGTGTGTGCATATGTATGAGGATGTATGTGTATGTGTGTGAATGTGTCTGTGCGTGTGCGTGTATTTCAGTACCAGCTGTGGATCTCTCAGGGCTCTGAAAAGCTTTCTCAGCCCTGAAAATGTCTACAGCCCCGTTGGAGAGAGGAAACAAACACTTACAAAGCTGTAGAGAAATCTGAAGTGCCCAAGTGTGTGGCAGGGGACAGCAGGCTAGCAGGCGTCCGGAAAGTGGTGATGTGAGAGTGGTCTGAAGCAGTCAGAAGATGCTGACCGCAGGCGGGCCTGGAAGGACGGCCAGGGCTCCGGAAAAGGAGGGAGGGCATGGGGTGAGAGAGAGACCGAGCAGCAGGAGTGAACGGTGGGGAGAGATGAGGAACGCGCAGGGGTGAGAATGGCAGGTAGAGGACAGACAAGGCGGCTCTGCCCGGCGTGGGGCAGGCCTGGGGATTGGCCTGGACCGCCGACAGGAAGAAGTTCCTGAGCAGAGAGCAGCACAGGCTCAGCAGACGCCTGGGGACTGCTCATCATGCCGGCGTCCTCATGGGATGAAGGTCTCTGTTGTCTTTAGGAATTTGTGTGAGTTACACAAGAGCAGTAAAACCCCATCTTTTTCCCAAGCACGTTTCCTCATTGATTGTTTTCTTGGATCCCACTGCTTTTCTCAGCAGCCCATTGGGTTTCATGCATTTGCATAGTCTAAATAGATATCAAAAGAAACAGCCCTGTAAACCGTCACTTCTGCAGTCAGGTTGGTTGATGTAAAAGCGCACACCCTTTTCATCAGAAGCGGATGTCCGTGCTTTCCTTTTTGCATCGATGAACCACAGCTTTCCCTCTCGCTTCTCACTTTGCTAAAAATCAGATCTAAAGATTTCCGATTCTGAGACTTCCACTACCTGGAATTTGTTTTCCCTCAATTGTTTAACCAATTAACCAGCTAACAATTTAACCAATTAATAAAATTAATTTCCCTCCAAAAGCCATGGATAAATCAAATATAAAACAAAGACATTCCTCCTATTTCACATAGTTTTTTCATGTTAAATACATCACTCAGCCAAATGTGAAGAATTTTTTTTAAAGTTTGTAAGTATTCTAATTTTTCAATGTGACGATTTAAGGCTCCTTATGAAGTTAGAAGACTCTTACTCCTTGGAAGAAAAGTTATGACCAACCTAAATAGTATATTCTAAAGCAGAGACATTACTTTGCTGACTAAGTTCCGTCTAGTCAAGGCTATGGTTTTTCCTGTGGTCATGTATGGATGTGAGAGTTGAACTGTGAAGAAGGCTGAGCGCCGAACAATTGATGCTTTTGAGCTGTGGTGTTGGAGAAGACTCTTGAGAGTCCCTCGGACTGCAAGGAGATCCAACCAGTCCATTCTGAGGGAGATCAACCCTGGGATTTCTTTAGAAGGAATGATGCTAAAGCTGAAACTCCAGTACTTTGGCCACCTCATGTGAAGAGTTGACTCACTGGGAAAGACTCTGATGCTGGGAGGGATTTGGGGGCAGGAGGAGAAGGGGACGACCGAGGATGAGATGGCTGGATGGCATCACGGACTCGATGGACGTGAGTCTGAGTGAACTCCAGGAGATGGTGATGGACAGGGAGGCCTGGTGTGCTGCGATTCATGGGGTCGCAAAGAGTCGGACACGACTGAGCTCTTTTGAGCTGTGGTGTTGGAGAAGACTCTTGAGAGTCCCTCGGACTGCAAGGAGATCCAACCAGTCCAT
Source organism: Oreotragus oreotragus (assembly GCA_006410675.1). Taxonomy (NCBI): domain Eukaryota; kingdom Metazoa; phylum Chordata; class Mammalia; order Artiodactyla; family Bovidae; genus Oreotragus; species Oreotragus oreotragus. Next base: position 109,932 of record SJYX01013426.1, read on the forward strand.
TCTGAAGGAGATCAACCCTGGGATTTCTTTAGAAGGAATGATGCTAAAGCTGAAACTCCAGTACTTTGGCCACCTCATGTGAAGAGTTGACTCACTGGGAAAGACTCTGATGCTGGGAGGGATTTGAGGGCAGGAGGAGAAGGGGACGACTGAGGATGAGATGGCTGGATGGCATCACGGACTCGATGGACGTGAGTCTGAGTGAACTCCAGGAGATGGTGATGGACAGGGAGGCCTGGTGTGCTGCGATTCATGGGGTCACAAAGAGTCGGACACGACTGAGCGACTGAACTGAACTGAAGATGCCGAGTCTGGGTCCCAGGACATGAGCTGTGGAGTCTGATCAGATAGGAGGTAAATATCCACAAGAGAGTGTTTACACAGAGCACCCAGTTTCGCCGAATCTTCTACAAGCAGAGGGCCCTGCTGGCTGACATTTCCCTTCTTGGATTTAGGGGGATTAATCACACCTGTGATCTGGATGCACAGATAGGTGGAGATATCTTCCTTTTTTCTCTCTCCATGGGTGAAAACACACTCTAACTAGCTTAAGTATATGATAGGCAACACAGAGGTTTTTGTCCTGTTGAGTTTAAATATTTTGTACAGAATAAATATAACATTCTTTACATTCTTCATAGAAATACATTTTAGTCTTGCTAATTCTGCAGCAGTAGGAAGGTTGCTGCTGCTGCTGTTGCTGCTACTGCTAAGTCGCTTCAGTCGTGTCTGACTCTGTGTGACCCCATAGACAGCAGCCTACCAGGCTCCCCTGTCCCTGGGACTCTCCAGGCAAGAACACTGGAGTGGGTTGCCATTTCCTTCTCCAATGCATGAAGGTGAAAAGATAAAGTGAAGTCGCTTAGTCGTGTCTGACTCTTAGCGACCCCATGGACTGCAGCCTACCAGGCTCCTCCGCCCATGGGATTTCCAGGCAAGAGTACTGGAGTGGGGTGCCATTGCCTTCTCCGAGTAGGAAGGTTATTTTTGCTTATTAGGTTCTTCTGCAAAATATTTTGTAGAAAATATTTTTTATAATACTACAAGTATATTGCCAACCTTCCTATGTAATTGCTATTCAAATTTTGATAACATTCCTATCTCTCTAAGTAAAGTTGAAATTTATTTTTGTTTCCCACATGGTCGTCTTCATACTCTGCAGAGTTTGGCGTCTGATTTTTTCATTTAATAGGCTATTATGATCATATTTCAGGACTTCTCTGGTGGCTCAGATGATAAAGCGTCTGTCTACAATGCAGGAGACCTGGGTTTGAGCCCTGGTTTGGGAAGATCCCCTGGAGAAGGAAATGGCAATCCACTCCAGTACTATTGCCTGGAAAATCCCATGGACAGAGGGGCCTTGTAGGCTACAGTCTATGGGGCCGCAAAGAGTCGGACACGACTGAGCGTCTTCACTCACTTCACTTTCACTATTTCATGTTTATGGTCTTTAAAAATCATATGCCATGTTTTATTGAACCATTTTTCTATCATGGGGGATATTGTTTTTTTGTAACTTATTTCCTACCACAAATTAACCTTTGTGATACAGTGCATCTGTTTAAGTTTGTTTATTGGACTGAAGTCCCAGGAGTGGATGGGTGTCTTATTTCAAGGAGTTGTGTTTCAACTGACTGTTAATGAGATGGAATTATTTGTTGTTATTTTTTCAGATGTGGTAACTAACTTAAGGGAATGTGTTTATCACAAATAACCAGGGAGAAAATTCTCCTCCAGGTTTCTTAATATTCTGATTTTGAAGAGATATGTTTTGAACAGGTACAGGTGAGTTATTTGAGAGTATACACTTGAAGGTATATATTTGAAGTGAGCTGACATCTTCTCTTTCAGGGCTTTAATAAAATCTCTATTTATCATGCAGAAGGAACTGTCACACCTGAGAAAGAAGGGATGGATTTTTCTTACAAATGAATCGTAGTCTTCTGATTCTACAGCTCGCAGGCCTCCAGAGGCTCTGAAAACCATCTAGGAAGGTTGCGTAGGGGGATGGGGAGTGACTACTAACAGGTATGGGTTTTGTTGTGGGGAATGAAATTTTAATAAATTTAGATCTGGTAATGGCAGGGATGAGATGGCTGGATGGCATCATGGACTCGATGGATGTGAGTCTGAGTGAACTCCGGGAGATGGTGATGGACAGGGAGGCCTGGCGTGCTGTGATTCATGGGGTCGCAAACAGTCGGACACGACTGAGCGACTGAACTGAACTGAATGGCAGGGATCAAGACCATCCCCATGGAAAAGAAATGCAAAAAAGCAAAATGGCTGTCTGGGGAGGCCTTATAAATAGCTGTGAAAAGAAGAGAAGCAAAAAGCAAAGGAGAAAAAGAAAGCTATAAGCATCTGAATGCAGAGTTCCAAAGAATAGCAAGAAATGAAGAAGAAGAAGTGAAGTCGCTCAGTCGTGTCCGACCCTTTGTGACCCCATGGACTGTAGCCTACCAGGCTCCTCCCTCCATGGGATTCTCCAGGCAAGAATACTGGAGTGGGTTGCCATTTCCTTCTCCAGGGGATCTTCCCGACCCAGGAATCGAACCCGAGTCTCCAGCATTCCAGGAAGATGCTTTAACATCTGACCCACCAGGGAAGCAATAAGAAAGCCTTCTTCAGCGATCAGTGCAAAGAAATAGAGGAAAACAACAGAATGGGAAAGACTAGAGATCTCTTCAAGAAAATTAGAGATACCAAGGAAACATTTCATGCAAAGATGGGCTCGATAAAGGACAGAAATGGTATGGACCTAACAGAAGCAGAAGATATTAAGAAGAGGTGGCAAGAATACACAGAAGAACTGTACAAAAAAGATCTTCACGACCCAGATAACCATGAGGATGTGATCACTAATCTAGAGCCAGACATCTTGGAATGTCAAGTCAAGTGGGCCTTAGAAACCATCACCATGAACAAAGCTAGTGGAGATGATGGAATTCCAGTTGAGCTGTTTCAAATCCTGAAAGATGATGCTGTGAAAGTG
>SJYX01013426.1:120323-160864 GCA_006410675.1 Oreotragus oreotragus
GAGGAAGGCATGGCAACCCAGTCCAGTATTCTTGCCTGGAGAACCCCATGGACAGAGGAGCCTGGTGGGCTACAGTCCATGGGGTCACAAAAGAGTCAGATACTACTGAGTGACTAAGCACAGCACAGGAAGAAACACAGAAGAAAGAATCAGGTAGGGGTCCCGAAACACGTTTGAATCTGGGTTGCAAGATACTGGAGAAGACAGATTTCTAAGAAGCCACTTTGATCATGCCCTTATTCTCCCTCAATCTCAGCAGTGCCTGCTGTTAAGTTCTGAGCCCCATGGCAGTGTTTCCAGACTAACATCCCCTGGATGTCCATTCCCCTCGGATCCTCAAGTGCTTGAGTAAGCGTGGGGATCCCAGCTCTCTTACACTTTCCCCCTATCTCATGAAAGTCCCCATCAGAGAACACATTTCTTCCTTTTTTTCTACTGTCAAAACTTGACTCATCCCATGGCCAGCTCAGCTTCTAACTCCTTGGGGAGCCTCCTGTGACTGCCTCCACCCAAGGAGTCCTCTCCATTCTCTGTCCTTCACTGGCAATCTCCCACCCACCATCAACATTGCATAAGGTGGCTCAGGTGGTAAAAAGTCCTCTTGCGGTGCGGGAGACCCAAGTTCGATTCCTGGGTTGGGAAGATCTCTTGGAGAAGAAAATGGCAACCAACTCCACTCTTCTTGCCTGGAGAATCCCATGGACAGAGGAGCCTGGTGGGCTACATTCCATGGGATCATAAAGAGTTGGACACAACTAAGCAACTGTCACTTTTCACTTCATCCACCATCAACTCGTAACCATGATGGTGTGATCACTCACCTAGAGCCAGACACCTTGGAGTAAGAAGTCAAGTGAGCCTTAGGAAAAATCACTATAAACAAAGCTAGATAAAATTCCAGCTAAGCTATTTCAAATCCTAAACGATGATGCTTTTAAAGTACTGTACTCAATATGCTAGCAAATAGAAAACTCAGTGATGGCCACAGGACTGGAAAAGCTCAGTTTTCATTCCAGTCCCAAAGAAGGGCAATACCAAAAAATATTCAAACTACTGCACAATTGCATTCATTTCATATGCTATCAAAGTAATTCTCAAAGTTTGCCAAGCTAGGCTTCAACAGTATGTGAATTGAGAACTTCCAAATATTCAAGTTGGATTTAGAAAAGTCAGAGGAATCAGAGATCAAATTGCCAACATCCATTGGATGGTATAGAGAAAGCAAGAGAATTCCAGAAAAACATCTTCTTCTGCTTCACTGACTACACTAAAGCCTTTGTGTATATCACAACAAACTGTGAAAAATTCTTATGAGATGGGAATATAAGACATCTCACCTGCTTCCTGTGAAACCTGCATGCAGGTCAAGAAATAACAGTTAGGACCAGGCATGGAGCAGTAGACTGGTTGCAAACTGGGAAAGGAGTATGTCAAGGGTGTATATTGCCACCCTCCTTATTTAACTTGTATGTAGAGTTCAGTTCAGTTCAGTCACTCTTTTGTGTCCAACTTTTTGCGACTTCATGGACTGCAGCATACCACGCCTCCCTGCCCATCACCAACTCCTGGAGTTTGCTCAGACTCATGTCCATTGAGTTAGTGATACCATCTAACCATCTTATCCTGTTGTCCCCTTCTCCTCCTATCTTCAGTCATTCCCAGCATCAGGGTCTTTACCAATGAGTCAGCTCTCCACCAATACTTTGGTGGCCAAAGTATTGGAGCTTCAGCATCAGTCTTTCCAATGAATTATCAGTACTGATTTCCTCAAGGATGGACTGGTTGATCTCCTTGCAGTCCAAGGGACTCTCAAGAGTCTTTTCCAACATCACAGTTCAAAAGCATCAATTCATCAACACTCAGGTTTCTTTATGGTCCAACTCTCACATCCATACATGACTACTGGAAAAACCATAGCTTTGACTAGATGGATATGCAGAGTACATTATGTGAAATGCTGAGGTGGATGAAGCATAAGCTGGAATCAAGATTGCTGGGAGAAAAATCAATAATCACTCTCAGATGTGCAGATGACACTACCCTTATGGCAGAAAGTCAAGAGAAACTAAAGAGCTTCTTGATGAATATGAAGGAGAGTGAAAAAGCTGGCTTAAAACTCAACATTCAGAAAACTAAGATCATGGCATCTAGTCCCATCACTTCATGGCAAACAGATGGGGAAACAATGGAAATAGTAACAGACTTTACTTTCTTGGGCTCCACAATCACTGTAGATGGTGACTGCAGCCATGAAATCAAAAGACACTTGCTCTTTGGAAGAAAAGCTATGAAAAACCGAGATAGAATATTGAAAAGCAGAGACATTCCTTTGCTAACAAAGGTCCCTATAGTCAAAGCTATGGTGTGCTGAAGTCCATGGGGTCACCAAAAGTCAAACAGGACTGAGTCACTGAATAACAACCATCAACTCAGTAAGAACTGACCACCTCCATCTCCTCTTATGGTCACCTGGAACATATCAAATATCTGGATTCCAAGATATTTGAGATTTGATATATTCCAAGACTGCAAGCACCAAGAGCACAAATATTCCTAACCAAATATTTCAAATCCGATCCACTGCCCTGGCCACATCAGAACTTCAGCACAGTGGCCATCCTCAAAAAATGTTATTGTAGATAAAGAAGAGGCTGGTTCCCAGCATTTGTTGTTCAGTTCCTCAGTCACGTGACTCTGCAGCCCCATGGACTGAAGCACACCAGGGTTCCCTGTCCTTCACCGCCTCCCATAGTTTGCTCAAATTCGTGTCCCTCAAGTTGATGATGCCATCCAACCATCTCATCCTCTGTCACCCTCTTCTTCTTCTGCCCCCAATCTTTCCCAGCATTAGGGTCTTTTCCAGTGAGTCAGCTCTTCACCATCAAGTGGCCAAAGTATTGAAACTTCAGCTTCAGCATCAGTCCTTCCAATGAAGAGTCAGAGTTGATTTCCTTTAGGATTGACTGATTTGATCACCTGAGCATTTATGAGGTCTAAAAAAGTGATGGGTAAGGATGACCTTAGGTGAAGGTTTATATCTTACTGAATATAAGTAAGTGGTGGGAATGAGGAGGGTATAAAGGCAGAGGAGGTGCCTAGACACCAGACCCATGACACAGCTGTTTAACAAAGGCCTGGGTCAGCCAGTTCAGAGGGAATCCTTAGGCGGTGTGTCCCAGTCTGGACACATGGGTGCAAGCTGAGACCTGGCTTCCATGCTGATATGTAACATGGTGGCCAATCCATCAAGATGGGACAGCCAGACAAGATTTGAAGGAACGTGAAAGTGTTAGTGGCTCAGTCATGTCCCACTCTTTGTGACCCCATGGACTGTAGCCCGCCAGGCTCCTTTGTCCATGGAATTCTCTAGGCAAGAACACTGAAGTGGGCTTTCTTTTCCTTCTCCAGGGGATCTTCCCGATCCAGGGATTGAACCTGGGTCTCCCGTATTGCAGGCAAATTCTTTACCATCTGAGCAGGATTTGGAGGGGTCCATGTCATTTCCTAGGCCATATCAGGGAAGAAAAGAGCTTCTGAAGAGCTAATTTATCTGGAAAATGTTTTCAGTTTTTGTTTCTTGCTTAAAATAAGGATTCCAGAAGTCAGCCAGCCAGTGGGTTATACAAGTTTATAATAAGGATCCTTGAAGACAGGCCAATGGATTTATAGCAAACCTCTCCTGGCAACCAGCCCTCTCAATGGAAGACTTTAGAAAATAAGTGATTGGAACAAACAAACAGACAACCTAAAGCAAAGGAGGGCTCCCTTCACCCCATAATCAAGAATTCGGGAATCTGAGTGTCTCTGCCAGCAGGAAGATGCTGCTGTTTACAGATGGCTTTGATGTCTGAGTGTTCTGGCTTTATGTTGTCTCAAATCCTTTCGAATGCACTGCAATTCCAAAAGAAGGCTTTACCTCTACACTGCTGTTTCTCTTGTGAGAACTCATTATTTTTCTGTGTTGAATTTTCCTTTTCCTTTCCTTCACCTTTGCATCAGGAACGATCCAGACCTCTTCATTTGTCTCATTTATCTGCCTTCTGTGGCACTCTCTCTCCCCTTCCAGCCTTGACAGTTTGTTTTTTTCCTCCTGTGGTCTCCCTAAACAGCCTTCTTTCATCTTTCCAGAAGCCCTTTCTCCAGTCTCCAAATCCCTCCCAACCCCCACTTCCTTTAAGAAACTGTCTCTTTTGATCTCCATGACAACAGGAGCCCCGTGTCAATTTATTCCTGTGGTTTGCAAGTGCCTGTATTTTACGTGTCCACCGGAATCAGCCTGAAAACTGCCTGTGGCAAAGTTTCTGCTCCTTACAGAGATGGGAAAATCAGGGATGAGCAAACGCTCACAGCACCACCAGCATGGATGTGACGGATTAGAAGTGGCATCTCAGGTTCAGAAAACCACTGGCCAGGTCCTGTTTCCAGCATGCTCCCCTCCACCTGCTCAATGCTGGTGGGTGAGCGGACTGTCCTGGATGTCAGGATCCAGCTTCTGGCCTGGGGAGCCCGAGGCCTCCACTGCAGAATCCCACACTTGGAACACTACATCAGGCCAGCATGTCGAGTGACTCAGTTGAAACATGATTGAAAACATTTCCTTCAGCTTCCTGCAGATTCACTTAAAATGTCACCTGTCCTTATTGCCCTTTTATTACAAAGGTGGAGACAGTCTTTCCTCTCCATGTGCTTCCTCCAGTCCCTCTCATTGCTCCTCAATATAAACAGCATAAATTTCATAACTTACTCAGTGAATGGAGGCATTAAATGTAACCACCAGGAGCTGGCGTCTCTTCTGTACAAGGCACAAGGGTAGGAGAGACGTACAGTGAATTGTGATTAAAAGGGAGTGTGACACTGGCAGCATTGAAGGTTGGCACAGGAGGCTGTTGGCAGGGAAAAGTGAGAGGTGCCTTTTCCCAATGGGAGCAGGGGGATTCTCAAGAAGAGGGCAGTGGACCCGGCTGTGCCTGGTGAAGGTACAAGAAATGACCCAGGGACGGAGGGTGGGGAACTTTAGGGAGGGGTCTGCAGGAATTTTGGCGGAGTTGTGGGGAATGGTAGGAATGTGGGGGAGCTAGGGAAAAGCTGGGACCCCACCCAGACCTGCTGATGTCAGAAACACATACTGCAAGGAGGTGGCTACTGGTCTGTGTGTTAACAAGCCCTCCCCAGGGTTCTGAGCATGCTCAAATATGAGAACCACTGTTGTCATCACTAGAAAATCATGAAATGGTTTAAGACTGGCTTTGCTTGAAACGGTTAAGAACCAACAGCTGTGCATTCCCCAGTTTTTCAGATCCCCAAGAACTCTCTTTTTGGTCTCTGCAGAACAGAAGGGAATGAATGGAATTAGGACTGTAAGCCTTTTGTGGTCTTAGGAGTCAGAAGGGACTGCTTCACAGGGTGGGCAGGACGGAGAGGGAATAGATGCTTCATCAGTCAGAGCCCTGCTGGGCCTCAGCTGGCCCCATCGACTGAGAGAGCATTCATTGTCTTCTACAAGGGATGTGTGTGGCCAGGCAGCTCCCCCTTCAGTGTTACTGCTCATTGAGGAATAGGTAAAGAACAGGGGCCACATGGTGTGAAATAAAAATTGGATCTGTGATCTGACAATGAAACACTGTTTGGACAGCAAGGAGATCAAACCAGTCAATCCTAAAGGAAATCAACCCTGAATATTCATTGGAAGGACTGATGCTGAAGCTAAGCTCCAATACTTTGGCCACCTAATGTGAAAAACTGACTCATTGGAAAAGACCCTGAATCCGGGAAAGATAGAAGGCAGGAGGAGAAGGGGATGACAGAGAATGAAGTGGTTGGATGGCATCACCGACTCAATGGACATGAGTTTGAGCAAATTCCAGGAGCTGGTGGAGTACAGGGAAGCCTGGGGTGCTGTGGTCCTTGGGAATGCAAAGAGTCAGACACAACTTAGCAAACAACAATTGAACAACAAAAACAACAGACAAAGGAGCTCAAGGAGTAACCATGAATGACAAAGCGTTTGAACTGTGTACCATCTGGAGAGGCCAAGAACTTGGCCTTGGAGCTGATGGTTGCCATAGGCTGGTCAGACTTGGCAGCCAAGGAGGAGATGGCAACCAAGGCTGTGCTTGGAACACAAATGCAGAATTTTAGAAACAGGTTTGGAGAATGTTGTGGGATGAACTTGAGGTTAACTACTGCACAGCAGGACCTATTTATTCTATTTCTAAACTTAAAGGTGGCTCCCATCTCATTCATTTGTTCACACATTCATTCAGTCATCCCAACAACAAACAACTCTGCTGCTGCTGCTAAGTCACCTCAGTCATGTCCGACTCTTAGCGACCCCGCGGACTGCAGCCCACCAGGCTCCTCTGTCCATGGGATTTTCCAGGCAAGAGTACTGGAGTGGGGTGCCATCGCCTTCTCTGGCTACTCTTGCTAGACCCCTCCTTCTCTTGAGTTCTGCAGTCCTTTGCAAATCTCACTCTCTGGGAGCAACATGGAGTATTTCTCACCAGCTGTATAAGTTTATCCAGTGGTTTCTGCTGACGGTCTAATAGAGGAATTCACAGGACATGTGCAGACCAGAATCAGTTTGTATCTACCAGCTCTGAGGTCTCCAGGAATACCCTCCACCTAACATCAGGGTCTCTAGATGCCCTGTATCCTTCCTAAGGGTCTATGTCTAACTCAGGAAGCTGCTGAGGAGGGGGCAGTGGCCTCTGAAGCTCAGCAAAGCTGGAGAAGACTTCTGAGACATGAACTGTGCCAGATGGGTGATGGCTAAGTGTCCCAGAGCCTGGCAGTGGAGTCAGTCAGAGAGAACTGGCAGGGAAGGGGAGATGCCCTGAGTTCAGATCAGGGAGAGAGTGAGGAGGGCAAAGTGGAAGTTTCTGTGGGGAAATGAAGGGCATAGCCAAGGCCCAGCCAGCAAAGAATTCATTTAGTGACTGACTTAGACTGTATTTAAAAGCAGAGACATCACATTGCCAGTGAAGTTTCATACAGTCACAGCTATGGTTTCTCCAGTAGTAATGTATGGTTGTTAGAGTTGGACCATGAAGAAAGCTGAGGACTAAAGAACTGATACTTTCAAACTGTGGTGCTGGAGAAGATTTGAGAGTCCCTTGGACTGCAAGGAGGTCAGACCAGTCAGTGCTAAAGGAAATCAACCCTGAATATTCATTGGAAAGACTGATGCTGAAGCTGAAACTCCAAAACTTTGGCCACTTGATGGTGAAGAGCTGACTCATTGGAAAAGACCCTGAGGCTGGGAAAGATTGAAGGCAGGAGGAGAAGGGGAGACAGAGGATGACATGGTTGGATGGCGTCATTGGCTCAATGGACATGGGTTTGAGCAAACTCTGAGAGATAGTGAAAGACAGGGAAGCCTGGCGTGCTCGAGTCCATGGGGATGCGAAGAGTTGGACATGACTGAGTGATTGAACAACAACCCAAAAAAATTGTTATTAGAAGGACTGTGCTGTCCAGAGCATCAGAGGGGCCAGCGTCCAGGGCAGAGCAAAAATCAGGGCTGTTATTCAAAGGACCAGCCTGCATATCCTAAAATGCTCTTCTGGACTTCATCCTTAATGGCTGTCAAGGCAGCGCAGAGTGATGGTTACAGATAAGGCTACAATGTGCTGTAGTCTATCTGTCTATGACATAATCAAAAGGAGACACAGATTGGACCTAATGGAAGGGTTCAAGCTTCAGCAATCACAAATCAAGTTACTTGTTCAAGATCATTTCTACTAAATGTGGAGACAGGAATAATATCTAATTATTTTGAAGTCTAATCCAGTACTTTTCATGCTATATCAGAATATTCTTCTTATCTGTAATTTACCTGCCATAGATACATTTAACCTAATGTTAATCATATTTTATATGTAATGTAATAAAATCCTGTCCAGTTATACTTTTACATATGCTCTTTATTTTCACATGCATGCAAGTTGCTTCAGCTGTGTCCAACTCTCCGTAATTCATAGACTATAGCCTGCCTGGCTCCTCTGTCCACAGGATTCTGCAGGTAGGAATGCTGGACTGGGTTGCCGTTTCCTACTCCAGGGGATCTTCTCAACCTAGGAATTGAAGCCACATCTCCTGTGTCTCCTGCATTGGCAGGTGGGTTCTTTACCACTAGCGGCACCTGGGAAGCCTTATTTTCACTGCAAATATTAAATATTCACACATTTATGACACCAAGGTTTCATTGGTAACATGGCTAGGGTACTCAACAGACAATCAAATAAATTTTAATGTTATCCTGTCATAAGCAATTTTTACCTTAATGTCCAAACTTTGGAAGCCAATCCACTTGTAAAATGTGATGCTGATATAAATAAAGACCTATGACTGGTCATCAGTCAATATCCAAAATTCTCTTTTGATTCTAACCTCGATGTTCCTATTTACTACTCTTAATTGCATTTCTGATAATACATTCTAACGATCAATGCACAAATATCACCCTTACCTCCAAGTTTATTGTGACCTAACAGTAACTTGTTTATGAGCTAACTGTTCTGAAACAGAACAAGAAAAGTGTCTGTCCTTAGGTCTCTTGTACTATGCCAGGTTCATCCAGGCTCCAAGTGAAACCTTCAAAAGACACCATCTGAAAGGACTGCCAGCTAATGAATGGAGTTGGCCCTGATCTGAGCTCTTGGTTCAAGTTCAGCTGATGTCCTGTCAGGGCAAATGAGCCGAGAGGGCTGGCCTTTTCACTGGGATTGGACAGAGACAAGCCTCCTAGGCTGTGAATCAGCCAACCTGTCTTGCCAGCATGCCCAGGTGTGGGCTGGTATCCCACACTCTTGGTGGCTCAGCAGCCTTGTGAAACTGGCCAGCATCTGCTCACTGCCCTTTGAGGCTGGGCACTAAGAGGATTGCCTGCTTAGGCTGGGAGGCCAGCCAGGACCCTTGGGGCAGGCAGGATGGCAGCTCTGTTTTGGGGTTCTAGGAAAAGACCAATCACATGGCTAAACCAAGTGGGCTGATCCAGTGGGGAGGTGGGTAGAGGGGCAGAATATACCCCAAATAAAGCAAACAAGCAGTGAGTGGTTTTGTGAAGGGCATCTGTGTATTTTATACATGTGCAAAAAAATAAGATGTTAACTTAGTCATGTAGGGCTTTTTAGGGCATCCAGAGTTTACAAAGGAAAGGAACCCCATTGTGAAACTGGCCAGCATCTGCTCACTGCCCTTTGAGGCTGGGCACTAAGAGGATTGCCTGCTTAGGCTGGGAGGCCAGCCAGGACCCTTGGGGCAGGCAGGATGGCAGCTCTGTTTTGGGGTTCTAGGAAAAGACCAATCACATGGCTAAACCAAGTGGGCTGATCCAGTGGGGAGGTGGGTAGAGGGGCAGAATATACCCCAAATAAAGCAAACAAGCAGTGAGTGGTTTTGTGAAGGGCATCTGTGTATTTTATACATGTGCAAAAAAATAAGATGTTAACTTAGTCATGTAGGGCTTTTTAGGGCATCCAGAGTTTACAAAGGAAAGGAACCCCCTCCTGACATGCATATTTTAACGTGAAGGTGAACAATGAGAAGTCCATATGTTTACTTAACTAATATTTACTGTGCTACTACTGGAAACATAAAGAACAACAAAACATACCCTCTCCCCTCAGAGAGGTAAGGGGATTGTAAGCGGTTGAGAGAACAGCCCTATGTTATGCAGATGATCAAGACATTTTGAAATCAGTTTGGATTTTTCTTCTCTCTTTATAGGGGAAGAGGTTAAACTTACAATATGAGTAGGGCTGACAATTCCTTAAATATTTGTCAGGCATGTTGGTCAAAAAATGCTGAAAATCCAACTCTAGAACCAATTGATTACTTCATAAAAGAAATTCAAATTTTGTAATTTTTCACAGCTTAAGGAGAGAGTTAAATATTAAAATGAGGGCTTAAAAATTAAGTAAAACTAATTCCAAGGCAGCTCTTGAATTTCCTCTGACTGCGGAAGCAAGGAGATCAACTTAATGCCCAGTTATGTCAAGGTTAATTTTACAATTTGGAAAGAAAGGGGTAGTAGGTAAAAGTGGACAGGTTACTTTATTTCCTTTAACTTTAGTGGGGCTAGTTACATTTATAACATGAGGCTGGAAGGTGCTGAAAGGTTTGTTGAACCTTTCCATGCACAAGCACAATCTTGGCATTTCACATACATTAGCACATCTATTGCTTATAAGCCTAGCCGGCAGAGTCAGATAGCCAAGAGAGGCGGGGGCCTCCATTGGACAGTCAGGAGCCCTCAGATCTTGGGCAGTTCCCTGCCACATTGGATATGTGCTCAGCCACTCAGTTGTATCTGACCTTTGTGACCCCATGGACTGTAGCTCACCAGGCTCCTCTGTTCATGGGATTCTCTAGGCAAGAATACTGGAGTGGGTTGCCATTTCTTTCTCCGGGGGATCTTCCTGACCCAGGGATCGAACTGGCGTCTCTTGCATCTCCTGCATTGGCAGGCAGAGTCTTTACTGCTGCACTGGATGCAGAAGTCAAGTGGCATCTGCTGTTTATTACAGTGTTGCTATGAAGGTCATTGGTAATAAGGCAGTTTTGTTTTTAAATGACAAACTAAGCCATTTTCCCCTGTAAGAGTTCATCTCTGAAATATATACTAGGTTGTAATGATGCCTTGATTTGTTGGAATTGTGGAGACAAGGCACTTTATAGAGTTAAAAGCACATTTCAGATTGTTGCTGTCGTTTGCTCGCTAAGCTTTATCCAACTCTTTGCAGCCCCATGGACTGGAGCCTGGCGGGCTGCTCTGTCTGTGAGATTTTCTTCATCTTCCATCACACAGACAAGTTCTTGGGCATCTTCCTGTGTGCTTACCATAGACCTTCAGGGGGTTTAATGTCTAAACTGGCTATATTCCTCCCTAAAGCCTGGAGCTGTTCTTTCCTCTGAGCAACTAACACTTCTTCAGTTAATACAATGTCTCACTGCAGTCCTTTGCAAATCTCACTCTCTGGGAGCAACATGGAGTATTTCTCACCAGCTGTATAAGTTTATCCAGTGGTTTCTGCTGACGGTCTAATAGAGGAATTCACAGGACATGTGCAGACCAGAATCAGTTTGTATCTACCAGCTCTGAGGTCTCCAGGAATACCCTCCACCTAACATCAGGGTCTCTAGATGCCCTGTATCCTTCCTAAGGGTCTATGTCTAACTCAGGAAGCTGCTGAGGAGGGGGCAGTGGCCTCTGAAGCTCAGCAAAGCTGGAGAAGACTTCTGAGACATGAACTGTGCCAGATGGGTGATGGCTAAGTGTCCCAGAGCCTGGCAGTGGAGTCAGTCAGAGAGAACTGGCAGGGAAGGGGAGATGCCCTGAGTTCAGATCAGGGAGAGAGTGAGGAGGGCAAAGTGGAAGTTTCTGTGGGGAAATGAAGGGCATAGCCAAGGCCCAGCCAGCAAAGAATTCATTTAGTGACTGACTTAGACTGTATTTAAAAGCAGAGACATCACATTGCCAATGAAGTTTCATACAGTCACAGCTATGGTTTCTCCAGTAGTAATGTATGGTTGTTAGAGTTGGACCATGAAGAAAGCTGAGGACTAAAGAACTGATACTTTCAAACTGTGGTGCTGGAGAAGATTTGAGAGTCCCTTGGACTGCAAGGAGGTCAGACCAGTCAGTGCTAAAGGAAATCAACCCTGAATATTCATTGGAAAGACTGATGCTGAAGCTGAAACTCCAAAACTTTGGCCACTTGATGGTGAAGAGCTGACTCATTGGAAAAGACCCTGAGGCTGGGAAAGATTGAAGGCAGGAGGAGAAGGGGAGACAGAGGATGACATGGTTGGATGGCGTCATTGGCTCAATGGACATGGGTTTGAGCAAACTCTGAGAGATAGTGAAAGACAGGGAAGCCTGGCGTGCTCGAGTCCATGGGGATGCGAAGAGTTGGACATGACTGAGTGATTGAACAACAACCAAAAAAAATTGTTATTAGAAGGACTGTGCTGTCCAGAGCATCAGAGGGGCCAGCGTCCAGGGCAGAGCAAAAATCAGGGCTGTTATTCAAAGGACCAGCCTGCATATCCTAAAATGCTCTTCTGGACTTCATCCTTAATGGCTGTCAAGGCAGCGCAGAGTGATGGTTACAGATAAGGCTACAATGTGCTGTAGTCTATCTGTCTATGACATAATCAAAAGGAGACACAGATTGGACCTAATGGAAGGGTTCAAGCTTCAGCAATCACAAATCAAGTTACTTGTTCAAGATCATTTCTACTAAATGTGGAGACAGGAATAATATCTAATTATTTTGAAGTCTAATCCAGTACTTTTCATGCTATATCAGAATATTCTTCTTATCTGTAATTTACCTGCCATAGATACATTTAACCTAATGTTAATCATATTTTATATGTAATGTAATAAAATCCTGTCCAGTTATACTTTTACATATGCTCTTTATTTTCACATGCATGCAAGTTGCTTCAGCTGTGTCCAACTCTCCGTAATTCATAGACTATAGCCTGCCTGGCTCCTCTGTCCACAGGATTCTGCAGGTAGGAATGCTGGAATGGGTTGCCGTTTCCTACTCCAGGGGATCTTCTCAACCTAGGAATCGAAGCCACATCTCCTGTGTCTCCTGCATTGGCAGGTGGGTTCTTTACCACTAGCGGCACCTGGGAAGCCTTATTTTCACTGCAAATATTAAATATTCACACATTTATGACACCAAGGTTTCATTGGTAACATGGCTAGGGTACTCAACAGACAATCAAATAAATTTTAATGTTATCCTGTCATAAGCAATTTTTACCTTAATGTCCAAACTTTGGAAGCCAATCCACTTGTAAAATGTGATGCTGATATAAATAAAGACCTATGACTGGTCATCAGTCAATATCCAAAATTCTCTTTTGATTCTAACCTCGATGTTCCTATTTACTACTCTTAATTGCATTTCTGATAATACATTCTAACGATCAATGCACAAATATCACCCTTACCTCCAAGTTTACTGTGACCTAACAGTAACTTGTTTATGAGCTAACTGTTCTGAAACAGAACAAGAAAAGTGTCTGTCCTTAGGTCTCTTGTACTATGCCAGGTTCATCCAGGCTCCAAGTGAAACCTTCAAAAGACACCATCTGAAAGGACTGCCAGCTAATGAATGGAGTTGGCCCTGATCTGAGCCCTTGGTTCAAGTTCAGCTGATGTCCTGTCAAGGCAAATGAGCCGAGAGGGCTGGCCTTTTCACTGGGATTGGACAGAGACAAGCCTCCTAGGCTGTGAATCAGCCAACCTGTCTTGCCAGCATGCCCAGGTGTGGGCTGGTAGCCCACACTCTTGGTGGCTCAGCAGCCTTTGTGAAACTGGCCAGCATCTGCTCACTGCCCTTTGAGGCTGGGCACTAAGAGGATTGCCTGCTTAGGCTGGGAGGCCAGCCAGGACCCTTGGGGCAGGCAGGATGGCAGCTCTGTTTTGGGGTTCTAGGAAAAGACCAATCACATGGCTAAACCAAGTGGGCTGATCCAGTGGGGAGGTGGGTAGAGGGGCAGAATATACCCCAAATAAAGCAAACAAGCAGTGAGTGGTTTTGTGAAGGGCATCTGTATATTTTATACATGTGCAAAAAAATAAGATGTTAACTTAGTCATGTAGGGCTTTTTAGGGCATCCAGAGTTTACAAAGGAAAGGGACCCCTCCTGACATGCATATTTTAACGTGAAGGTGAACAATGAGAAGTCCATATGTTTACTTAACTAATATTTACTGTGCTACTACTGGAAACATAAAGAACAACAAAACATACCCTCTCCCCTCAGAGAGGTAAGGGGATTGTAAGCGGTTGAGAGAACAGCCCTATGTTATGCAGATGATCAAGACATTTTGAAATCAGTTTGGATTTTTCTTCTCTCTTTATAGGGGAAGAGGTTAAACTTACAATATGAGTAGGGCTGACAATTCCTTAAATATTTGTCAGGCATGTTGGTCAAAAAATGCTGAAAATCCAACTCTAGAACCAATTGATTACTTCATAAAAGAAATTCAAATTTTGTAATTTTTCACAGCTTAAGGAGAGAGTTAAATATTAAAATGAGGGCTTAAAAATTAAGTAAAACTAATTCCAAGGCAGCTCTTGAATTTCCTCTGACTGCGGAAGCAAGGAGATCAACTTAATGCCCAGTTATGTCAAGGTTAATTTTACAATTTGGAAAGAAAGGGGTAGTAGGTAAAAGTGGACAGGTTACTTTATTTCCTTTAACTTTAGTGGGGCTAGTTACATTTATAACATGAGGCTGGAAGGTGCTGAAAGGTTTGTTGAACCTTTCCATGCACAAGCACAATCTTGGCATTTCACATACATTAGCACATCTATTGCTTATAAGCCTAGCCGGCAGAGTCAGATAGCCAAGAGAGGCGGGGGCCTCCATTGGACAGTCAGGAGCCCTCAGATCTTGGGCAGTTCCCTGCCACATTGGATATGTGCTCAGCCACTCAGTTGTATCTGACCTTTGTGACCCCATGGACTGTAGCTCACCAGGCTCCTCTGTCCATGGGATTCTCTAGGCAAGAATACTGGAGTGGGTTGCCATTTCTTTCTCCGGGGGATCTTCCTGACCCAGGGATCGAACTGGCGTCTCTTGCATCTCCTGCATTGGCAGGCAGAGTCTTTACTGCTGCACTGGATGCAGAAGTCAAGTGGCATCTGCTGTTTATTACAGTGTTGCTATGAAGGTCATTGGTAATAAGGCAGTTTTGTTTTTAAATGACAAACTAAGCCATTTTCCCCTGTAAGAGTTCATCTCTGAAATATATACTAGGTTGTAATGATGCCTTGATTTGTTGGAATTGTGGAGACAAGGCACTTTATAGAGTTAAAAGTACATTTCAGATTGTTGCTGTCGTTTGCTCGCTAAGCTTTATCCAACTCTTTGCAGCCCCATGGACTGGAGCCTGGCGGGCTGCTCTGTCTGTGAGATTTTCTTCATCTTCCATCACACAGACAAGTTCTTGGGCATCTTCCTGTGTGCTTACCATAGACCTTCAAGGGGTTTAATGTCTAAACTGGCTATATTCCTCCCTAAAGCCTGGAGCTGTTCTTTCCTCTGAGCAACTAACACTTCTTCAGTTAATACAATGTCTCTCGTTTTCTCTCCTTCCTTCTTTCTCCTCCTTTCCTGTTAGCCTCTTTTTTTAAGACTTTTTTTCTTTTTTGATGTGGACCATTTTAAAAATCTTTTTAAAAATTTCTTATGATATTGTTTCTGTTTTTTACACTTTGGTTTTTTGGCTGTGCAGCATATGGGATCTCAGCTCCCTGACCAGCAATCGAACTGGTACGCCCTGTATTGGAAGGTGAAGTCTTAACTACAGGACTGCCAGTGGAAGTCCCTCCTATCAGATTCTTTACACAAAATGTAAATCTGGAGCTTTGATACCATAACATCAAGGCTTATTTTATGCAACACGTGGTACTTTGGATCCCTTAGTATTGCCTACAGTTAGATTGCATTGGTGACGCACTTGCATGACACAATAAGGCCAATGTGAAATGACAGCTCCGCGGGCAGCCCCTCCTCCACTCAGTGGTTCAATCACCACATCTCTGTCTGCAGCCCGCCACCCTGGAATAAATCAAGGTTCCATGAATAGGACAGTGCGGCTGGTTCTGTCTAAAGCAGGCAAGGCCTCCTTTCAATAGCCCACAACTCGTTCATCCTTTTGACATTCAGAAGACATTTAACTGCAACCTACTGACTTTTTCCTGCTGCTTCTCTATAGAGACAGAAGGGATACAATACCTTTTCAAGCCTCTGAAGTTTCTATTTTTAGTTATAAGAGCTCTGGGGACAGTCACTTCTCTCCTGCAGGACAGAGAAAGCTCTAGGGCCTGCTGTAATAGCTGGTCTTTTCAGTGGCAAAATGCAAGAGAATGCGGAGGGCTGGTGAGGGAAAGTTCCCAGGCTTGAACGCAAGACAGAGTGAGTCAGCATTCGCTTTGCAGCAGGGCCGGGCTGTGTGGGGGACTGGGGCCTGCTGAGTGCCTTTCATCACAAGGCGAGTGATGCTCATGGCTGGCGGATGTCCTCACAAAGACCCTCAGCCCCCTCCCACCCGGCTCGGCCTGCCCTGTCTGAGCAGTTGAACAGACAGTGTGCTGCCCACAGGGATGACAGCTCAGTGGCCAAGCCTGTAAAAAGCCAACACAAAGGGACTGGCTGCACTGATGTGTGTTTACATCCAAGGTGGTGTCCATTCCAGCCATGAAGATCCTTTATTAGTAGTGGTATCATAGAGGCTAGTCATTTTACGAAACAGCTGATGCTAGAAGAAAAGAAAAAAAAAACCAGCAAGAGGTACAATGGATGAGGGGGACGAGAGGTGTGTGGGTTAACGACCTCACTGAGGCTCTTACCTTCTCTAAGGGAGAACACAGGAAAGAGGGTGAGGAAAGCAGGAAGAAGCAAATGAGAAAAGTGCAAAGTGCAACACCAGAAACCAGAAGCGGAAAAGGAAGTGTGGCTTTGCAGACTTTTTGACCCAGCCACGGCATTCCAGATAAAGTGGGATCCGAAGGAAGGTGGTCAGCTCCAAGGTCACACGGAGGGCGTGACTAATTAACCAAGCTGATTCACCCACCCACTCAGTGACTGCAGGCTCCAGGGGCAGCGCTGCCCGGCATGCTAGTTTGTGATGAGTTCAGGCCAGAACATCAGTCAACGCTGCTTCCTTCAATGAGAGTTTGGCTGTGAAAACCATGTATACCGGAGGAAGCAGCATGCCCAGTGGTGTGGTTGTTTGCACTGTGGCCCAGACTTTCCGTCCCAGCAGCTGGCAATGAGCTCACTGGCAGGCAGTCGATATCTGCTGGCCATGCTGGGGGGACCACTACCTCAGCCGGCAGCTGGCCCAGCGCTACCCCCCTGGGCATGCTCGAGGCCACCGCTAGCTAGGGGCACGACCAGGACCGATCTCCTCTTTGCCACTTGGCAAACTGTCTACCACACAGCTGGTGCTTTGGCATTTAGGAAGAGGAATTAGGATATGTTTCCACTGGGATGAAAGTCATGAGTGTGGTCACGCCTATCTGTTTTCGATTTGCATGCAGACCAGCGCTCAGGATCCAATCATGATTCAGAGACTGAAAACATGGTCTAACAACTACGATCTGTAGACACAGAATCTGCCTTAAATCCAAAGATTGGATTTTAGTAAAAAAGGTATTTAATCTAACTTTGCAAAACAAAAGTTTCCTATATGTGAGTGAATCACTTGCTGTACACTGGAAATGAACACAACATTATAAATCAACTATGCATGTGTGCTCATTGCGTCAGGCATGTCTGACTCTTTGTGACACCATGGACTGTAGCCCACCAGACTCCTCTGTCCATGGGATTCTCCAGACAAGAATACTGGAGCAGGTTGCCATACCCTCCTCCAGGGGATCTTTCTAATCCAGGGATCGAACCCATGTCTTCTACATCACAAGTGGATTCTTTACTGCCGAGCCACCGGGGAAGCCCAGGAAATCAACCATACTCCAATATAAAATAAAAGTTAAAAAAGTGTGCATGCCTTGGCATCATAATACTTAATGTGAGTGAAGGCTACCCCCCACCACCCCCACAGAGAAAGTGCCAGGAGGATGCGTGCTTGCTGGGTTTACCTTCCAGGTGACCCTGATGCTCTGGGAAGAGATGGGCTCCAGGTGGACTTCCTGAGGTGGGCCGTCAGGAGCTGGAAAGACCAAAACCCACAGGTCAGTTAGAGATGGGTTCCAGCGTGGACTGTAACCCACATAACAGGACTCAGGGCCAGAAGAAGCACCACAGCAGCTTTTGTGGGAAAATCAATTTTGCTGAATCACTGGGCACAACAGTCACCCCGTGTTCACTTGCTTCTAGAAAAAGTGAATTTTGACACACATCTTTGTATTCTTCCTCACCTTGTCTTTGACAACTTGATGAATAAACCATAAGTTAATACACTAGTAAAACAGAAAGTGGTGAAACATTTCTTTGATCAAAGTCTATAGTGGCTATGAAGATCCCTCTGGTTCTCTTGGAGATGCTGTTTAGTGATGTGGATTGGAGCACCTCAGGAGACTCAAACTACTTGGGAAGGGAAGTAGTTTTGCCTCTGATTCTCTTTGATGGTTTTAGTTCTCCACTCTTTCCAAGGGAAAACTTACTAACCTGGGGCAGTAGCCACAGAGGGCAAATTGGAGTGGAAGAGAAAAAAAAAAAAAAGCAAGCAATTCACACCAACCTATATCCAGTGGTGATAGGGGTGCCAATCGCCTGCCATGTACAGTCGATCACTGTACTAGGAATCTACCCTGCATTACATACACAGTGTAAAGCTGAGAGGAGACGGCCTTGTCCAGCAGGAGTTTTCAGTCTGAGCAGAACAATGGGCTGAGCACACAGAAGCTGAGGTTATAACACACACACTCAAGTGGAAGCAAAAGGGAACCCAGGGGTCAGCAGGGAGAGACTCCACTGGGTGACTACATTTGTTGAGAAAATAGCTTTACAACCACTGCTGAGCTGTGAACGGGCCATTTCTGTGGATGTGGAGATGCCAGTTTGCAGAATATTGAGGAGCACTGGGAGATGAGACATCAAAAATAGGGAACAGAAATAAGACTGAAGGTTTGGAAAGAAGAGGAAGGGGAAAGAATAAGGCCATTTTAGCAGAAGGCAATGACACCCCACCCCAGTAC
The DNA here is from genome assembly GCA_006410675.1 of Oreotragus oreotragus. NCBI lineage: Eukaryota > Metazoa > Chordata > Mammalia > Artiodactyla > Bovidae > Oreotragus > Oreotragus oreotragus. The sequence goes on from SJYX01013426.1 coordinate 139,022, forward strand.
TTTTGCCTGGAAAATCCAATGGACGGAGTAGCCTGGTGGGCTGCAGTCCATGGGGTCGCTAACAGTTGGACAGACTGAGCGACTTCACTTTCACTTTTCTCTTTCATGCATTGGAGAAGGAAATGGCAACCCACTCCAGTATTCTTGCCTGGAGAATCCCAGGGATGGGGGAGCCTGGTGGGCTGCCGTCTATGGGGTCACACAGAGTCGGACACGACTGAAGTGACTTAGCAGCAGCAGCAGCAGCAGAAACATGTTTTCCATTTAAACGAGAAAGAAGCTTTCAGTGATGCCACAATGCAGCTGCTAAGTTGATGGGTGCTTGAGTCTTTCTGCCTGAGTTCAAATTCTGGCTCCCTTGTTTAGTAAATGGAGGTGTTTTGCAGGTGACAATTTTTCTGCACCTTTCTTTGCAGGTAACAGTTTTTCTGACAGTTTTACCTTCTCCATATAATGGGATGATAGAATGTATGTCTGGGTTATGATGCTTAGAACATATAAGCAGTAATGATGATTATTCTCACTGGGTGTTTTCATGGAGCACATCAAAGGAGAAATTCAAATTGCAAAAAGAAAAGGTATACTTGAAAGAACAAGGTCCCAGGAGATTAGCAAGAGGACAGAGCAAGAGGGGAGGTGTTGGAGAGAGGGGGGCATAAGGCAAGCACCTCTGGGATGAGAGGAAGAGAACCCAGTGGGCAGGAAAGCAGAGTGAGTGAACACCCAAGTATACTTGCTCCTTGAAGAAAACAGGTTCGACTGTCTGTCTTCTCACCAAAATCATAAGGTACAAAGTCAGGGGAAGAGTGGTGGGTGCCAGGAACACAACAGAGGCTTGGACTGGTGCAGTAGCCTGTAGAAAAGGGCATCCCTGGTGCCTGAGAGCACTGACCTACCACTGGGGGTAGTTTCACTGGTGAGGATAATGTGCAATGGAACCGTCACACCCTGTCTCAATGGAGGCTTTATGAGACCACTGATGCATGCAGGAGAAATGCCACTGGGGGAACTGGGGATAAACAGTGGCAACAGGTGGGAAGAAGTGGGTGCTGGGATTGTTACTAAGTTCCCTGGTGGTTCAGACAGTAAAGAATCTGCCTGCAATGCAGGAGACTCAGGAGTTCAATTCAACTGAATGCAGGTTCAATCACTGGGAGAAGGAAATGGCAACCCACTCCAGTATTCTTGCTTGGGAAATCCCACGGAAAGAGGAGCCTGGTGGGCTACAACCCATGGAGTTGCAAAGAGTCAAACATGACTGAGCGACTAACACTTTCTCTTTCACTTTCATTCCACAGTCGGGGATGGCGGGACTCAGGGAGAATGCTAACCCAAGGGGGCGAAGAAAGGAAGCCAGTTTTCCAGGAAAGATGCTTCACTGCATGTTAGGAATATATATGTGAAGAGAAGAGGGGCTACTATATGGAGGTGTCTACTCAGAAGCTTGAAACATTTACAAGAAGCCGGTAGACAGCTGGGCCTGCAGGGTGCTCCCTTCCACTCGGAAGTTCTCCCAGAAATCTACTCACCAGGTCTCCATCCTCGCTGGGGACACAGGCTCTGTCCCTGAATCACCCCCTCCAGCCCAGCAGTGATGCCTGGCAACAGCTTTCAATTCTGTTCCTAAACATTAGTTCTGGTCTTCACTTTACCTCCTTAAAGGGGACGTGGCACCCTTCAGAGCTTCAGACTTTTCGTCCATCACACTAACTTTGCATATCCGTGTCCTGCCTTCCTCTTCTGTGCGCCCTCACCTCCCTGCACCCTGCGTCCCAGCCACGTCCACCTTCCCAGGGGAAACCTAAACAGGACTGCCCCCCCCCCCCCCCCCCCCCGGCCGGGTGGGNAACAGCTTTCAATTCTGTTCCTAAACATTAGTTCTGGTCTTCACTTTACCTCCTTAAAGGGGACGTGGCACCCTTCAGAGCTTCAGACTTTTTGTCCATCACACTAACTTTGCATATCTGTGTCCTGCCTTCCTCTTCTGTGCGCCCTCACCTCCCTGCACCCTGCGTCCCAGCCACGTCCACCTTCCCAGGGGAAACCTAAACAGGACTGCCCCCCCACCCCCACCCCCTGGGCAGGTTGGAGCCCGCCTTTTCCCTCCACCAGTTCCTCCACTAGTTTCCTGCCTGGGCCCAGGAGCCCCCGCCTGGGCTTGGGAACCTGTCACAGCAGGCTCGGTCGTACATCTGCATATCAGTCTTTCCCTCTTTTCCTAACAGACTCAACCAAAGCTGTGTCATCTTAGGAACCAAGTCTAGAGTGAGTCCTTGCTTTGATCGGGGCAACGCTGTGTGGATGCTGAAACCCAGGGCACTCCTCTCTCTCCCTAGCAGGTCACAGGGATAGTGAGTTTTCTGGGGGTCCTGCAGCCTCTTGGATTTATTGATTCTTCAGTGCAAAGACAGTGCTAATGCTGAAGTTAATTTCTATACCCAGGGTGAGGGGCTTCCCATGTTGCAGTAGTAATAAAGAAAACCAGCCCTTTCTGCAGGAATATTTCCATATCAGATGCAATGAAAGCACGTGGAAGAGATTTCTCTTAAACACGGAGAAGTTCTGTGTTCAGCGAGAAGTGCATGGTGCACACATAAAAATCCTTGAAAAAAAATTATTTTGAGGTCTGACGGCTACACTGAGGCTTGATTATTTTAATTTAATTGTGCGAAGTCAGACTGAACGAGGAGACTGCTGGCTAGGAATCGGAGGCAGTGCGGAGTACCTCCCAATCTGGATTCTTTGTCCTTTGTTGTAGCCTTTTCAACGGGTTGGCTGGCAATAGTCAGCTGTTATTTTCTTGTTGAGATATATTCATAATCAAAAACAAAGTCACTAGGAGAGTGTTTAAAAATGCCCTTGATTCTATCAGAAAACATTAAATGTGAACTTGGGGCATTTTGCTTTTTCAGTCTGGTCTTCAATTTAAGAAGTTCCCCTACATGGGATAATCCCTGTATCCAGGACAGACCTGACATTTTTTAAAAATTTTGGTTCCATAGCATAGCATGTGGGATCTTACTTCCCCGACCAGGGATGGAACCCACATCCCCTGCTTTGGAAGCATGGAGTCTTAACCACTGGACCGCCAGGGAAGTTTCGCGTGTGTGTGTATGTATGCTTGGTCTTTTGCCAGGCTCCTCTGTCCATGGGATTCTCCCGGAAAGAACACTGGAGTGGGTGGCTATTTCCTCCTCCATGGGGTCTTCCTGACCCAGGGCTCAAACCTGCATCTCTTTTCTGTTTCCTATTGGCAGGCAGGTTCTTTACCACTTGCATCAGCTGGGAGGCCTGAAGTCCCAGAGACCTGACAGTTTATAAGAATACAAAGCCTTTTTGGCCTAGTCTATCAAGACTTCTGTGGTTTGTTAGTACTTTATTAGTCTGCTTAGTCTCTGATGTGAAAGGATTCAGGTCTCTCCTCTCTTAAAATACAGTCATCCCACTCCAGTACTCTTGCCTGGAAAATCCCAGGGACGGGGGAGCCTGGTGGGCTGCCGTCTATGGGGTCGCACAGAGTCGGACACGACTGAAGCGACTTAGCAGGATCTATATTAAAGGCAGAGACTGAAAGAATTTTACACACATTAGAGCTTTGCCCAATACAATTAGGAAGAGCTTTTGTTTGGGTGCTGAATTTTCTACTTTAAGTTTCTAAAACATTCTAAGACAAGCCCTTTAAAAATGATACAAAAAATGATGCTGGAGAAGAAAATGGCAACCCACTCCAGTATTCTTGCCTTGGAAATCCCACAGAGGAGCCTGGTGGCCTACAGTCCATGGGGCCACAAAAGAGTCAGACAAGACTGAGTGACTAAACAACAAATAAATCAACTATGCTTCAATAAAATACAGTTTTTAAAAATGATATAAAATATTAGTCTGCTTCCAGAATTTTAGTGCTTTCCTTACAATGCCTAAGCTGTAATATTTTTTTAAATGGATTCTCATCTCATTGCAAAAGGACAATTTCACAAAATTAGAATCCAAGGCAGACTCAGTTCCCAATGCTGACATGATTGAAGACTAACCATTAGATATGCACTGATTTAACTAAATTTGAAAATTGTGTTGACATTTAACATTTAAGAATTTATTTAACAGTCTTGAATTGAAATTGCACTAAAACTAGAAAAGATAATTTTTTCTTCTTTTTTTTTTTTTTTTTTAAACCAGAATATTTACCTTATTCCTACAAGAAGAGCAGGCTAGAGGTAAGAATTACTGATGAATGTAAGAATTACTGATTTTCCAAAATATATAGTTGCTTGATTTTTTTAAATNTTGAAATTGCACTAAAACTAGAAAAGATAATTTTTTCTTCTGTTTGTTTTTTTTTTTTAAACCAGAATATTTACCTTATTCCTACAAGAAGAGCAGGCTAGAGGTAAGAATTACTGATGAATGTAAGAATTACTGATTTTCCAAAATATATAGTTGCTTGATTTTTTTAAATAGAAACTGAAACTATTCAATTTGTAAAAAAGTAATAAATGAAGACTATATTTACAGTTCCTAATGTTTATTCTAGGCAAGGCTAGGTCCTGCCTGCATGCTTAGTCCTGTCTGACTTGTGACTCCATGGACTGTAGCTCTCCAGGCTCCTTTGTCCATGAGATTTCTCAGGCAAAAATACTAGAGCGGATTGCCAATCTCTTTTCCAAGGGGTCTTCCCAACCCAGGGATCGAACCTGCGTTGCTGGCATCTCCTGCATTGCAGGAGGATTCTTTACTGCTGAGCCAGAGGTAAAGCCCCTTGACAAGTGCAAATTTCTGTGAAAAATGATAATTCTTTACCACTAGCACCACCTAGGAAGCCCACTAATTTGGTTTGGCTGAAAGTACAAGGTGGACAGGCCCTTCCTAACTGTCAAACCCATGGTGGTCCCCGGTCGTCTCCGGTCTGGGCGTCTGTTTTTGGTCCTTCCCACAAAGGCAGGACAAGCTGTTTTGTTCATTGTTGTGTCTTGGATGCCCAGAACAGCACGTGGCACATAATACCTGCTGAATGAATAATAATTTAAAGTGAGTGAAGTCGCCCAGTTGTGTCCGACTCTTTGCGACCCCGTGGACTGTAGCCCACCAGGCTCCTCTGTCCATGGGATTCTCCAGGCAAGAATACTGGAGTGGGTTGCCATTTCCTTCTCCAGGGGATCTTCCCAACCCAGGGATCGAACCCGGGTCTCCTGCATAATTTAAAGGAGTAAGCTATTTATTTGATAAACAGTCACTAACTGAATTCATCCTCTCCCCATTTAGGTATCAACTGTTCTTCAATTTATTTGGTTCTTACTAAATTCTGTCTTGGTTTCCTATGCCCAGCAAAGAATGTTCTGCTCACCCAGGCTACTTCTCTTTTTTCAGCCATGGCACCCCATTCCAGTACTCTTGCCTGGAAAATCCCATGGATGGAGGAGCCTGGTAGGCTGCAGTCCATGGGGTCGCTAAGAGTTGGGCACGACTGAGTGACTTCACTTTCACTTTTCACTTTCATGCACTGGAGAAGGAAATGGCAACCCACTCCAGTGTTCTTGCCTGGAGAATCCCAGGGACGGGGGAGCCTGGTGGGCTGCCATCTATTGCGTCACACAGAGCCAGACACGACTGAAATGACTTAGCAGCTTAGCAGCAGGCAGCTTGAATGATCTTAGTTCCCCTGCCAGGGATTGAAGCTGTGCCCCTGGAAATGAGAGTGTCCTTTCCTAACCTCCTGATGCCAGGGAATTCCCCAGGCTACTTCTGTCAGAGATGAGCATGTTGTTGTAGACTCTGTCGTTGTGTCTCAGTCCTTCTTTGCCCATTTTTACACCCTGATCTCTGCCCAATTTTGGACCTGGAACCTGGTAGACCCTTAGCAAATTCTCCAATGAGGAACCAGAGATAGAAGTTCAAGAGTGCCTCTCACTGGGTGACTCAGCCCAGCCCCATAAGCAAATAAGACCCAGGCCTCTGGATGAAGCCAGGAGACTGTTATGTAGAGAAGAAAGTAATTTGACAGCAGAGGGGAGGCACTGTACTAGAACGTGATGCTTGACTTGCTTTTCAAGGGAGAGGACAGAAGAGGAGGCACGACCTCAGCGGGCTCCAGACGCAGGCAGGGGCAGCTCACATGAGGAGGAGGCGGCAGGAAGGGAGGGTCATCACTGCTCGGGCCACGAGGAGCCTGGTGTAGCTTCAAGGTAGTAATGGGGTAGAGGAGACCTGGGCCTACCCTTACAGGATCCTTTCCTCAGCAAGTGGGCGGTGAGAGGCATCCTTGGGTGCCCTAGACTTGGGCACTTGCATGCATGCTAAGTTGATTCAGTCGTGTCTGACTCTTTGTGACCCTATGAACTGGAGCTCGCCAAGCTCCTCTGTCCAGGGGATTCTTCAGGCAAGGAAACTGGAGAGGNGTGAGAGGCATCCTTGGGTGCCCTAGACTTGGGCACTTGCATGCATGCTAAGTTGATTCAGTCGTGTCTGACTCTTTGTGACCCTATGAACTGGAGCTCGCCAAGCTCCTCTGTCCAGGGGATTCTTCAGGCAAGGAAACTGGAGAGGGTTGCCATGCCTTCCTCCAGGAGATCTTCCCCATGCAAAGATCGAATCTGCATCTCTTGTGTCTAACCTGTGTCTCTTGGATTGGCAGGCAGACTCTTTACCACTAGTGTCACCTGGGATGCCCTTGGGCACTGTATCACCATAAAAAATGAGCAGGTCTATGGCTTCTAGAAGCTTCCATCTGGGGATTCTCACTGCTTAAGTGATGACCTCATTTCTTCAGGGAAAGATGGCCATAGGGCTGGAAAAGATTCTCTCGAGATGGCTGCGGCTCCCGAAAGAGGTACCTTTGCAGATCCTCCCGGAGGTGGCAGGGACAAGCCCCATCACCCCAAGGACAGCTGGAGAGGGAGGCTTTCGTCAGGAGAGCTCCCCTCCTTTCTACGTGAGTCACACGTAAGAAAATGACTGTCTGATTTCAGTCATGCAAACCTATGCAGCAAGACAAGGAAAGTTCTGGTTTGCAGCTTTTCTTTGCTCATGCCTGACCTTCCCTCACATTCTCCCTTAGCTAGTTTGAAGAGTGAATGATGAGTTGTGGGGCTGCCTGGTGAAACCCCAACTGTCAGCACAGGAGCCGGGGGGTGGGGCGCTCTGTGTTCATCTGTCTGCAGAGACGCCTGAGAGTGGGCTGCACACAGGTGACTGGCGACCAGGAGTAGCTGTTCATCTGACATCCTGGGCTGGAGGGAGAAGCACTGCCATGGCAACGGCCAGCTACAGGGAGATCACAGAGGAAATGGCAGAAAAAAACCCACAGCAACTGCATCGGTCATGGCGATGGGGAAAACGGTGCAAAATGCACCACTGGAAACCATCCCTGCCTTGAGAAGGCCATGGAGGTGGGCAGAGTCAGAAAGGTGGCTCAGAGGAAGGAGAAGGCTCAGCCCTAACCCAGAGCTTTCGTTTTGGGGGTGGCTTATTCTCCCTAAATCCCCAGCATGATGAAATTCCAGGAAGTGAGTGTGTTGTTTACATCAATATTTAAATAAGATTCTATTTTTGTAGGAGCTTATTAACACTCATTTCCTACTTATTTCAGAGCTGTGTAAAGTACTTTCAGAAATTAGGGTTTTTTCCAATTACCCAACATGTTTGTGGTGAGGAGTAGAAAGACATCATTAAGTGAATCTTGCAGATGAGAAATCACACAGAGAGAATTTCCAAGCATTAGAAGTGGCTCACCCTCAGACTGAAGCACAAAGCTATCCTATCTCCCACCCTTAAAAATGGTTTCTCAAGAACTGATGTATTCCAGAGTTGAAGAATGAATACATAGGTGCAGTTCAGGAAAAACAATAAATGTTAACCTATTTCCTTGAGGACAATGTTGACTGTGCATAACAAAGGAGTTAGATTTTGGCATTTGCTTTCATCCAGCAATTCTACTTCTTGGAATTTAACATAAAACATATTGTTGGAAATGGCAAAAGATATATCACAGGATATAGCATATGATGCTCATCATAGTAGAGTTTATGATAATAAAAACTTGAAGAGAAATGCAAATCAAAACTACAATGAGATGTCACTTCATACTGGTCAGAATGGCCTAAAAAGGTCTATAAATAATAAATGTTGGAGAGGGTGTGGAGTAAAGAGAACCCTCCTACACTGTTGGTGGGAATGTAAGTTGATGCAGACACTGTGGAAAGCAGTAGGGTTCACTGCTGGAAATATATCTGGAAAATATTAAAACTCTTATTTGAGAAGATACACGCACCCCAATGACCATAGCAGCACTATTTACAATATAGCCAAGACATGGAAGCAACCTAAATGTCCATCACCAGAGGAACGGATAAAGACGACGTGGTGGATATACAAATGGGATACTCAGCCATAAAAAGGAACAAAACAAGGCCATTTACAGCACCATGGACGAACCTGGAGATTATGGTACCAAGTGAAGTAAGTCAGACAAAGATAGATATTGATTATATGTGGAATCTAAAAATGATACAGATAAATTTATTCACCAAACAGAAACAGGCTCACAGACATAGAAAAAAGACTTACAGTTACAAAAAGGAAGAGAGGAGGGGAGGTAAATTATAAGATTGGGGTTCACAGATACATACTACTATGTGTAAAGTAGCCAAACAGTAAAGACCTACTGTATAGCATAGGAAACTATTCTCAATATCTTGTCATAAATTATAATGGAAAAGAACATATATATGTATATATGCCTGCCTATATATAACCGAACCAATTTGCTGTTCATTTGAAATCAGCACAACATTGTAAATCAACTATACTTCAGTTAAAGAAAATAACTGACATACCTAACAATATGGGGTTTATTAAAGAAATGGTGGAAGGCAGGATTACAAATTTTAGGAAGTCTTTAAGAGATATAGATGAATGATGTCTATTCAAAGTGCAATTAGGGAGGGTAACAGAGAAGTGAGCCTTCACTGGTGGCTCCATGGTAAAGAACCCGTTTGCAATGCAGGAGACACTGCTTTGATCCCTGGGTTGGGAAGATCCCCTAGAAAAAGAAATGGCAACCCACTCCAGTATTCTTGCCTGGGAAACCCCATTGACAGAGGAGGCTGGCAGGCTATAGTCCATGGGGTCTCGAAGAGTCACACAGTACCTAGCAACTAAACAACGACAAAACAGAGAAGGAACAGTCAAGAACAACTGCAGTTGAAAGATGCAGCGACCTCTTGTGGAAGCTCCATCGTTTGGCGATGATCCCCTTAATCCTGGAGACGAGAACAAAGGTCTGAGCCCAAGCTTCTACCTTCCCTGCAGCAGTTGGGGGTGGCTGATCCGTTTTGAGTGCGGGCAGGAAAAGAAAATCTAGGTTTGGGGCTGGATACTCTTTCGCCCCCCAAAGACGAGCCAGGCTGTGGTTCTTTCCCTTTCCTTCTGCAGAGAAGCCCTAGGGCAGCTCACTTCCTTCTCTTCTGTAGGAGGTAGGCTGGCAGGTGGTGTCCACTGCCCAATTGCTTAGTCTTCTGCAACCAGGTTATTGCCACCCCAGGTGACCACGAGCAAAGTTCTGTTTCGAAGGCTGTGTGTCTGTGTGTGTCTGTGTCTGTGTGGGTGAGCGTGCACGCATGCATGTGTGATGAATAATTTAGTGTGTGATATCCACGTATCCATCAATAACTCTAGGTGGTACAATCCTGTGCGCTGTTTTGTCTTTAAAATGCCTATCTCAATCTTTGACATTTTCAATATAACATGAAATACTTTGTCATAGGAAAAATCAGCAATACCATTGATGATGGAAATATTATTGTTTCCAGTCAATAAAATTATCTGTACCACCTTCCCCCAGTCCCCAAACAGAGAATATTCTAGCTATTTTCTAGTTAAGTGATCCTTCCTCCCCTGACTGCACAGGGACTTGGGCAAGACAGGCTCTCAGCTATCCTGTCAACCTGGATTCCACGCATCCAGACAAAAGGGCTGTAAGAACAGCGTGGTTCTTTAAATCTCACCAGATCATTAGCCTCATATGTCTTTCTTTTAAGTCTTGGGTGTGCAAACCTTGACCTGAGTCCTGTTTGAAGAACAGTGCCTTCAAAGTAGGCAGAGAGTGCTGTCTGTGTTTTTGATGGGCGTGGAGCTACAAAGACCGTTCATCACGGCTGTGACTTTGCATTAACCATCTGAGCCCCGCCAGCCCGCTCCCAGAGGCCCCCTGCCCATCAGACGTACCTGCCTCGTCCGCGGTGATGGACAGCTCGTTGCTAGGCTCACTCTTGCCAATCCGGTTCTTGGCGTACATGCGGATGCTGTAGGTGGAGGAAGGGTGGATGTCAATGATGGTGGCCGAGTTCAGCTGAGGGGAAACGTCTTTGGTTCTCTGAGCAGAATCCCAGGAGTCTTTTGGGTTTTGTTTTTCAAAAAAGAAGAGATAGAGACATGAGTTTTTTCCCTCTGCTTTTGAAAGTTCACAAGTAGGAATTTTTTAAAAAAGAAAGAAGAAAAGAAAAAAAGTTACAACTCAAAGTGAATTCTCAATGCAATGCTGCCAGTGTTCTGGTGGGCTAGCCATCAGAGCGGATACAAACTAAACATTCAACACCCACATTGTGGGGTACAAGGCTGCAGGCAGCTGGTTTCAGGGAGTTTTGTCCGAGGCAACACAACAGACTCCTTGGCAGAAATCACAGAGGAAAATAGAAAGGGGGGAAGCTTATGCCAATAAAGTGAAAAATAGCTACATCCAAGCACTGATCGTACAAGATGATTAGGATACAAACTAAACATTCAACACCCACATTGTGGGGTACAAGGCTGCAGGCAGCTGGTTTCAGGGAGTTTTGTCCGAGGCAACACAACAGACTCCTTGGCAGAAATCACACAGGAAAATAGAAAGGGGGGAAGCTTATGCCAATAAAGTGAAAAATAGCTACATCCAAGCACTGATCGTACAAGATGATTTAAAAAAAAAAAAAAAAAAAGTATGGTTTGAACAGCCCTCCACCCAAAAGAAAAAAATCCCTAGTTCTTAAAGGTATTTGAAAACCAGCAAAGCCTTTAGCCATGTCAGACCCCTTGTTTTCCAAAAGGAAGTGAAGTGAAGTGAAGTTGCTCAGTCGTGTTCGACTCTTTGCGACCCCATGGACTGTAGCCTACCAGGCTTCTCCGTCCATGGGATTTTCCAGGCAAGAATACTGGAGTGGGTTACCATTTCCTTCTCCAGGGGATCTTCCCAACCCAGGGATCAAACCGGGGTCTCCCTCATTGGAGGCAGGCGCTTTAACCTCTGAGCCACCAGGGGGAGGGTGGTAAAAATGAAATACATGAAAACTAATCTCAGTCTCCCCCATAAGCACTGATCATTAAGTGTACTTTCCAGTTCTAAGTTTTGAAATCATTTTTGTCTCCAGTCCTTTACTGTAGGAATTATTTTCAACCACAGCTAACTTTAAAGACAGGGCATGCCTTCTGCAAAGAGTTGTCATTGAATCCACCGTGGTGTGTACCTGCTGGCTTTTGGGTTTAAACCAATGATGAGCACATAGATGAACGGTTCTTATTTCAGAAAGAGTTTGAGCAGATGCTGATTGGGATTGGGAGGGGTCAGGAGATGACTGTGGCTGTGGAATTACCAGGATCCCCTGAGATGGTGGCCGAGGGGATGTATGCATACTCTCATGCTCCTGCTGCCCATTCCAGGATCCTCTTGCATTTGCTCTGCTGAGCTCATCAGACTCATAAGAACTGCACCTAGAGTCTGAGTTTCCTGCTGAATTCTAAGCCCCGTGAGGGCACGGACCATGCTGGCCATGTTTAATGCTGTAGGCCCAGTGCTCGCACAGAGCCTGGCAAACAATAAATGCACATTTCCTAGATGAATAAATACATGGCAACTGGACCTCTGGGTCCTGGGAATGACCCCATGCCCTTTTCCACATTAATGATGGCCATGGAAGTTCCCAGGGCTGCTCGGACCAAAGATCATTGCAAGTGCAAGAGATTTCCTGGACTTGTAGCAGGAATATGTGGCTTCAGGTCTTCCTCTGAGGGCTCTTACAGGGAATGGAGTGTGCAGAAACTAGCTACTGGTATCTTCTGAAAGCAACAGTACCTTCTGAGTACAAATGATTGAAGGGAGAAGGGCAGGTCAGAGAAAGAGAAGACACACCATTGACGCCTTGTATAAAATAGGTAACTACTGAGAACCTACTGTATAGCACAAGGAACTCTACTCAATGCTCTGTGGTGATCTATATGGAAAGAAATCCATGACAAACCTAGACTGTGTTAGAAAGCAATCACTTTGCCAACAGAGGTCCACATAGTCAAGGCTCCCAGTAGACATGTACGGGTGTGAGAGCTGGACAGTAAGGAAGGCAGAACACTGAAGAATTGATGCTTTCAAACTGTGGTGCTGGAGAAGACTCTTGAGAGTCCCTTGGACTTCAGGGAGATCAAACCAATCAATCGTAAAGGAAATTGACCTCAATACTCTTTGGAAGAACTGATGCTGAAGCTGAAGCTCCAATACTCTGATGAGAAGAGCTGGCTCATTGGAAAATACCCTGAAACTGGGAAAGATTGAAGGCAGAAGAAGAGGGTGACGGAGGATACGATGGTTGGATGGCACTACTGAGTCAATGGACATGAACTTGAGTAAACTCTGGGAGAATGTGAGGAGTAAGGAAGCCTGGTGTGCTGCAGTCCATGGGACTGTGAAGAGTCAGACATAGCTTGGTGACTGACCAACAATATATACACATATAGCTGACTCACTTTGCTGTAGAGCAGAAACTAACTCAACAATGTAAAGCAACTATACTCCAATAAAAATTAATTTAAAAAGAGAAGATGCTGCAAAATAACAAATTATAGAAGAACAGAAGAATGGGATTCAATAGAGGACAAGTGATGGGAAGGAAGTTCATGCCAACAGAATGATGTATAAGTAGGAGCCTTGTCCCACAAAAAGAAAGTCAGGCCTTCTGGAGAAGATAATTAGGATGACAGGGAGGAGCTCCAGGCCCTGCATGATGCAGAGGCAGTTGCTAACCAGCCCCAGGAGGAAGCTGACACCTGTAGGGTTTGATGGTTCTTCCCAGGCTATTATGGAGCCTTCTGGAACTGACATAGCCATGGAAACATGCCATACTCCCTGAGGTGTGTCTAGGAGATGGCTGAGAGCTTGCAGGGATATGGTGAGTGCCCGTCTCCTTCTCCTGCCAGGGAAGTCATGTGAGTAGCCCCTGGGGAGTCACCAAGGTGGGAGTCTCAGGCAGGAAGTGCATGGTCCTTGGAGAAGGGGGTATATTTTTAGCTTCTTTCTTGAAATGATTAGACTTTGAAAGAAAAAGGTGATGTCAGTGATCATAACTCTTAGACTCTGGTTCAAAACACTACAGGGTGGGCTTTTCGGGTAAAGATCAAGAGGATGAGAAAAAGAAAGACACAAGTTATCTTGAAGGATTTTAAAGTAACTGAATGAAGAAGAGGAAAGTCTAGTGAAATTCCCAAACACACTCTAGCAAGTGATACGACATCAAAAGAAGAACACAAACAGGGTGTGACTACCCAGGAGAAGAGCTGAGAAAGGGGCCAAAAAAAGTCACGTCTGATCTCAGATGCCAAAGTGCACATGGACTGGTCATGGGTTATAAACAAAGTGTGCTTGAGAATACCACACTGAGCACTAAAAACAGACCCCAGGGAAATCCTGACACTTGAGGATGGAACTGCAAATTGAAATACAAACAAAACTAGCAAGAATACGTGATAGACAAAATAAAGATACTTCTTAGGAGGAATATGTCACGAGCAGAAAGGCATGCCCAGAGATGGAGCTGGAGGATGCAAGTATGGATGGGAGATTTGGGGTAAGGACATGAGCAGGAAGAACAGGTTGAAGAATGAAATGCTTGTGAGGACTGATTACAGGTCTTGGCCAATGGAGGAAGCGGAGGGTGGTTTCTAGACTCCCAAGTAGCATCGAGGAGATTGTGTAAGTCATACAAAGATGGTTTGTAAGGTGTCTGTTTACTGAGATGTGGGCTTGGCTAAAGGGACCTACCTGTAGGAGATGCTGAGGTTCCCAGCACCTGTAAGAGTGGGGAGTTGGTGCCCCTGGGGCCCAAGGGGGCCAAAGGGGATGAACTGTATTTCTGGGATGTAGACAGGACTGGAAACTCAGAATAGGGCCCCTGATGGAAGCTGTACACAGGGAACAGTCTCTGTGGGATCTTTCTGCACTGCTCTCTGGGTCTGCCACTGGCCAGGAGAAGGAGAAGCGGGCAGCAGAGGATGAGATGTTTGGATGGCATCACTGACTCAATGGACATGAGTCTGAGCAAACTGGGAGATGGGAAAGGACAGGGAAGCCTGCCATGCTCCAGTCCTTGGGGTCACAAAGAGTCAGACACAACTTAGCAACTGAACAACAACCCAACAACCCTGAACTCAGAGGGAAGGGGAATCTCCATGGTGTGGACCCCGGGGCTCAGCTTTGGGGAGAAGAGCAGATGCTGGGTTTGGGCAGAAGTCAAGTTGGTGGGTGAAGAAAAGCCAAAAGCAAGGTGAACTCAGGCTTCAGAGTGGCATCTGCTCGCTGGGTGCCCTGCTAGGCATTTTACAAGGGTGATTTCTGCAGTCCTCATATTTGTGGGCACATCGGAAACAACTCAAAACTTTCTGACGACTGCACTTTCACATCCATGCAGTCAGAATCTCTGGGGGTGGTACTTTAAAAAATGCGTCTCTCTCTCTGAGAGGTTGTGGCATGTGAGAGCCACAAGGACATCTCTGAGATTCACGGTGCTATTCCTACCCGGGAAAAAAAACAAGCCTCAGAGAGGGTAAGCAACCTGGTCTGGTTAACAGAGCTAATAAGTGGTGAAACTGGGTAATGAACCATCTGACATTAAAACTGGCATCCTTATAGAACCTCATGTGGTTAGAACCACGTGAGGCTCCATCCATGACTTAGCATCAGGCATTTAATTGTTTAAAGAGTTAGTAATTGCTTCTTGGCATGAAAGCTATAACAAACCTAGACAGTGTGTTGAAAAGCAAAGATATCACCTTGCCAACAAAGGTCTGTGTAGTCAAGGCCATGGTCTTTCCAGTGGTCATGTACGGTTGTGAGAATTGGATGATAAAGAAGGCATAGGGCCATGGAATTGATGCCTTCAAACTGGTGCTGGAGAAGACTCTTGAGAGTCCCTTGAACTGCAAGGAGATACAACCAGTCTTAAAGGAAATCAAGCCTGGATACTCATTGGAAGGATTGATGCTGAAGCTGAAGCTCCAATAGTTTGGTTACATGATGTGAACAGCCAACTCATTGGAAAAGACCCTGACGCTGGAAAAAATTGAGGGGAGAAGTAGAAGAGGGCATCAGAGTATGAACTGGCTGGATGGCATCACTGATGCAATAAACACGAACCTGGGCAAACTCCAGGAGATGGTGAGGGAAGGAGGCCTGGTGCGCTGCAGCCCACGGGATCAGGAAGAGTTGGACACCACTGAGCGACTGAACAGTAACTCTCTGGGTCATTCTGCTGTACAGCTAGAATCTGGACAGAATGTATTTTCAACTGGATTCTGACAACATCCTCATGAAACAGGGATTTTTATTTTCATTGTGAAGGTCAAGGACCTCAGACCCTGTTGTTGAGGTGCTGAGAAGTGAGGCTGGGATTGGCCCCTTCTTGTGTTACCCCTAAGTTCTAGGTCAGCTTCCTGCAGCATGGGACCTTCAAGGTCTCTGCTGGGTATCCAATGAGACTCAATTTCAGTTTTCTAGGAATCTGATGGAAGTCTCACATGCTTAGAGGAAGACTTCTGACGAGCTTCTGACTTGGCTTCCTGATGAGGAGGAGCAGTGCAGAGAGCTTGACTAAGTGCAGGGGGGCGGGGGTGCGGGTTGGAACTTGGCTAAGAGTTGTTATAAGTCCTCTGATTTGGAGGAGCAAAAGGTGAGAGAGCTGTGCAGGGTCAGATTTGTCCCTTGGCTTAGAAAAAATAAGTGAGAAGCATCTGTTGAGAAAGGAGGCAGGATTCTATGACATGATCCAAAGAGATCAGGCGTAAAGAGGATGCAGAGGCTCAGAGTCGAGTCTCTGCCTCTAAAAGTCCAGTCATCACCCAAGTGAAGACTGGGGAGGGCCCCCGGGAGCAGTGTGGTTGAACTGGATGCTTGTTGACGAGCCCAGCTTGAAGGGGATATGGCCTGAGTCAAGAGAACAGCAGATCATCAAGGACAAATGTAAGGCAGTGAACTTCATTTGGAGGAGAGTTGTTAGAGGCTTGAATAAGTGAAGGTGACCCAAAGTCTGAGAGGCAACATCACGCAAAAGGGAGAAAATGAAGAAGTGGCCCCGAGAAGGATGAGATCGATGGTGCTGGGTGAGAGAAGGGAGGATCAGCACCTGGGGAAGCCACTTCTGCTGTCTTATCCTTGCAGGAGAGCCCTTATGTGAAAGACGGCAGGGGTGAGGGAACTAAGGCACAAGCCCAGGCAGTGATTTGCGAGGCCTCGGGGAGAAGGCATCCAAGAAGGGGTGGGGGGAACATGGCAGGCTGGAGCAGACGCAGTAGGCTGCAGGCCAATGGGCTGGCCTTGCACACGGGGCAAGTCGCTGGAAGGGGGTGGAAGGCGGATCTTGGTGTCCACCTGGAGGAGAGCAGTGGCCACTAGGAACCCAGTATGTGGCAGCCATAGAAACCAGCAGGACTCAGGCCACATGAAGAAAGTCAGAGGTTCCAAACGAGGGAGGTGATGGCTCCTTTGTGCCTGTGCCCAGTCAGATGACCCCAGGGGTGCTGCCACGGGGCAAGTGGAGCTGAAGGGCCAGGTGATGGTCCAAGGAGGAATATGCAAAGGAACTTGGGATATTTTATTTTTCTTGGCAAATGGAAAACTAAGGAGTGTCATCTATTTTCAAACCATGCAAGGGAGGTCATTTGATCAGAGTTTAGGGGTGGGAATTCAATCCATAGCAACATCATAAAAATGTCATAAGCTCTAATTAATAAACTTAATGGGATATCATTAACAATAACGAAAACATGTGTTTATAGAGCTAAATGAGTTGATCCTGAAATTATATATGGAAAGCTAAGAAAACACTGGGAGGGAAAAGTTGCAAGGGTAGACTAGCCTTACCAAATATTAAGACATAAAGCCTCTATGATTAAAACAGTCTGGTACTGCTGCATTAGTATATAGGTAAACCAATGGAATAGGAAAGTCCAGAAATAGACTGTTACATATGGAAGGGGGACAGCAGAGGATGAAGTGGTTGGATGGCATCACCGACTCAATGGACTTGAGTTTGAACAAACTCTGAGAAGATGGTGAAAGACAGGGTAGACTGGCGTGCTGCAGTCGATGGGTCACAAAGAGGTGGACACGACTGTGAGTGAACAACAACATATGAAAACTTAGTATGTGATAAAGGCGGCATCTGAAATCACTGGACGAAGGTGGATTTTTAATAAATGATGTTGGGGCAAGAGAAGACCCATTTCTGGAGAAGATAAAATCAGATCCATATCTCCCAGGGTACACAAGAGTAGACTCCAAATGGATAGGAGATCTCAATTTAGAAAAGGGAGGGAAAGAAACACAAAACGATAGAAGAGAACAGAGTGATTTATTTTATGACCACAGTGCAGAGAACGATTTTTCTAACTTGAGTCAAAACTCAGATTCAGTAAAAGAAAATATTGATAAATTAAAAAAGACACACAGACACACAGTTAAATATGAGTTCACATATCTGCCAGGCAAGGAAAGGAGAGAGACTGCAGCAGCACATGAGAGGGAGGCATGGGCTTGAATGTGGACCTGGGATGCATCCCTGTGGAGGTCAGATGAGGAGTGGGGTCTGAGCAGCAGGTGGGAGTAACCATGGTAACTGTGTGGTCCAGGGATGGGAGGGCAGCCTTTGAGGGACCCTTGTCACAGGTGATGCTGTGGTTGCCCTTTCACAGAGGAGGGTGGTGGCGGGCCGCTTACAGCTGGTTAAGAGACAGGGACACGCTGAACCCAGACCCCCTTGAGGAACCACTGGAGCATCACGAGCACCTGGAAACGACCGATCCCCTGCAGCCAGGGCGCACGCAGCTGCTCCCCCCACTGGCTTTGCGGGCACCAGCTCCCAGACCTGCAGCTCTTCTGCTAGTGCAGACCTGCGAGGCTTGGGGTGGGGCCTGCCCCTCTCCCTGTAGACTCTGCAGAGTATCCCCACCGTGTGTGTCTGTGTTCCTGCCGAGTTTTCATTCTTGCCCTCAGTTTCCAGGTTGTTCTCTGCAAGAACATGCCTGCCTCACCTAAGAGGCTTCAAGACCCAGATCTCAGACCTTCTCAATCTTTGGTTCCATCCTGCCCTTATTTCCTTAGAACGAAGGCAGGGCCTCCTCTCTGCCCTTGGCCCTGGGCAAGCCCGTTGGTACGGATTGCTGGTTCAGCACTGCCCACAGCTTGCTCGCCGGCCGCCCTCTACATCCATCCCCTGCCTGGGATCTGGTTTCCCGGGGACTGTGTGACCACAGCCCCCATGCTCCTCTCGGGGGGCCTTCTCAGGGCCCGCGGAAGCATCACCTCTTCCGGCGCTCTGGTTGTGGCTCAGGGAACCCAGCTGGTCACCAGGGCTCTTCCGACATCTTTTCTTCGGCATCTCTAACCCGGGACTTCTCGCCATCCTCAAGCACTATTGCTATGACCTCTGTTCTTGGTTTGATGCAAGCTGTTTTCATCCTCAGTAATTCCCTTCCTTAACCCCCACCCTTGGCCTTTTTCTGGACTCACTTCCTCATCCAGTCTCGCAATTTTTGCACCCTGCCCCTTGCCTGCTCCTACAGAAACATTTCTGCCCACCTGACCTACCTTTCCACATGCTACCAGCTTAATCTTTTGCTCCAGCTTCAGCTCACGGGATAAATGTGTCATGACAGTGTGCTGTGAAGTGATGCACGGTGCCTAGAAAATGAGAAGCAAGGCCACTTTCCTGGACTGTGAGACTATCAAACCCTCACGAGCTGATGCTGCTCTAATTCCTCATGCCTTTTGTGTCCAAGTCCAGACCTGGAGCCACAGTGGTGGTACCCTCCCCTTGGCCAAAGTGGCCCTGTCATTGTCACTTTAAGATGATCAACAGGCATGCCTGATGTGGTCCTGCCAGCTGGTCTGCTTTATTTCTGGGCTTTTGGCGAGCTGGCCACTTGCCCAGAGGAAGCACAGGAGTGCCTGTCTGCATCTGTGCCACCAGCCTGTCCCTGCACATCCAGGAGGTCCCTGCCGGGTCAGTGCTGTCTCAGCAATATGTGGCCCTCTGCACAAACCACCATGGCTCAGCTCAGTCCACAGACACTGAACACAGCCAGTGCTCAGGGATGTGGACATGAGGGAAGCAGGAGGAAGATGGGAAGGTGGGAAAAATAATGCCAGTGGCCAGGTTGGTTGGCAGCAGCCTGTGCACCCTTTGGTGGTGAGAGTGCCAAAGTGACCCATGGGGAGGGAGCAGGATTGAGATCCTGCTTGTTTAAGGAGAAAAGAGGCAGGGCTACCCAACAAAGAGATCTCAACACAAAATCACTCCCACCAAAGGAAATGGGAGTGAATGTGCTTCACGCAAGGAAAGAGATAGACTGGAGAAAAGAGCTCCCTCGGAGTTTCCCGGAGTCCAGGTTGTGCTTACATTAAAAGGCAACCAATAAAACAGCTTTTGGAAGTGGAAATACAGCTGGAGGAAATGAAGGACTCACCTGATTTATTTTTGCATTCAATGTCATAGCCTGTGATGGGGCTGTTCCCGTCAAAGCCCATGGTCCACCTGAGGGTGATGGTGCGTGCCTTCACGTCTTTGATCTCAATTTCAGGAGGATCTGGGGGCTCTGTATGATCAACAGAAAACCTGCGTTAGTTTGAACATAGTTCAGGCATAAGATGCTAGTGACTCACAAAAGCTGTGTCAGCATTCAACACGGCAGACTTTTTTTTTTTAACCTGGAAGTATTTTTTTCCTAATCACATTTTAGGATGGAACAGTTTTATTTTTCCAAATTTGCCAATTTTCGTAGCACTTATAAAGCTGGGCCAAACCTGAAGATTTACATGTCACTCTTCTGGTCTGGCTTGGGATCTATTAACTCAGAAACTATTTTGGCCCCAAATATGAAACTTTCATTTAGATCATCTAGTTGTTTAGCTACTCAGCCAGATCTGTCTCTTTGTGACCTCATGGACTGTAGCCCACCAGGCTCCTCTGACCATTGGATTTCCCAGGCAAGAATACTGGAGTGAGTTGCCATTTCCCTCCTCCAGGGGCAGAACATCTAATAAGGATTCCTAAATTTGAACAAGAAAGGCACACTGTCCGGGCTTCCCAGTCAGCTGACCCAGTTCCTTTATGGACTTTGCTCCCTCTGTTTGGGGGCTGCACCTTGGTATAATTGTGAGATCTGCAAAATGAAGTTTTAGCACCAACTTTGTTCAGATTCAACATCTTCTTAGGACTTGAAAGTGTGACGTATCAAGCTGAGGCCACTCGGACACCCAAGCCTGGGCACACACTGACTGTCCTGACACCGCCGAGTTTCTCCCCCTAGGTTCTGTCCGTCCTACCTTGCACCGTGAGCTGAATTATTCCACGGTCCTCCCCATAAGAATTGATAGCGTGACAGGAGAAGAAGCCAGAATCTTCTCTTACCGTTGGCAAAATCTATGTGTAAAGCAGAGAGAAATCCATCTTACCCAGAGGAATGCAGAGAGAGAACAACTCAGAGGGCTCTTGGCTACAAAAATCTCTCTACTCTCACTCTCCTCCCCGCCCCAAGCACACACATAAACACTCACACACAGGGACACAGAAAGCTGAGAACAAATTATTTCAGCACAATTGTAAATGTGCAGATGGACAGATTCAGTGTACATGATCCATGTCAGCTGCCAACTCATTAAACTGGATGTGAAATTTATGTAGGATGTCACGTTCAGGTTGACATTATTCCACATACTCCCACTTAAAAAAAAAAATCTCACAGTAGATTTTTTTTAAGTCGAGAGAAATGTTTTATTAAATGTCTTCTTTATATTATTGCTATATGTATGTTTGTCTCTAAAAGACAATGATGGGCCTTAGCAAACAATTTCCAAAATATTTCTCATGAGCCAGTAGAGCCTGTGCTGATGAAGTTTCTCTACATCACTGGCAGAGTGTCCATTAGACCATCATGTACTATATTTGTAAATATTTGAACAGTGTCATTGGGTGGAGTTTTGGTTAAACCTCATAGTGGATTTTTAAAACAGCCAGAGCAATCCTGCCTAAACAAAACAGATCTATAAACATTGAACATTGCAGTAAAATTTTGGTCTCTCAGGACTCCAAGATTGGACCTTGCACGTTTCAAACATGGGGCTTTTTTTTTTTTTCTCATGTGTGTGTTACAGCATCATTTCTCCCCCATATTAAAAGAATCACTCAGCTAACTACCAGAAGTGCTAAAAATTCTAACAGACTGCAATACTTTTTCACTCTGGGTTTTCCCCCAAGAAGCAAAATATTTTCCTTATAATATTTTTGTGGCAGAATCATCCTGACTTTTTTTTTTCAGGAAGTTAAAAAAAAAGTGCTCAGTGTAGGCTGTCATTTCTCCAGAATTACCTGTCATTAAAAGATGCTATTTCTCCAGACATAGAGAGTAGATTTATGGACTTGGGGAGAGGGGAGGAGAAGGTGAGATGTATGGAAAGAGTAACACAGGAACTTACATTACCATATGTAAAATAGATCATCAATGGGAATTTGCTTTATGGCTCAGGAAACTCAAGCAGGGGCTCTGTATAAACCTAGAGGG
>SJYX01013426.1:161403-180547 GCA_006410675.1 Oreotragus oreotragus
TTATCCTCTTCATTTTTCATATCAGGCCACTCAGGGCCTGTACGATTAAATCACTTGCCTCCGGTCACACAGCTAGCCTGTGATAGAAACGCTCCTTGCAACCAGACCGGCTATCATTATACTTGACCTGGACCTCGCTTGACCCAGTCGCTCTTTATTTTGGCCTGAAGTATTTTGAAGTGAGAGATAGGTTGTCCTCTGGCTGAAACTCTTACAGTTGACTAATCCAGATAGCATGATAATATGAAGGCCTCATGACAGACTACAAATGGGGAAGCATGGAGAGGGAAATTGAGCTCCTTTTGGTCACAGTAATTTGCAGAGCTCTATGAAAAAGAAGAGCTTTGTGTACATATTAGCAGTCAAAACCTTCCCACTCCTTTTCTGGGTTTGCCTCTTCTGTGTACACTCACCAGTCTTCTGAGGGACATTACTGCTTGTTTTCTGTATGTTTTCTGTACCTTTCCCTCTACTGACTCTTTTTCCATCAGAATTAAACAGGTTTAGGCTTTTCCTGTCTTGAGACCATTCATTCCCCTTTACTCCTGTCTCTTATACACATCTCCTGCATTGCAAGGCGAAGTCTCAGCCACTGGAACACCAAGGGAAGTCCCATTGTAACTATTTCCCCCACATGCACTCACTTATGTGAAAGGACAAGATTATTCTGCCTGTGAAGGTAGGTGCTCATCTGTCCTGTTTGCCATGCTCTTACCTGCAGAGTGGAAATCACCTCCTCCCCCACCTCCTTGGTGGACACGAGATAACGGGCCATTTCGGGGTTAATGATCCGGTCCTCTTTCTCCCAGCGGACTATGATGGGCTTCTCACCATGGGCCGTGCAGCTCATTTCCTTCTTTTGACCCTGAGTGGCCAGGGTGGTGTTTGGGTAGGATGTAATCATCGCAGGAACTGAAAATCCAAAAATGACACAACTTATTCGGCAAAGCAGGGTTCACGGTTTCCCCACCATTAACACATGGCTCAATTGCATTTGATATGTTTCTTTGAAATGTATTGGCTGAGCAAGAATCATGATCAAAAGAGTTGGAAGGGTGGCAGAAAAATGAAACTGGACTCAATGAGCCCCAAGCAGAAACTGCTGTGTCGTTTCCTATTGGGGGTGGGGGATGGTGCACAGGTCTTACTCTCTTCTAATCCCTCTGGAAAGTAAACTTATTTTCCCTAAAACACACACACAAAAATGATGTGACTTGCTTATTAGACAGGAAAAGGGGCTTCCGTTGAGAATTACACTCCTCCTTCCATAATCACCTGCATTTCCAACTATCCTTGTCAACTATGGGAATTTCTGAAACCTTGTTAGTCAACCGATTGGCTAACCGGTCCTTGAAGTCACCTCTTGGAATCCCTAACCCACAGTTCTGCAGACCTCAAAACCAGACTTCTCCCAAAGTTTATAGCAGGGAATCTCATCTCAATGTATTGAGAGAATGGGAAACTTTATTTGTGAAACTTGTCAAGTCCCCTCCCTCTATCTCAAAATTCCTCTTGATGAAAGTGAAAGAGGAGAGTGAAAAAGCTGGCTTAAAACTCAACATTCAAAAAACTTAAGATCATGGCATCTGGTCCCATCACTTCATGGTAAATAGATGGGGAAACAATGGAAACAGTGACAGACTTCACTTTCTTGGGAGGCAAAATTACTGCAGATGGTGACTGCAGCCATGAAATTAAAAGACACTTGATCCTTGGAAGAAAAGTTATGACTAAACTAGACAGCATATTAAAAATTAGAGACATTACTTTGCCAACATCGTCCATCTAGTCAAAGCTATGGTTTTTCCACTAGTTATGTATGGATATGAGAATTGGACTATAAAGAAAGCTGAGCACTGAGAAAATGATGCTTTTGAACTGTGGTGTTGGAAAAGACTCGTGAGAATCCTTTGAACTGCAAGATCAAACCAGTCAATCTTAACGGAAATCATTCCTGAATATTCATTGGAAGGACTGATGCTGAAGCTGAAGCTCCAATACTTTGGCCACCTGATGGGAAGAACTGACTCATTGGAAAAGATCCTGATGCTGGAAAGATTGGAGGCAGGAGGAGAAGGGGACGACAGAGGATGAGATGGATGGATGGCATCACCTGCTCGATGGACATGAGTTTGAGCAAGCTTCGGGAGCTGGTGATGGACAGGAAGCCTGGTGTGCTACAGTCCTTGGGGTCACAAAGAAATGGACACAGAGAGACTGAACTAGTGTATTGGAGAAGAATCCTGAGAGTCCCTTGGATAGCAAGGAGATTAAACCAGTCAACCCTAAAGGAACTCAACCCAGAATATTCATTGGAAGGATTGATGCTGAAGCTGAAGCTCCAATACTTTGGCCACCTAGTTGGAAGAGCAGACTCATTGGAAAAGCTTTCAATTGTGGGGAGACTGAAGGCAAAATGAGAAGGGGGAAGTAGAGGATGAGATGTTGATAGTATCACTGACTCAAAGGACGTGAGTTTGTGCAAACTCCAGGAGATAGTGAAGACGTTCTGGCGTGCTGCAGTCCATGGAGTGGCAGAGTGGGACATGATTTAGTCACTGAACAATTAGTGTGGAAATGGACCTGAGGAATCCAGCAAAAGCAAACACAAACACACTCTAGAAGGAGGTACCTCCACCCAGGCCCATTGGGATTCTCCCAGATGAATCTCTGCTAACATGAGCTCACAGAACAAAAATAGTAAAACGCGTGAGAAAACAATCTACCCTCATGGCGAATCAGGCCCCCAAGGGCTTCAGATGCTAGCATTACGAGATACAGGTCTTGAAATAATAATGCCAAAATGTTTAAAGACATTTTCAAAACATGAGAAAGGAACAAGAAGATATGAAAAACAAACAGGAAGATTTGAAAAAGAACTAAAACAAATTTACATTTTTTATCTACTTCTTACCTAATTTTCCCAATCACGGGAGTAAGGGCTCTCCATTCCCCCACATGCACTCACTTATGTGAAAGGACAAGATTATTCTGCCTGTGAAGGTAGGTGCTCATCTGTCCTGTTTGCCATGCTCTTACCTGCAGAGTGGAAATCACCTCCTCCCCCACCTCCTTGGTGGACACGAGATAACGGGCCATTTCGGGGTTAATGATCCGGTCCTCTTTCTCCCAGCGGACTATGATGGGCTTCTCACCATGGGCCGTGCAGCTCATTTCCTTCTTTTGACCCTGAGTGGCCAGGGTGGTGTTTGGGTAGGATGTAATCATCGCAGGAACTGAAAATCCAAAAATGACACAACTTATTCGGCAAAGCAGGGTTCACGGTTTCCCCACCATTAACACATGGCTCAATTGCATTTGATATGTTTCTTTGAAATGTATTGGCTGAGTAAGAATCATGATCAAAAGAGTTGGAAGGGTGGCAGAAAAATGAAACTGGACTCAATGAGCCCCAAGCAGAAACTGCTGTGTCGTTTCCTATTGGGGGTGGGGGATGGTGCACAGGTCTCNCCTACTAATGAAAAGCTTTATTGCTTTCTACATGGGAGAAGTACCTCGACTAAACCCTGGCCCTCCGGTGTACGATTTGTTCATCTTACCCTGCAAAAAAACCCTTCTCTTTTTACTCATATTTCTCCTTCGGAGGAATGCCCCCACCAAGTGGGT
Organism: Oreotragus oreotragus; assembly: GCA_006410675.1. Taxonomy (NCBI): domain Eukaryota; kingdom Metazoa; phylum Chordata; class Mammalia; order Artiodactyla; family Bovidae; genus Oreotragus; species Oreotragus oreotragus. The sequence goes on from SJYX01013426.1 coordinate 165,031, forward strand.
ATTTTAGTTCTGGTTCATGGTCAGAAATGGTCTGACGAGCCTTTGTTCTGTCTCACCCAAATATTCTCAGCCCTTTAAAGAGACTGATCATTTTCACATCTCTGCAACGCTAATGTTTGAAGGCACGACCTTTTCGCTTGTCACAGTCGCCAGTGCTGAGAGATGACAGCATGTCAGTGGAGCAGGGCTCTCTGTAAGGGTCTCTGAAGCATAACGAATGGATGGGGTAACAGGCCTGAGAACCAAGGGAGGCCAGGCTGCCCTGCTAGTGGGAGGGAAGGAAAACAAGACCAAGAGGGCTTTGTTCAAAGACTGCATGCCCTATGCTTCTCCTGCAAAATTACCCATTAAAGAGACAGCTGTGGTACTTCATTATATACTGGTTTATAAATATCCTTCATTAACCACAATATCGCCTACCAGCACCTTAATGTTCAGCAGATCTGCATTCTTCCTGTTTAAGGGAGGCTCATCTGACCTACTTCCTTGCAATGCAAACAGGCAGTGGTACAGTGGAGCTGCTGCTACAGCCAGGGAGAGCCGAGCCTGCGCATAGGGATCAACTCTGTAGTCCAGGGATGCCATCTACTTAGTCTGAAATTGGCCAAGGCGAACATTTACACCAGTGAAACTGACAAACTGACAAATGCTAGAAACTCTTCCTCCTCTCCCAACGGCTAGTTGTTTGAAAATTAAGAATTTACCAGAACACTACATAGGAGGGTGTGCCACTATGTGAATGATTTCAAAGGGTGTTCCCATCTTTTCAGAAGCACTGAGAAGCTGTGAATTTACCTCAGAGCAATAGTCAAACTTGGGCTTACCAGGTGGCGCTAGTGGTAAAGAATCTGCTTGTCAAGGCAGGAACTGCAAGAGATGTGGTTTGATCCCTGGGTTGGGAAGATCTCCTGGAGGAGGGCATGGCAATCCACTCCAGTATTCTTGCCTGGAGAATCCCGTGGACTGAGGAGCATGGTGGTCTTCAGTCCAAGGGGTTGCAAACAGTCGGANCCTGGGTTGGGAAGATCTCCTGGAGGAGGGCATGGCAATCCACTCCAGTATTCTTGCCTGGAGAATCCCGTGGACTGAGGAGCATGGTGGTCTTCAGTCCAAGGGGTTGCAAACAGTCGGATATGACTGGGTGACTGAGCGCAATAACCACCCTTATTCGTAAGGGTTGTTGATGTTCAGTCACTCAGTTGTGTCTGACCCTCTGTGATCCCGTGGACTACAGCATACTAGGCTTCCCTCTCCTTCACTAATTCCCAGAGCTTGCTCAAAATCAGGTCCATTGAGTCAATGATGCCATCCAACCATCTCATCCTCTGTTGCATCCTTCTCCTTCTGCCTTCAATCCTTCCCAGCATCAGGTTCTTTTCCAATGAGTTGGCTCTTCCCATCAGGTGGTCAAAGTATTGGAGCTTCAACTTCAGCATCAGTCTTTCCAATGAATATTCAAGGTTGATTTCCTTTAGGATTGACTAGTTTGATCTCCTTGCTGTCCAAGGGACTCTCAAGTCTTCTCCAGCACACAGCTTGAAAGCATCAGTTCTTCAGTGTTTAGCCTTCTTTATGGTCCAACTCTCACATCCATACATGAGTACTCAAATATGAACAGCACATCACCGCAGGCTTCGACAGGAATTCAATTATAAATTGACATACACATTGATTTTTTAACACAAGGATATATAGAAAAATAAAAATTATATTAATAAATCACTGATGTGAAAGAGTATTTCTCAAACTTTACGCTTCTGTTTTCATGAAACTACCAGTTACCTGTCTCTTATACACATCTAGATGTGTATAAGAGACAGTTCTTTGGCATTGCCTTTCTTTGGGATTGGAGTGAAAACTGACCTTTTCCAGTCCTGTGGCCACTGCTGAGTTTTCCAAATTTGCTGGTATATTGAGTGCCGCACTTTCACAGCATCATCTTTCAGGATTTGAAAGCGCTCAACTGGAATTTCATCACCTCCACTAGCTTTGTTCATAGTGATGCTTTCTAAGGCCCACTTGACTTCACATTCCAGGATGTCTGGCTCTAGGTGAATGATCACACCATCGTGATCATCTTGGTCGTGAAGACCTTTTTTGTATAGTTCTTGTGTGTATTCTTGCCACCTCTTCTTAATATCTTCTGCTTCTGCCATACCATTTCTGTCCTTTATCGAGCCCGAGCCCATCTTTGCATGAAATGTTCCCTTGGTATCTCTAATTTTCTTGAAGAGATCTCTAGTCTTTCCCATTCTGTTGTTTTCCTCTATTTCTTTGTGGTATGTTTATTGTACCTCAATATACTATATTATATTGTACCTATATATGAGGTACAATAAACATACCACAAAATTCACTTGCTTCAAGTGTATAATTCAGTGGATTTTAGTATTTCCTTTGCTTTCTAGGGTAAAGGGGGAGGGGCAAGACATTAAATTGAGTGAAAGATTCTTTAAATTCTATAGCACTTTACAATTTTCAAAAGTTTCACCCACATGACTTCATATAATCCCATAATAACTCTTATTAACCCCCTACCCCTGTCTTGCCCCTCTCCCTTTCCTCTCCCCACTAGTTTGTTCTCTGTATCTGTGAGTCTGTTTCTCTCTTGTTTTGTTCACTAGTCTGTTGTATTTTTTAGATTCCACAGAGAAGTGATATCATCGAGTGTTTGTTTCTCTGTCTGACTTGTTTCACTTAGCAGAATGCCGTCCAAGTCCATGCATGTTGCTGCAAATCTCACTATTTTTATGGCTCAGGAGGGTTCCATTATATGTATACGTACCACGTCTTCTTTCTCTACCCCTCTGTCGGTGGTCATTTAGGTTGCTTCCATACTCTGTTGTGAATAGCACTGCTACGGAGATTGGGTTTATGCATCTTTTTGAATTAGTGCTTTTGTTTTTCTCAGATCTATACCCAAGAGTGTAATTGCTGGGTGAGTTTAAAGCAGGGACTGGCTCTGCTGCTTTCCCCCCTTGGGGGCTGCAGTGATGATTGTGGGCCTCATCCTGACTGATGATGAGATGTGGGCATGTCTGGGGGTGAGGGGATGGGTTAAGGTGTACAGGTGGGGAGATGTGGAATGCCAGCTGGGGCTTCTGCATCTTAAATGCAGTGGAGGGTAGGGACCAACAGAAATGCCCAGGGCTGTAGGCGTTTGGAGTCCTGGGCGGGCTTGTCTGGGATCTCAGGCAGACAATGGGTTAATGTGGAATGGACTTACAGGGGCACTGTGGGACTTGGAAGTTAATGAGTCAGCTCATATCCATGTCTGTAGAAGTTACACATCAGGGTTTGGTTTACTGTTTTATTGGCTGCCTGGATGCAAAAAAGAAGAAGAGGAAAAGTTGATAGTGAGGACTAGATGTCTGAGGCCATTGCATTGTACAGCGTCATAAATAATGAGAAATAATTCTTCTATTAATAGTATGAAAAGTGAAAGTGTTAGTTGCTCAGTCAAGTCCAGCTCTTTGCAACCCCATGGACTATAGCCCCACCAGTCTCCTCTGTCCTTGGAATTCTCTAGGCAAGTATATTGGAATGGGTTGCTATCCCCTTCTCCAGAGAATCTTTCTGATCCAGGGATCAAACCTGGGTCTCCTGCATTGCAGGCAGATTCTTTCCTGTCTGAGCCATCAGGGAAGCCCACAAACAATTTAACAACTGGAATGTGCTCCCCCAGCCCCCCGTGTAGAGAACCAGTTCCTACAGTCCCCTTTGTTGAGCACAGAGTAGAGAGACTCCAGTGGCAGAGCTGTGTTCTGGAAATTAATCCACACTAATGCCTCCCAGTGTGGTGAGCTGCTAAAGGCCACACAGACGATTTCTCAGTGCATGTTATTTGCTAAATAAGGGGGAAAAAAAAAAAGCAAGCAAAGAAACGTGTCACATGGCAGGGTATGAAAAAATACAGATTTCTTGTGAAGACACATTGAGTGTGATCACTTCTCAAGTCTGGGTTATTTTACCACCCTCAGTACTTTATATTTATTTCAATGCTGCTACTGCTAAGTTGGGCTTCCCTGGTGGCTTAGAGGTTAAAGCGTCTGCCTCCAATGCGGGAGACCTGGGTTCGATCCCTGGGTCGGGAAGATCCCCTGGAGAAGGAAATGGCAATCCACTCCAGTATTCTTGCCTGGAGAATCCCATGGACGGAGAAGCCTAGTAGGTTACAGTTCATGGGGTCGCAAAGAGTCGGACACGACTGAGCGACCACCTCACCTCACCTCACTGCTAAGTTGCTCCAGTTGTGTCCGACTCTGTGCGACCCCATAGATGGCAGCCCACCAGGCTCCCCCGTCCCTGGGATTCTCCAGGCAAGAACACTGGAGTGGGTTCCCATTTCCTTCTCCAATGCATGAAAGTGAAAAGTGAAAGTGAAGTTGCTCATTTGTGTCCGACTCTTCGCAACCCCATGGACTGCAGCCTACCAGGCTCCTCTGCCCATGGGATTTTCCAGGCAAGAGTACTGGAGTGGGGTGCCATTGCCTTATGGGAATGAGGATCAGGCAGAATTCCTCTGTGTTGTCTCCAAAGAACTAAATAATTTGACCAACGGCATTGTCATCCAACCGAGTGAGAAGGTGAAGGTTCTTCAGGACAGAGGATCTAGGATGTAAACTCCGGAGTCCTTGGTGATGTGAGCATAATCCACCAGAGCACCTCTGTGAAGTTCAGTCTCACTCCTGTACAGTAACGGAGCTTCTGCAAAGCCACGCTGAGCCTGCCCTCCCAGCGGAGAAGTGTTCTGGTCAAAACCAAAGGAACCCCACCCCCAGCCACAGGAACCAGAAGACAGATGCCGAATAAGGGTTTCTGTGCAACCTCATGAGCTGCTACACAGGGAACAAATGCATTCAGAAGGCTGGAGTCTGCCTGGAATGCAACTTCCTACCCCTTTGAAAGCGCCAACTAGAGGAACACATTAGTGGTCTCCCAGAAAATGCAGCTGTGCTCAGAGGGCTTACTTGTTGTCTGCCCTTTCCTTTTCCTACTAATGAAAAGCTTTATTGCTTTCTACATGGGAGAAGTACCTCGACTAAACCCTGGCCCTCCGGTGTACGATTTGTTCATCTTACCCTGCAAAAAAACCCTTCTCTTTTTACTCATATTTCTCCTTCGGAGGAATGCCCCCACCAAGTGGGTATTTTAGTTCTGGTTCATGGTCAGAAATGGTCTGACGAGCCTTTGTTCTGTCTCACCCAAATATTCTCAGCCCTTTAAAGAGACTGATCATTTTCACATCTCTGCAACGCTAATGTTTGAAGGCACGACCTTTTCGCTTGTCACAGTCGCCAGTGCTGAGAGATGACAGCATGTCAGTGGAGCAGGGCTCTCTGTAAGGGTCTCTGAAGCATAACGAATGGATGGGGTAACAGGCCTGAGAACCAAGGGAGGCCAGGCTGCCCTGCTAGTGGGAGGGAAGGAAAACAAGACCAAGAGGGCTTTGTTCAAAGACTGCATGCCCTATGCTTCTCCTGCAAAATTACCCATTAAAGAGACAGCTGTGGTACTTCATTATATACTGGTTTATAAATATCCTTCATTAACCACAATATCGCCTACCAGCACCTTAATGTTCAGCAGATCTGCATTCTTCCTGTTTAAGGGAGGCTCATCTGACCTACTTCCTTGCAATGCAAACAGGCAGTGGTACAGTGGAGCTGCTGCTACAGCCAGGGAGAGCCGAGCCTGCGCATAGGGATCAACTCTGTAGTCCAGGGATGCCATCTACTTAGTCTGAAATTGGCCAAGGCGAACATTTACACCAGTGAAACTGACAAACTGACAAATGCTAGAAACTCTTCCTCCTCTCCCAACGGCTAGTTGTTTGAAAATTAAGAATTTACCAGAACACTACATAGGAGGGTGTGCCACTATGTGAATGATTTCAAAGGGTGTTCCCATCTTTTCAGAAGCACTGAGAAGCTGTGAATTTACCTCAGAGCAATAGTCAAACTTGGGCTTACCAGGTGGTGCTAGTGGTAAAGAATCTGCTTGTCAAGGCAGGAACTGCAAGAGATGTGGTTTGATCCCTGGGTTGGGAAGATCTCCTGGAGGAGGGCATGGCAATCCACTCCAGTATTCTTGCCTGGAGAATCCCGTGGACTGAGGAGCATGGTGGTCTTCAGTCCAAGGGGTTGCAAACAGTCGGATATGACTGGGTGACTGAGCGCAATAACCACCCTTATTCGTAAGGGTTGTTGATGTTCAGTCACTCAGTTGTGTCTGACCCTCTGTGATCCCGTGGACTACAGCATACTAGGCTTCCCTCTCCTTCACTAATTCCCAGAGCTTGCTCAAAATCAGGTCCATTGAGTCAATGATGCCATCCAACCATCTCATCCTCTGTTGCATCCTTCTCCTTCTGCCTTCAATCCTTCCCAGCATCAGGTTCTTTTCCAATGAGTTGGCTCTTCCCATCAGGTGGCCAAAGTATTGGAGCTTCAACTTCAGCATCAGTCTTTCCAATGAATATTCAAGGTTGATTTCCTTTAGGATTGACTAGTTTGATCTCCTTGCTGTCCAAGGGACTCTCAAGTCTTCTCCAGCACACAGCTTGAAAGCATCAGTTCTTCAGTGTTTAGCCTTCTTTATGGTCCAACTCTCACATCCATACATGAGTACTCAAATATGAACAGCACATCACCGCAGGCTTCGACAGGAATTCAATTATAAATTGACATACACATCGATTTTTCAACACAAGGATATATAGAAAAATAAAAATTATATTAATAAATCACTGATGTGAAAGAGTATTTCTCAAACTTTATGCTTCTGTTTTCATGACTCTACCAGTAATATAAAACTGGTCCTAATACAGCTTTGTTTCTTTTTTCCTTTAGCTCTGCTAAAAGCACTGAAAAAGAAACAAAAGTGCCATTGCCTTATGGGAATGAGGATCAGGCAGAATTCCTCTGTGTTGTCTCCAAAGAACTAAATAATTTGACCAACGGCATTGTCATCCAACCGAGTGAGAAGGTGAAGGTTCTTCAGGACAGAGGATCTAGGATGTAAACTCCGGAGTCCTTGGTGATGTGAGCATAATCCACCAGAGCACCTCTGTGAAGTTCAGTCTCACTCCTGTACAGTAACGGAGCTTCTGCAAAGCCACGCTGAGCCTGCCCTCCCAGCGGAGAAGTGTTCTGGTCAAAACCAAAGGAACCCCACCCCCAGCCACAGGAACCAGAAGACAGATGCCGAATAAGGGTTTCTGTGCAACCTCATGAGCTGCTACACAGGGAACAAATGCATTCAGAAGGCTGGAGTCTGCCTGGAATGCAACTTCCTACCCCTTTGAAAGTGCCAACTAGAGGAACACATTAGTGGTCTGCCAGAAAATGCAGCTGTGCTCAGAGGGCTTACTTGTTGTCTGCCCTTTCCTTTGCCTACTAATGAAAAGCTTTATTGCTTTCTACATGGGAGAAGTACCTCGACTAAACCCTGGCCCTCCGGTGTACGATTTGTTCATCTTACCCTGCAAAAAAACCCTTCTCTTTTTACTCATATTTCTCCTTCGGAGGAATGCCCCCACCAAGTGGGTATTTTAGTTCTGGTTCATGGTCAGAAATGGTCTGACGAGCCTTTGTTCTGTCTCACCCAAATATTCTCAGCCCTTTAAAGAGACTGATCATTTTCACATCTCTGCAACGCTAATGTTTGAAGGCACGACCTTTTCGCTTGTCACAGTCGCCAGTGCTGAGAGATGACAGCATGTCAGTGGAGCAGGGCTCTCTGTAAGGGTCTCTGAAGCATAACGAATGGATGGGGTAACAGGCCTGAGAACCAAGGGAGGCCAGGCTGCCCTGCTAGTGGGAGGGAAGGAAAACAAGACCAAGAGGGCTTTGTTCAAAGACTGCATGCCCTATGCTTCTCCTGCAAAATTACCCATTAAAGAGACAGCTGTGGTACTTCATTATATACTGGTTTATAAATATCCTTCATTAACCACAATATCGCCTACCAGCACCTTAATGTTCAGCAGATCTGCATTCTTCCTGTTTAAGGGAGGCTCATCTGACCTACTTCCTTGCAATGCAAACAGGCAGTGGTACAGTGGAGCTGCTGCTACAGCCAGGGAGAGCCGAGCCTGCGCATAGGGATCAACTCTGTAGTCCAGGGATGCCATCTACTTAGTCTGAAATTGGCCAAGGCGAACATTTACACCAGTGAAACTGACAAACTGACAAATGCTAGAAACTCTTCCTCCTCTCCCAACGGCTAGTTGTTTGAAAATTAAGAATTTACCAGAACACTACATAGGAGGGTGTGCCACTATGTGAATGATTTCAAAGGGTGTTCCCATCTTTTCAGAAGCACTGAGAAGCTGTGAATTTACCTCAGAGCAATAGTCAAACTTGGGCTTACCAGGTGGTGCTAGTGGTAAAGAATCTGCTTGTCAAGGCAGGAACTGCAAGAGATGTGGTTTGATCCCTGGGTTGGGAAGATCTCCTGGAGGAGGGCATGGCAATCCACTCCAGTATTCTTGCCTGGAGAATCCCGTGGACTGAGGAGCATGGTGGTCTTCAGTCCAAGGGGTTGCAAACAGTCGGATATGACTGGGTGACTGAGCGCAATAACCACCCTTATTCGTAAGGGTTGTTGATGTTCAGTCACTCAGTTGTGTCTGACCCTCTGTGATCCCGTGGACTGCAGCATACTAGGCTTCCCTCTCCTTCACTAATTCCCAGAGCTTGCTCAAAATCAGGTCCATTGAGTCAATGATGCCATCCAACCATCTCATCCTCTGTTGCATCCTTCTCCTTCTGCCTTCAATCCTTCCCAGCATCAGGTTCTTTTCCAATGAGTTGGCTCTTCCCATCAGGTGGCCAAAGTATTGGAGCTTCAACTTCAGCATCAGTCTTTCCAATGAATATTCAAGGTTGATTTCCTTTAGGATTGACTAGTTTGATCTCCTTGCTGTCCAAGGGACTCTCAAGTCTTCTCCAGCACACAGCTTGAAAGCATCAGTTCTTCAGTGTTTAGCCTTCTTTATGGTCCAACTCTCACATCCATACATGAGTACTCAAATATGAACAGCACATCACCGCAGGCTTCGACAGGAATTCAATTATAAATTGACATACACATCGATTTTTCAACACAAGGATATATAGAAAAATAAAAATTATATTAATAAATCACTGATGTGAAAGAGTATTTCTCAAACTTTATGCTTCTGTTTTCATGACTCTACCAGTAATATAAAACTGGTCCTAATACAGCTTTGTTTCTTTTTTCCTTTAGCTCTGCTAAAAGCACTGAAAAAGAAACAAAAGGAAATACCAAGTGTCCTGAATAAGCCCCAAGTAGACAACATGACTGTCAAGATATTCTGGTTCAGTCCCTTCATTTCACAAAGAAAGAGAAAACCAGAGAAGCAGAATGGGAGTCAAAGGCCCAGATGCAAGAGTCAACCAGAATCTGACTTTCATTGTTGTTACTGAGTCACTAAGTTATGTCTGACTCTTTTACAATCCCATGGATTGTAGCCCACCAGTCTCCTCTGTCCATGGGATTTCCCAGGCAAGACTACAGGAGCGGGTTGTCATAACCTCCAGGCAATCTTCCCCACCGAGGGATCAAACCTGAATCTCCTGCATCTCCTGCATTGGCAGGGAGATTTTTACCTCTGAGCCACCTGGGAAGCTTCTGACTTTCAGAAGTCCTGTTCTATCTAAAACCATCATTATCACAGATAATGACTTCCATAGAGGCGGCCAATCTTCCCGGACGCCCATGACCTCCCATATTTGACCTGCAACCTGGGAAGTCCCTCAGTCCCTCCACGTGGTCAGAACAGAGGTGGCAGAGGAGGGTGTGGGGTCAAGAACAAGGCAGCAAGGCTTCCCCAGCCTGAGGCAGGAACGCTAGGGTCTCCAGGTGGGAGTTCTAGGGAGGGAGATACTCTGAGACATGAACACATTCTATGAGTCACTTCTTTTTGTTTCTTTAGCTACTTCTTCAACTATATATTTACATCTTCCTTTCATTTGACTATAAACATTTTCAAACACACAGAAAGTTGAACAGCCATATACCCGCTGCCTGTGTTTTGCAATGAACATTTCATTCAGAGATTTGAATCAAAATTTATTTTCACTGTTATTTCACCAGTCAATCAAAATTTACTGAACACATGATTTTTACTACTCTGAACACATAAAATAGACTTGAGTGAAAATATGAATCTGTGCGTGTTGCAAAGATCAGGCGCTAAGATGGCAGCTGCCTCCTGGAATTCCGCTGCTCAGGGTGAAGCCCCCTGGAGGTGCTTTAGTCTGGACCCTGATGCTGTGGCTTGGGGTCTGGCTGTCTTGGGTTAGAGCACTGGTCCGCTCAGAGGAGGAGGGGAGAAAGGGGACCAGAAGCAAGGAGGCTGGGCTCCAACCTTGTGCCATCTGTGTACACGCTGCTGTGAGTGGGCAAGACGGTGGCTGCCCTGGGCCTTGGTGTTCTCACCTGATTTATGGGTGAGCTGCATGGGACAAGGTGCTCTCATCCTGGGCTGCATCTTAGAAGTGGAATCATCTGGTTTTTAAAATAAACCAGTGCCCAGGCCCTGTGTGTACTCAGTTGCTTCAGTCATGTTCAACTCTTTGGGACCCTACAGACTGTAGCTGATCAGGCTCCTCTGTCCATGGGGATTCTATAGGCAAAAATCCTGGAGTGAATTTGCCATGCCCTCCTCCAGGAGCTCTTCCTGGCCTAGGGACTGAATGCATGTCTTCTGCATTTATGGCTGAGCCACGGGGGAAGCCTCCCAGACCCTACCCTAGACCAACTGAATCAGAGACTCGGGGGCTGTGCACAGGAATGGGTTTATTCAAAGTTCTTCAAGTGGTCCTCATATATAGCCTTGAATGAAAAAGCTCAACAGATGATCTCCAAGGCCTTTCCAGCTCTAACTGTCCTCCCCTTTCCCTTTTTACTTCCTTAAGTTTTTTTAAATTTATTTTAAACAGAGGATAATTACTTTATAATATTTTGATTTTTTTCCCCATATATCAGTATGAATCAGCCACAGGTATACATATGTCCCCTCCATTCTGAACACTCCTCCCACCTCCTCCCCACTCTCCTTTTTATTTCTAATCTCCCCTTTACTCTGTGCCTTTTCCCTTCCCTTCTTCCTTCTCTCCTGCCTGTCTAACTTCCTTCCTTTCATCTGATCTCTCTTTCTTCCTCTTTCTCCTTCTCCCTCCCTGTGTCACTATCCCATAATAACAACAGTTAACTTTCCTGAATTTTGACTCGGTGCTGAGATATTTTCTGTATACTGTGTCTGTACGTATTCTCCGCACACAGCAACCTCACTGAATAGAAACTCTGGCTGTAGAAATGGCCTGAGACTTATTTGTAAGTGACATTTTTAGTAGGCTCCAAATTATACTACAAATATGTGTGAATGATATAGAAATAACATTTCTAGTAGATTCAATGGATTTAAATTTATACGAACATATGTCTATGCAGATGATCAAAGAGAACCAGACACCAAACACCTACTTTGAAGGGAAGCGAATTAAGATTAACATATAAGAGAATTTCAGGACTTATTTCATCCCTGACATCTTGTTCTTTCCTTTTTATTTATAAGTAAGGAAACAGAACTGGAGGGTTAAGGCTGGCTAGATGAGAACCTTCTCTCTTCTGACCCTCTTCTACTCCTATTCCAAAACTCTATTTCATCTAGTAAGATGAAAACAATCAGTGTCACCTTAGTCGTGGCATGTGGGATCTAGTTCCCTGAGCAGGGATTGAACCCAGGCTCCCAGCATTGGGAAGCTGGAGTCTTAGCCCCTGGACCACTGTAACTAAAAGATCTCACATGCTGAAGTTAAAGATCCCACCATGCCACAACTGAGGTCTGGCGTAGCCAAATAAATAATTTTTAAACAAAATAATTAAAAAATTCAGTATCACCATAAAAGTCATACAGTAAAATTATCTTTACTTCCAAAGATGGTGAATCTTACCCTTCCTTTTCTTTCCCTTCTTCCCTTTCTTCCTCTAGGGTCTAGAGAAGCTAAGCAGGTCTAAGCTGTCTCATGAAGTGAACCATATATCTGGGACTTCTCCAGTGGTGCAGTAGATAGAAATCCACCTGCCAATGCGGGGGACATGGGTTCCATTCCTGGTCTGGGGAGATTTCACACGCTGTGAGGCAACTGAGTTCATGCACCACATCTACAGAAGCCCACAAGCCCTAGAACCTGGGCTCTGTGACAAGAGAAACCACTGCAATAAGACCACACGCCTCCATGAAGAGTAATCCCTGTTCACTGCAACTAGAGGAAGCTCACACAGCAACAAAGAACCAGTGAGATTAAAAATATATATATTAAAAAAAAAATCAAATGCCTGAACCTGTGTATCCTCTCAAGTTTCACATCACTTTTACACCCCTGATCTCACAGTGATACACATGTTCCCAGTAGAGAAGAGAGTGCTTAATTCCATGTACCCACACTGAAACAGAATCAGAGCAGGTAAACAGAATTGGAGTCTAAAGCCATCAACAAGTCAATGAAAGCCCCAGAAGGAGAATCCAGGCCTTCTGGACCCAAGCATGAAGCTCTTTGCCCAACCACAGTGGAGGCCCAGAGGCTGGTCCACAGGGCACAGAACGCCACCTGCTGGAGGGAGGGGCACCAGAGCATCCTTGGAAGCCCCTCTACCTGGGGCTGGGCATGTTCAGGGGAGACTTCCCTGATGCCCTTGGTGGTTCCCTTCCTTCAACTATAGATAAGGACTCTAACATCTCTCCTGCAAGCCTACTGTCTATCTGAGCATTGAGGCCAGCAGGACAGGCTTCACAATTGTAGGTTCCCAAGCAAAACGAAAATGTGTAGACCTTTTAACAAAGCAGGAGAAAGGTGCAGTAAAGTAATCAACTATGAAGCCCCTTTTCCTTCTTCGGTAGTCTCTTTTTCTCCATGTGCCATAATGGTTTATATTCACTGTTGTGCCAGCCCTCCCAGGCCCCCAGGACACACTTTGTGACTTGCAAACACATGTGTCCAGGTGCCCTTCCTATCAAAATGATCACTGGACCCACGTCTTGGGTGGGTGACTTCCAGGTACCCTAAATTGCTCTCTGAAAGCTGCCTGGTGCAGCTGCCTCCAGCAGAGAGGCTCCCCTTATATTCTCCGTGGAGATGCCAGCCCACACCCAGATCCTCACAGGGTGGAGGATGGCAGTGATGATTGGGTGGATGCAATAAAGGGGAGGCCTGGGGCCAAGGGCGTGAGAGGAAGGTAGTTGAGCTCCACAACAACAGAGGCCACTGCAATGAAAACCCCGAGCATCTCAAGGAAGCGTAGCCCTCACTCGGCGCAACTAGAGACAGCCCTCCACCCTGGGGAGGCGGGGAGGCTGCGGCGGGTAGGACTCAGGAGCGGAGCCTTCAAGTGCCCAGTTCCATCCAACTTCATTACAAAACACACATTTACTGATGAAATTATCGAATCCCCTGGTGGTCCAGTGGTTAAGAATCCACATGCAAGGCAGGGGACAAGAGTTCTACCCCTGATCCAGGAAGGTTCCACGTGCCGTGGAGCAGCTAAGCCTGGGTACCACAGCTACTGAGCCCACTCAGCCTAGAGGCTGTGCTCCACAAGGGAAGCCACTGCAGTGAGAAGCTCCTCCCCGCGAGGACGAGGGGCCCTCGCTCACCACAAACAGAGAACGTCAGTGCCTCAGCGAGGAGCCAGCACGGCCAAAAGTAAATACATGAATACTGCAAAAATGGAGATAAAATTATTAAGGACTTCAGTATGGTGGCTGGCGAAGCTTAAACCTAAGTGCAGGGTCCCTTGGGAGCTGGTGACCCCACGCCATGGGATTGACCACACACTCCAGACACCAACCCTCCATGCTGTAAGCGCCCAGCCTCCTAGGAAGACACAGCTGTGACAGGCAGACAAGAATAGTCTGGTTACCTTCAGGGGTAAGGAGGCGGGGCGGGGTCTCTTGAGTCTCTGGGGCACGATTGGGGCACACTAACTGCAGCCTTGAAGAAGGACCGGGAGCCAGCAGCCTCCGCTTTTCTCATCACCAAGGCAACAGAGTGGGACCTCTGATGTCATGTTTCTCTGTCACTGTGGTTCTGATCCTTACGTTACCTGGGGCTACTGAGGAACCCGTGGTCACATGTTCTCCTCAGGATTCTTCTCTTTTTCTTTCTTTTTAAAAAATTTTTTTCTTGGAGTACAATTGATTTACAATGCTGTGTTAGTTTCTGATGTACAGCAAAGTGAATCTCACACAGACACACACACATGCACACACAAACATGAATACACCCCCTCTTTTAAGATGCTTTTCCCATACAGGTCATTACAGAGTATTGAGTAGAGTTCCCTGTGTATAACACAGGGAACTCTATTAGCTATTAGCTATTTATTTATACACAGTAGTGTGTATGCATCAATTCCAATTCCCCAATTTATCCCTTCCACCCCATCCTTCTCCTTTTCAAAAAATTGGGGCAAAGTATACAAAATATAAAACCAATCATTTTAACCATAAGTCCAATAGCATTAAGTGCATTCACCCCATTGTACAAACCTTACCATCATCCATCTCCAGAACTTTCCCATCTTCTTCAACTGGAACTCTGTCCTCATGAAGTAGTAGCTCCCCATTCTCTGCTCCCCAGCCCCTGGCACCCACCATTCTACTTTCTGTCTTTGTGAGTTTGACTGTTTCAAGTACGTCTGCTAGGTGGAATCTTACAGTATGTTTGTCCTTCTGAGATGGGTTTCTTTCGCGTAGCTTAATGTATTCAAGGGCTTCCCAGGTGGCTCAGTGGTAAAGAACCCACCTGCCAACGCAGGAGACATCGGTTCGATCCCTGAGTTGGGAAGATCCCCCAGAGGGCAATTCACTCCAGTATTCTTGCGTGGGAAATCCCATGGATAGAGGGGCCTGGTGGGCCACAGTCCAGGGGGCTGCAAAAGAGCTGGGCATGACTGAACAATTAAGCAACAGTGACAATGTGTTTGAGGTTCACCCGAGTTGTAACATGCGTCAGACTCTCCTTCCTTTTTAAGCCTGGATGCTATTCTGTTGTGCGTAGATACAATATTTTGCTTATCCATTCATCCATCGATGAAGTTGTTTCTGCCTTTTGGCTCCTGTGAAGAAGGATGCTATGTTCACCGGTACACAAAGCATTATTCTTGAAAGTGTGCATTGCCCTTTGCTAGAGAAAATTGTTTGCAATTCTGTGCCTGCTTCTTTTTCCGCTTCTTTTCAACGTTCAAAGGCCGAGCGGCTTTCTCTCGGTTTGGGGTCCCTGCCTCTCAGCTGCATCTCCGTTTCCTCATCTGTAAGAGCAATGGGGCCTCCAGCCTCCCGAGGCTGTGATGGGGATTAATGAGATTATGTGTGTGGAACCCACTGAGTGTGTCCTCAGAAAGGCCCTGAAGAAACACAGAGTGCTATTATCTCTGCTGCAGAATCAGAAATGCCTCCTGTCCAAATACATATTGTTCATAAAAGTTT
>SJYX01013426.1:183138-211128 GCA_006410675.1 Oreotragus oreotragus
TTTATTTAGCTTTGACGGGTCTTGGTTGCAGCACGCAGGATCTTCGTTGTGGTGTGTGGGCTCCGGGCACACGAGCTCAGTAGGTCCAGCACTCAGGCTTAGTTACCTCCAGGCAAGTGGGATCTTAGTTCCCTGACCAGGGATTGAACCCACATCCCCTGCACTACAAGGCAGATTCCTAAGCACTGGACCACCAGCAAAGTCCCTAAAGTTGAGTCATTTTGCAAGACAAGTATAAATATTAACCAAAAGATTAAAAATAGTATTTCCCTCAAATTCGCATAGAGATAGGCAGTCATTTCCCTTTTTCTTTTTTTAAGCCTGCCTGATCACGTATATAGACTCTACACTCTGCCCAATAAGAAAGTAAGTAAGTAAGTAAAGTCATTCAGTCGTGTCCGACTCTTTGTGACCCCATGGACTGCAGCCCACCGAGCTCCTCAGTCCATGGGATTCTCCAAGCAAGAATACTGGAGTGGGTTGCCATTTCCTTTTCCAGGGGATCTTCCCAACCCAGGGATTGAACCCAGGTCTCCCACATTGAAGGCAGACGCTTTAACCTCTGAGCCACCAGGGAAGTCCCCCAATAAGAAAACTTTCTAATAATTAAGTAGAAAAAAATATTAAGTAGACTTTTTGCCAACAGTGATAGTAAAACATAAAAATTGTAAGAAAATAGACCCTGTCATCATGAAAAATTAAACGATGTTCAGAATACTGATCAGAAAAACAAGGGCCCATGCAAAGGACCACAAGTGATACAAATGTCTAACCAACTGCATGCGAGGATTTCAGGCTGCCAGTGGCCCTGTGTGGGGGCATTGAGGTGGGTTCCTTCCCAGCCAAGACTTTTTCCTTCTAAAATATTCACATATGGTTCTTGAGAGGCAAGTGATTTCCATAGAAACCAGATCAGAGTGTTTTCCTGGCTTAGGGATGGAAACACAGAACAGTTCTGTCTAAAGCCACGTTCTAACTTTTAAGCAAAGGCTTCCTTCCCAATACAGCTGTTTTTCATGGAGAAGCAAAGGGAACAAACATAAACCATTTCCCCCTTTCACACTCCTGAGCCTCACTCTGCTGATACCAGTGGCCATGTCTATCACCCTGGGGCTCCCTGGAACCCAGGGCAGGGTCTTCTGGAAGCTGTGCTGAGGCCATCTCCTTCTTCAGGGGTTCCCAGGGTCTTCCTTCTCTTGAAGAATCTTGTTCAAGACAGGTCAGTGACCATGACTTTGATCCTGCCATGGAATCTGAAAACCTCACATATTTTAAAATTTCTCTCATTTTGCCTTTTCCTTGAAGCCATTTAACCAGTTGGCCATCATCCTGTGTCCATATTCATTTCCCCCAGGACTTCTTCATTTGGCTGCTAATGAGACATTCCCATTTGCTTGCATACAACGCATACTTGCTTTTATTAAGCTGGTTAGCTGGATTTGGTTATAACATTTGGTTTATTTAATTTGATTATCATTATTTTTCCTTGCATGCCTTCGTCATTTGACTATGCTAGTTTCAGGGACACAAAAAGTTCTTTCGGAGACACCTGATGTAATAATGATGCTAAGTATAGCTAATATGCATTAAGCCCTATGTTAATCATTTTATTAGATTTTAATCTTTACAGCTTGAAAAGAAAATGGCAACCCACTCCAGGATTCTTGCTTGTAAAATCCCATGGACAGAGGAGCCTAGCGGGCTACAGTCCATGGGGTTGGAAAGAGTCAGACATGACTGAACAACTGATCACATCTTTACAGCAGCCCTAGGAGGTAAATGCTATCATTACCCTGATTTTGTGAGCGCAGAAATTGAGGCATAGAATGGCTCATTCCAAGTCACACAATAGAGATGGAGCCTGAATTTTAACATAGTCATACCCCTTGGGTATGCATCTATAAGTGCCCGAGTTAAGTCTTGCTTGGTTTTGAATTGTTCATATGATAGGTCATGCTCTGTTATTTTCCCTCTTTCATCTTTCATGATTTGTTATGATTACATGATATCTGCTATACGTGTTATATGTCTATCACCAAGCCATGTCCGACTCTTTGCGACCCCACGGACTGCAGCATGCCAAGCTTCTCTGTCCTTCAGTGTCTCCTGAGGTTTGCTCAGGCTCGTGTCCACTGAGTTGGTGATGCCACAACCATCTCATATATATGTGTGTATGTAATATATATGGAGACTTCAGGTATTCTCATTGCTGTATAATATTTCTTTGTATGAATATTTATGGCTTACTTGAGAGGGTTCAGAATTTGGACATCACAATGTGAGCATCAAAATCTTAGTACATGAATAACAGTCATTTATCCATGAAATTCTCTAGGGAACATTTAGAGGAATACAATTTCTAGTCAATATATATGTGTATCTTTAAATTTATGAGACAATGCCAAGCAGCTTTCAAAAACAGATGTGGCCATTCACAGTCCAACCGTTGATTTTTGTTATTCATTTGTTCACAACAGTGGTTCTTCAAGAGTGGCCCCTGGGCTTCCCTGGTGACTCACTGTTAAAGAATCCACTTGCCAATGCAGGGGACACAGGTTCGATCCCTGATCCGGGAAGATCCCACATGCCAAGGAGCAAGTAAGGCCGTGCACCACAACTGCTGAGCCTGTGTGCCAGGCCCTGGCAGCTGCAGCTACTGAAGACTCCACACTCTGGAGTCTGTGCTCTGCAGCAGGAGAAGCCCCACCATGAGAAGCGTGCACAAGGTGACAAAGGGTGGCCTCTGCTCACTGCAACTGGAGAAAAGCCCACTCCGCAATGAAGATGCGGCGCAGCCAAACACATCACATGTGTCTCCCCCGGTGGCACAGTGGTGAAGAGCCTGCCTGCCAGTGCAGGAGATGCAAAAGACACGGGTTGGGAAGATGCCCTGGAGGAGGGCATGACAACCCACTCCAGTGTTCTTGCCTGGAGAATCCCACGGACAGGGGCCTGGTGGGCTACAGTTCATAGGCTCATAGTCAGACATGACCAAAGTGCCGTAGTGCACGTACACACGTACACACACACACACACGGTGGTCCCTGAACTCGCAGCAGAAGCATGACCTGGCAACTTGCTAGAAATGCCAGTTCTGGGGCTGGTGGTCCTAACAAGTGCTCCGCGTGACTCTGGGGAATGTACACAGCTGAGAACCACTGCTTTAGAGCTCTTCTTGGCCTCCTCCCTCACTCCTCCCCAAAACCACTCAGTCTTTTTCTAGGTGTTGTGGGAAAGTGCAGGATTTGAAATCAAATGGGCAGCCTCTGAGTTTTGGCTCTGTCGATGCTCAGGCTGCNCACAGCAACCTCACTGAATAGAAACTCTGGCTGTAGAAATGGCCTGAGACTTATTTGTAAGTGACATTTTTAGTAGGCTCCAAATTATACTACAAATATGTGTGAATGATATAGAAATAACATTTCTAGTAGATTCAATGGATTTAAATTTATACGAACATATGTCTATGCAGATGATCAAAGAGAACCAGACACCAAACACCTACTTTGAAGGGAAGCGAATTAAGATTAACATATAAGAGAATTTCAGGACTTATTTCATCCCTGACATCTTGTTCTTTCCTTTTTATTTATAAGTAAGGAAACAGAACTGGAGGGTTAAGGCTGGCTAGATGAGAACCTTCTCTCTTCTGACCCTCTTCTACTCCTATTCCAAAACTCTATTTCATCTAGTAAGATGAAAACAATCAGTGTCACCTTAGTCGTGGCATGTGGGATCTAGTTCCCTGAGCAGGGATTGAACCCAGGCTCCCAGCATTGGGAAGCTGGAGTCTTAGCCCCTGGACCACTGTAACTAAAAGATCTCACATGCTGAAGTTAAAGATCCCACCATGCCACAACTGAGGTCTGGCGTAGCCAAATAAATAATTTTTAAACAAAATAATTAAAAAATTCAGTATCACCATAAAAGTCATACAGTAAAATTATCTTTACTTCCAAAGATGGTGAATCTTACCCTTCCTTTTCTTTCCCTTCTTCCCTTTCTTCCTCTAGGGTCTAGAGAAGCTAAGCAGGTCTAAGCTGTCTCATGAAGTGAACCATATATCTGGGACTTCTCCAGTGGTGCAGTAGATAGAAATCCACCTGCCAATGCGGGGGACATGGGTTCCATTCCTGGTCTGGGGAGATTTCACACGCTGTGAGGCAACTGAGTTCATGCACCACATCTACAGAAGCCCACAAGCCCTAGAACCTGGGCTCTGTGACAAGAGAAACCACTGCAATAAGACCACACGCCTCCATGAAGAGTAATCCCTGTTCACTGCAACTAGAGGAAGCTCACACAGCAACAAAGAACCAGTGAGATTAAAAATATATATATTAAAAAAAAAATCAAATGCCTGAACCTGTGTATCCTCTCAAGTTTCACATCACTTTTACACCCCTGATCTCACAGTGATACACATGTTCCCAGTAGAGAAGAGAGTGCTTAATTCCATGTACCCACACTGAAACAGAATCAGAGCAGGTAAACAGAATTGGAGTCTAAAGCCATCAACAAGTCAATGAAAGCCCCAGAAGGAGAATCCAGGCCTTCTGGACCCAAGCATGAAGCTCTTTGCCCAACCACAGTGGAGGCCCAGAGCCTGGTCCACAGGGCACAGAACGCCACCTGCTGGAGGGAGGGGCACCAGAGCATCCTTGGAAGCCCCTCTACCTGGGGCTGGGCATGTTCAGGGGAGACTTCCCTGATGTCCTTGGTGGTTCCCTTCCTTCAACTATAGATAAGGACTCTAACATCTCTCC
Organism: Oreotragus oreotragus; assembly: GCA_006410675.1. Lineage (NCBI taxonomy): Eukaryota > Metazoa > Chordata > Mammalia > Artiodactyla > Bovidae > Oreotragus > Oreotragus oreotragus. The sequence continues at coordinate 187,905 of SJYX01013426.1, forward strand.
TGCAAGCCTACTGTCTATCTGAGCATTGAGGCCAGCAGGACAGGCTTCACAATTGTAGGTTCCCAAGCAAAACGAAAATGTGTAGACCTTTTAACAAAGCAGGAGAAAGGTGCAGTAAAGTAATCAACTATGAAGCCCCTTTTCCTTCTTCGGTAGTCTCTTTTTCTCCATGTGCCATAATGGTTTATATTCACTGTTGTGCCAGCCCTCCCAGGCCCCCAGGACACACTTTGTGACTTGCAAACACATGTGTCCAGGTGCCCTTCCTATCAAAATGATCACTGGACCCACGTCTTGGGTGGGTGACTTCCAGGTACCCTAAATTGCTCTCTGAAAGCTGCCTGGTGCAGCTGCCTCCAGCAGAGAGGCTCCCCTTATATTCTCCGTGGAGATGCCAGCCCACACCCAGATCCTCACAGGGTGGAGGATGGCAGTGATGATTGGGTGGATGCAATAAAGGGGAGGCCTGGGGCCAAGGGCGTGAGAGGAAGGTAGTTGAGCTCCACAACAACAGAGGCCACTGCAATGAAAACCCCGAGCATCTCAAGGAAGCGTAGCCCTCACTCGGCGCAACTAGAGACAGCCCTCCACCCTGGGGAGGCGGGGAGGCTGCGGCGGGTAGGACTCAGGAGCGGAGCCTTCAAGTGCCCAGTTCCATCCAACTTCATTACAAAACACACATTTACTGATGAAATTATCGAATCCCCTGGTGGTCCAGTGGTTAAGAATCCACATGCAAGGCAGGGGACAAGAGTTCTACCCCTGATCCAGGAAGGTTCCACGTGCCGTGGAGCAGCTAAGCCTGGGTACCACAGCTACTGAGCCCACTCAGCCTAGAGGCTGTGCTCCACAAGGGAAGCCACTGCAGCGAGAAGCTCCTCCCCGCGAGGACAAGGGGCCCTCGCTCGCCACAAACAGAGAACGTCAGTGCCTCAGCGAGGAGCCAGCATGGCCAAAAGTAAATACATGAATACTGCAAAAATGGAGATAAAATTATTAAGGACTTCAGTATGGTGGCTGGCGAAGCTTAAACCTAAGTGCAGGGTCCCTTGGGAGCTGGTGACCCCACGCCATGGGATTGACCACACACTCCAGACACCAACCCTCCATGCTGTAAGCGCCCAGCCTCCTAGGAAGACACAGCTGTGACAGGCAGACAAGAATAGTCTGGTTACCTTCAGGGGTAAGGAGGCGGGGCGGGGTCTCTTGAGTCTCTGGGGCACGGTTGGGGCACACTAACTGCAGCCTTGAAGAAGGACCGGGAGCCAGCAGCCTCCGCTTTTCTCATCACCAAGGCAACAGAGTGGGACCTCTGATGTCATGTTTCTCTGTCACTGTGGTTCTGATCCTTACGTTACCTGGGGCTACTGAGGAACCCGTGGTCACATGTTCTCCTCAGGATTCTTCTCTTTTTCTTTCTTTTTAAAAAATTTTTTTCTTGGAGTACAATTGATTTACAATGCTGTGTTAGTTTCTGATGTACAGCAAAGTGAATCTCACACAGACACACACACATGCACACACAAACATGAATACACCCCCTCTTTTAAGATGCTTTTCCCATACAGGTCATTACAGAGTATTGAGTAGAGTTCCCTGTGTATAACACAGGGAACTCTATTAGCTATTAGCTATTTATTTATACACAGTAGTGTGTATGCATCAATTCCAATTCCCCAATTTATCCCTTCCACCCCATCCTTCTCCTTTTCAAAAAATTGGGGCAAAGTATACAACATATAAAACCAATCATTTTAACCGTAAGTCCAATAGCATTAAGTGCATTCACCCCATTGTACAAACCTTACCATCATCCATCTCCAGAACTTTCCCATCTTCTTCAACTGGAACTCTGTCCTCATGAAGTAGTAGCTCCCCATTCTCTGCTCCCCAGCCCCTGGCACCCACCATTCTACTTTCTGTCTTTGTGAGTTTGACTGTTTCAAGTACGTCTGCTAGGTGGAATCTTACAGTATGTTTGTCCTTCTGAGATGGGTTTCTTTCGCGTAGCTTAATGTATTCAAGGGCTTCCCAGGTGGCTCAGTGGTAAAGAACCCACCTGCCAACGCAGGAGACATCGGTTCGATCCCTGAGTTGGGAAGATCCCCCAGAGGGCAATTCACTCCAGTATTCTTGCGTGGGAAATCCCATGGATAGAGGGGCCTGGTGGGCCACAGTCCAGGGGGCTGCAAAAGAGCTGGGCATGACTGAACAATTAAGCAACAGTGACAATGTGTTTGAGGTTCACCCGAGTTGTAACATGCGTCAGACTCTCCTTCCTTTTTAAGCCTGGATGCTATTCTGTTGTGCGTAGATACAATATTTTGCTTATCCATTCATCCATCGATGAAGTTGTTTCTGCCTTTTGGCTCCTGTGAAGAAGGATGCTATGTTCACCGGTACACAAAGCATTATTCTTGAAAGTGTGCATTGCCCTTTGCTAGAGAAAATTGTTTGCAATTCTGTGCCTGCTTCTTTTTCCGCTTCTTTTCAACGTTCAAAGGCCGAGCGGCTTTCTCTCGGTTTGGGGTCCCTGCCTCTCAGCTGCATCTCCGTTTCCTCATCTGTAAGAGCAATGGGGCCTCCAGCCTCCCGAGGCTGTGATGGGGATTAATGAGATTATGTGTGTGGAACCCACTGAGTGTGTCCTCAGAAAGGCCCTGAAGAAACACAGAGTGCTATTATCTCTGCTGCAGAATCAGAAATGCCTCCTGTCCAAATACATATTGTTCATAAAAGTTTCAGCATGGAAGACTGCCTACTGGGCAGCGCTAATCCTCATCAAGAAGATGATTTCTCCAGCCAGGAATTAATAAGTTCTTAGCACATACTAAAATATCTCCTCGGCTGGGTTATTATGCTTACATAATGAAGTTACTTTGATTATAACCATTAATCAAATACGTGTTTCCAAGCTACAGTGGGCTGTGTTTGATGTTAAATTTTAACAAGAATGTCAACATCTCCACTTCTTGGCAGCTTTGCCAGGGCCCCATGACTTGATTAAATGTGTCAGGGTAAAGAGAGAGGACATTTAGGGTTCGTATTACATTCACTCTGTATGTGTTTTCAAGTTACCTTATTGAAAGAATGCTGATTTTTTTTAATTTTTAGTTAAAATATTTATTTATTTATTTAGCTTTGACGGGTCTTGGTTGCAGCACGCAGGATCTTCGTTGTGGTGTGTGGGCTCCGGGCACACGAGCTCAGTAGGTCCAGCACTCGGGCTTAGTTACCTCCAGGCAAGTGGGATCTTAGTTCCCTGACCAGGGATTGAACCCACATCCCCTGCACTACAAGGCAGATTCCTAAGCACTGGACCACCAGCAAAGTCCCTAAAGTTGAGTCATTTTGCAAGACAAGTATAAATATTAACCAAAAGATTAAAAATAGTATTTCCCTCAAATCCACATAGAGATAGGCAGTCATTTCCCTTTTTCTTTTTTTAAGCCTGTCTGGTCACGTATATAGACTCTACACTCTGCCCAATAAGAAAACTTCCTAATAATTAAGTAGAAAAAATATTAAGTAGACTTTTTGCCAACAGTGATAGTAAAACATAAAAATTGTAAGAAAATAGACCCTGTCATCATGAAAAATTAAGCGATGTCCAGAATACTGATCAGAAAAACAAGGGCCCATGCAAAGGACCACAAGTGATACAAATGTCTAACCAACTGCATGCGAGGATTTCAGGCTGCCAGCAGCCCTGTGTGGGGGCATTGAGGTGGGTTCCTTCCCAGCCAAGACTTCTTCCTTCTAAAATACTCACATATGGTTCTTGAGAGGCAAGTGGTTTCCATAGAAACCAGATCAGAGTGTTTTCCTGGCTTAGGGATGGAAACACAGAACAGTTCTGTCTAAAGCCACGTTCTAACTTTTAAGCAAAGGCTTCCTTCCCAATACAGCTATTTTTCATGGAGAAGCAAAGGGAACAAACATAAACCATTTCCCCCTTTCACACTCCTGAGCCTCACTCTGCTGATACCAGTGGCCATGTCTATCACCCTGGGGCTCCCTGGAACCCAGGGCAGGGTCTTCTGGAAGCTGTGCTGAGGCCATCTCCTTCTTCAGGGGTTCCCAGGGTCTTCCTTCTCTTGAAGAATCTTGTTCAAGACAGGTCAGTGACCATGACTTTGATCCTGCCATGGAATCTGAAAACCTCACATATTTTAAAATTTCTCTCATTTTGCCTTTTCCTTGAAGCCATTTAACCAGTTGGCCATCATCCTGTGTCCATATTCATTTCCCCCAGGACTTCTTCATTTGGCTGCTAATGAGACATTCCCATTTGCTTGCATACAACGCATACTTGCTTTTATTAAGCTGGTTAGCTGGATTTGGTTATAACATTTGGTTTATTTAATTTGATTATCATTATTTTTCCTTGCATGCCTTCGTCATTTGACTATGCTAGTTTCAGGGACACAAAAAGTTCTTTCGGAGACACCTGATGTAATAATGATGCTAAGTATAGCTAATATGCATTAAGCCCTATGTTAATCATTTTATTAGATTTTAATCTTTACAGCTTGAAAAGAAAATGGCAACCCACTCCAGGATTCTTGCTTGTAAAATCCCATGGACAGAGGAGCCTAGCGGGCTACAGTCCATGGGGTTGGAAAGAGTCAGACATGACTGAACAACTGATCACATCTTTACAGCAGCCCTAGGAGGTAAATGCTATCATTACCCTGATTTTGTGAGCGCAGAAATTGAGGCATAGAATGGCTCATTCCAAGTCACACAATAGAGATGGAGCCTGAATTTTAACATAGTCATACCCCTTGGGTATGCATCTATAAGTGCCCGAGTTAAGTCTTGCTTGGTTTTGAATTGTTCATATGATAGGTCATGCTCTGTTATTTTCCCTCTTTCATCTTTCATGATTTGTTATGATTACATGATATCTGCTATACGTGTTATATGTCTATCACCAAGCCATGTCCGACTCTTTGCGACCCCACGGACTGCAGCATGCCAAGCTTCTCTGTCCTTCAGTGTCTCCTGAGGTTTGCTCAGGCTCGTGTCCACTGAGTTGGTGATGCCACAACCATCTCATATATATGTGTGTATGTAATATATATGGAGACTTCAGGTATTCTCATTGCTGTATAATATTTCTTTGTATGAATATTTATGGCTTACTTGAGAGGGTTCAGAATTTGGACATCACAATGTGAGCATCAAAATCTTAGTACATGAATAACAGTCATTTATCCATGAAATTCTCTAGGGAACATTTAGAGGAATACAATTTCTAGTCAATATATATGTGTATCTTTAAATTTATGAGACAATGCCAAGCAGCTTTCAAAAACAGATGTGGCCATTCACAGTCCAACCGTTGATTTTTGTTATTCATTTGTTCACAACAGTGGTTCTTCAAGAGTGGCCCCTGGGCCTGCCTGGTGACTCACTGTTAAAGAATCCACTTGCCAATGCAGGGGACACAGGTTCGATCCCTGATCCGGGAAGATCCCACATGCCAAGGAGCAAGTAAGGCCGTGCACCACAACTGCTGAGCCTGTGTGCCAGGCCCTGGCAGCTGCAGCTACTGAAGACTCCACACTCTGGAGTCTGTGCTCTGCAGCAGGAGAAGCCCCACCATGAGAAGCGTGCACAAGGTGACAAAGGGTGGCCTCTGCTCACTGCAACTGGAGAAAAGCCCACTCCGCAATGAAGATGCGGCGCAGCCAAACACATCACATGTGTCTCCCCCGGTGGCACAGTGGTGAAGAGCCTGCCTGCCAGTGCAGGAGATGCAAAAGACACGGGTTGGGAAGATGCCCTGGAGGAGGGCATGACAACCCACTCCAGTGTTCTTGCCTGGAGAATCCCACGGACAGGGGCCTGGTGGGCTACAGTTCATAGGCTCATAGTCAGACATGACCAAAGTGCCGTAGTGCACGTACACACGTACACACACACACACACGGTGGTCCCTGAACTCGCAGCAGAAGCATGACCTGGCAACTTGCTAGAAATGCCAGTTCTGGGGCTGGTGGTCCTAACAAGTGCTCCGCGTGACTCTGGGGAATGTACACAGCTGAGAACCACTGCTTTAGAGCTCTTCTTGGCCTCCTCCCTCACTCCTCCCCAAAACCACTCAGTCTTTTTCTAGGTGTTGTGGGAAAGTGCAGGATTTGAAATCAAATGGGCAGCCTCTGAGTTTTGGCTCTGTCGATGCTCAGGCTGTGCACCGAGGTGAATGTTTACACTCTAAGCCCATTCCTCAGTGGGTGTCATGGTGATGGCTGCCTCAGCAAAGACCCACAGCAAAGATCAAACACATGAAAAGCCCTTTGTAGACGGTGCCAGGTTTAGAATGTCAGTTATCTTCCTCCAGCTAATATTTGCATCCGTGAATTTGTTTTCCCAACTAGATTTACATTCTACCAAGGCTAAAGGGCTTTTCTTTGTATGTATATATAGGCCAGGACCAGAAGGGAAAAACAAAAACAGTGTGTTAGGATGAGGGTATCTTAGAAATTTTAAAGATTTAAACACATTGTATGGAAAACATAGGCAAAACACTCTCCGACATAAACCACAGCAGGATCCTCTATGATCCACCTCCCAGAATATTGGAAATTAAAGCAAAAATAAACAAATGGGACCTAATTAAAATTAAAATCTTCTGCACAACAAAGGAAACTATAAGCAAGGTGAAAAGACAGCCCTCTAAATGGGAGAAAGTAATAGCAAATGAAGCAACTGACAAAGAACTAATCTCAAAAATATACAAGCAACTCCTACAGCTCAATTCCAGAAAAATAAATGATCCAATCAAAAAATGGGCCAAAGAACTAAATAGACATTTCTCCAAAGAAGACATACAGATGGTAACAAACACATGAAAAGATGCTCAACATCACTCATTATCAGAGAAATGCAAATCAAGACCACAATGAGGTACCATTTCACACCAGTCAGAATGGCTGTGATCCAAAGTCTACAAGCCATAAATGCTGGAGAGGGTGTGGAGAAAAGGGAACCCTCTTACACTGTTGGTGGGAATGCAAACTAGTACAGCCACTATGGAGAACAGTGTGGAGATTCCTTAAAAAACTGCAAATAGAACTGCCTTATGACCCAGCAATCCCACTACTGGGCATACACACTGAGGAAACCAGACTTGAAAGAGACACATGTACCCCAATGTTCATCACAGCACTGTTTATAATAGCCAGGACATGGACGCAACCTAGCTGTCCATCAGCAGATGAATGGATAAGAAGGCTGTGGTACATGTACACAGTGGAGTATTACTCAGCCATTAAAAAGAATACACTTGAATCAGTTCTAATGAGGTGGAAGAAACTGGAGCCTATTATACAGAGTGAAGTAAGCCAGAAAGAAAAACACCAATACAGTATACTAACACATAAAGATGATAACGATAACCCTGTATGCAAGACAGTAAAAGAGACACAGATGTATAGAACAGACATTTGGACTCTGTGGGAGAGGGAGAGGGTGGGATGATTTGGGAGAATGGCATTGAAACATGTATAATATCATGTAAGAAACGAATCGCCAGTCTAGGTTCGATGCAGGATACAGGATGCTTGGGGCTGGTGCACTGGGATGACCCAGAGAGATGGTATGGGGAGGGCGGTGGGAGGCGGGTTCAGGATTGGGAACTCATGTACACTCGTGGCAGATTCATGTTGATGTATGGCAAAACCAATACAGTATTATAAAGTAAAATAAATAAATAAATAAAAAGTTAATGAGGTTAAAAAAATCACATTTAAAAGTAAATTCCACTTTGTAGGTTCTAAATGAAGTATTAATAAATTTGGTAAATAATTGTTCAGTTTCTAAGTCAAGGCTTCCCTGTCCTTCACCATCTCCTGGAGCTTACTCAAACTCTCGCCCATTGAGTTGGTGATGCCATCCAATCCGCCCCTCCTCTGTCACTCCTTTCTTCTCCTGCCCTCAATGTTTCCCAGCATCAGGGTTTTTTCCAATGATAAATAATGGATTTTTTCATTTATCCAATGGTAAATAATATGTATCATCATATTGTTTAGAAAACTGACGTCATAGGTTAAAAGAAAAAGAAAGGCTCTTTTAAAAGAGCCAAATTCCATTAACTCAATATGAAAGGAATAGGGTGACAGTCTGCTTACTCTCCAAGATCAGGGTTTTGGGTGGGGTTTTCAAAGGGATGGTCACCACAGGTTGATAGAAAGGTGTGTATGTGTGTGCATGAGTGCCTGAGATCATGTGCACGTGTGTGCATTCTGTAAGTGCCAGAGTGCACGTGTGTATAATCATGCAGGCATCACACACACGTGCATGGCTGTGTGTACATGAGCATGCCTGCACATGTGTGTCTTAGAGGCAGAGAGGACAATTCCTGAGCCCTTGGAGCCTTAAAATGATCCTGAATTCTATCTCCAGAATTTTATGTGAAAGCCAAGGTGGTGTACATTTTTAATAATGTCTGTTAGAAAATAAACACACATTATATATCTTTCTTTTTAAAGAGCTTTCTCTCTTAAAAAGGAAAATATTCAAAGTACTCAGATGGTCTCCTGTCCTATTTTTTCAGTTGTGCTCAAGCAGTGACCGATAGGGAGGTGACGGACGTGCAAGATGGCACCAGCGATTCTGTAGACAGAAAGGCACGTTTCCTGAAGGAGCAAGCAACACAGTTCCTCCCAGCCTTGCCAGAGCCCAAACAACCTGCCTTTCCTCTTTAATTTGAAGTGGAGGGAATTCTCCTCACGTACTGAGCTGTAGGATTAATGATGCCTGGGAATGGAGACTGAATCCTAGCTTGTGAGCAAATGCCAGGATAGGTCCATGCACACGTGCTCACATGCCCACATACGCCTGTGCACACCACTGCCCACCCCCACCTCAGACACCTCAAATCAGCGCTTTCCCCGGCTTTGTGTCCTGGGCTTAGGAACGTCAGATCCAAGCATAAAGTCAGGAAGCCACCACTTGGCACCTTTGCATGGGCATCTTCATTGTCACTGTGCCAGGGGGCATCATTTGGCGTCCCCTGTTTATAGCAGTTGATAAATCTTACCAAGGAAGAAATGGAAAGGCGCAAGGCGTTCTTGGAAAATAGCCTTCCTTGTTAATCAGAAGATACTTTATGACCCAGCAGCTCCCCGAGGGTTTTTAGATTTCAGAGGCTTGTGAAGCAACACATGTAACTGTGCCTCCCAGAGCAGGAGACCAGGCGCTAATTGAGGCACTGACAGCTCTAAATGAAGCAGGAACCCACTAGGAAGGCTCAGCTCCCGTGGAAACGAGCGCTGCCAAGCAAGGCATGCCAGCACATCAGCAGGTTTCATTCACCATGTATCCTTGCAAGTAAGCGCATACTTAGGCAGCCCAACTGGGTCTCTCACAGCCCAGGATCTGAGCAAAACAGCCACAAAAATAATGTTAAAATATTAAAACATCTCCCTTATGAATCTTCCAATTCATTGTCTCCCTAAGTGGATATTTTTATCATCTATTTCTCCTTTCCCACATGCAAAACAGGTATGCTATTGCTTAGTCGCTAAGTTGTGTCCGGCTCTTTGCAACCCCATGGACTGTAGCCTACCAGGTTCCTCTGTCTGTGGGATTTTCCAGGCAAGAACACTGGAGAGGGATGCCATTTCCTCCTCCAGGGTATCTTCTCAACCCAGGGATCGAACCCGTGTCTCCTGCTTTGGCAGGCAGATTCTTTACCTGGAAAGCTCCCAAACAGGTATAGGAAATCTTTAAATATTTCTCAGCCAGGCATATTCCAGAATACTTAACAGCATCATATTCAGCTTCCTGTGATGAAAGGAGGGTGGTGTTATCCTCTGCATCCCCAATGCATGCAACAGGGGCTACAGGTTTTACCTCATTTGACCTTGTGGATTTAACATGGAAACATCTCACCTGTGGACCTATGGAAGCTTCTGGGTGCTGGCAGCAGCCCCTTCCTTCTTCTCAGAGAGCCCCGGTGGCCAGAGGGCCAGGACTGTGACCTCTGAGTCAACTTTCAAATGTGCTTTAACAGTGATGCTCTTCGTAAAATCCACTCTGATTTCTGAGTATGTCCACATACACATAACTAGGGCTTTAGGCAGGGTGTGTGTGTGTGTGTGTGTGTAGGGGCGAGAACTAAAACTCTCTCATCTGAGTGGGTGTATCCCTAGTGTATCCCTAGCAACAGGATATGAGGTTTAAACCCCTGGAAGCTGCTCTGGGGAAACCCGTGTGCAGTGGAGCNGTGTGTGTGTGTGTGTGTGTGTGTGTGTGTGTGTGTGTGTGTGTGTAGGGGCGAGAACTAAAACTCTCTCATCTGAGTGGGTGTATCCCTAGTGTATCCCTAGCAACAGGATATGAGGTTTAAACCCCTGGAAGCTGCTCTGGGGAAACCCGTGTGCAGTGGAGCAGCTCTGATTGCAGCAGCTCATCAGACTTGAGCTGTTCCGGTACCAGGCAGCGGCCGGGTGAGAGCAGAGATGCGTGGGCTCAGCTGGGTGTCTGACTCAGCAGTTTCAGGGAGGGACCCCAGCATCAGCACCCATGAGATAGAGGTGCTACTGCCTGGCGACCCCACTGGACAGAGGAATGGGTGACCCGAGCACCAAACAACATCTCCTGACCCCTCTCATGCAGCTATCTGGGTGTGTTATATCAAAAAGCACAAACGCAATTTCTTATTGCTAAACCAGTATCTTGCTACCCAAGATATTGTGTGTCGCACACATTCTTCCCCCTTGCTTTCCCACTGATAGTTATAACATTTTCAAAACAAATTTAGATGAATACTTGGGAGAAAAGAGAAAAAAATGTGCAAGGTGTGTAAGCCAGAAACAATGAAAGAAAAGTTAAGAAATCTGTAAGTAACAATTTAAGAATTCTACATGGCCATAAACAAGCAAACAGCTAAGCAAGACACAATGAAAAGGAAAACACCAAATTGGAAAAGATACTATGACATATCATAGAGAAAGGATTATCATGTGATAACAGGAATTCTAAATATTAAGAAAAAGCATCTCATCCAGAGGAATGATGTGGGGTGGGAGGTGGGAGGGGGGTGTTCATGTTTGGGAGTTCATATACACCCATGATGGATTCACATCAATGTATGCCAAAACCAATACAGTACTGTAAAGTAAAATAAAATAAAAATAAAAGTTAAAAAAAATAAAAAAAAAAGAAAAAAAAAGAAAAAGCATCTCGAAAAAATGAAAAAGGATACAGAGACTGTCTCTTATACACATCTAGATGTGTATAAGAGACAGTCACACACACGTGCATGGCTGTGTGTACATGAGCATGCCTGCACATGTGTGTCTTAGAGGCAGAGAGGACAATTCNAAAAAAAAAAAGTTAAAAAAAATAATAAAAAAAAAAAGAAAAAAAAAAGAAAAACCATCTCGAAAAAATGAAAAAGGATACAGAGAGGTTATTTAAAAAGGAGAAGTGGGAATTTTAATAAACAAATATCAAGATACTCAGGTTCTTCTGTTATAAAATTAAGCGATCGTTTCTGCCTATGTGAATGCAGGGCAGGTTATAGACTGAACATACAGGAGATGGGGGCCTGGCTCCCATGGAAATGCCAGCTGGCACAGCCTCTTGGGGAAGCTGGTCTGGCCACCTGTGCCACCATTTGGCACCAGTACATCTTCTATCCTGCAATTCCCTTCTGTACTTTATCCTAATAATTGATTGGATGTATGTGCACAGTTTATGTGCAAGGATGCTCCTTGCAACCTTATTTATAGTAAAGACCTTTAGGCACAACATAAATGTTCACGATAATTTAAATAAGTAATTACATAACCACAGAAAGAAATGTTGTTCAGCCTTTAGAATACTGAAAATTATAAAGTCCCAGAACGGTAGCTGTATTAGTTTGTTCGGGCTACCACAACAATGCATCACAGACTAACTACACATTTTTTCTTCTCACAGTTGTGGAGGCTGGAATTCGGAGATCAAGGTGTCAATAAGTTTGATTTCCCCGTGGCCTGCAGTTGGCCACCTTCTCACTGCCCTCCCAGGGTCTTTTCTCTGAGCATACACATACCTCTTGCCTTTTCTGCTTGTAGAACACCAGTCAGATTGAATCGAGATCCCACCCTTATGATGTTATTTAACCTCAATTACTTCATTAAAGTTGGCTCACCAGGTAGCGTTAGTGGTAAAGAACCTGGCTGCCAATATAGGAGACATGGGAGATGTGGGTTTGATCCCTGGGTCTGGAAGATTCCCTGGAGGAGGGCACGACAACCCACTCCAGTATTCTTGCCTGGAGAATCATGAACAGAGGAGCCTGGCGGGCTACAGTCCATGAGGTTGCAAAGAGCCGGACAAGACTGAAACGACTTAGCACACACACATACACTTCATTAAAGTAACACAGAAACATGGTGGATTAGAACTTGAGCATATGAATGCTGTTGTTCAGTTGCTAAGTTCTGTCCAACTCTCTGTGACCCCTTGGACTGCAGCACGTCAGGCTTCTCTGTTCTTCACCGTCTCCCAGAGTTTGCTCAAACTCTTGTCCATTGAGTTGATATACCATCCAACCGTCTCTCAATTCAGTCCTTAACAATATCAATAATACATTATCAATCTGACAAAACTGCCTATAATGCACAACCGTTTTTTGTTCTTAAAACCTGTATTTATGAAATGCTCTTTCACTCTCCCTCTGCTCTGTATATCTATACATCTAACAATATAGTAAATATGTTAACAGGGGTAAGAAGTCACATTCTACTTTATTTCTCTCAGTTTTGTCTGAATCTTTTATAAAAAATGCATTTACTCTTATAAATAAAATTTTCAAAGTACTTTTTTTTATATAATAATACTATTTTAGTGGCTTGCTTTTAAGGGTCCATTAAAGTAGCCCAGGTTCATATGTGAGCAGCACAGTGACCCCATGAAGAAAGGTGAATCAAATATTTTTAAGCTCTGGCTGAGGACACGACCTGGGGCTGCACAGCTGGGCTAAACCAGGCCACAGCTGCATCATCCAGGCAAATCGGAGGCACATCCCTAAGGTTTCTGGTTAGGTGCACGGTCTCCCTTGTTGAACTAGCACTTCAGACATGTTGCTCATTTTTTTCAGGGGGCTCAAAGTGCTACAAACTTTCATATTGCTAAATGGCCAGGGGTTCTCAAACAGTGGGGCGAAACTGGGAAAAAAAGAAACATTTTCTCTCCACCTTTCACGTGAAGGGACTTTTGATTTAGTGGTAGGCATGCTCGCTCAGTCGTGTCCAACTCTTTGTGACCCTATAGACTGTAGCCCACCAGGCTATCCGTGGTATTCTCCAGGCAAGAATACTGGAGTGGGTTGCTATTTCCTTTTCCAGGTGATCTTCCCAGACCAGGGATCGAACTCGTGTCTCTCCTGCATTGGCAGGTACATTCTTTACCATTGAGAAGCTTCTCTTTACCACTGGGAAGCTCTTGAACATGGTAAGGCCACATGGCAAGCTCCCCTGAGCAGGTCTGATTTAGCACCCAACAGAATTCCCTTGGGGCTCATGGCACAGTGATGGAGAGGCAGCTGCAGCCTCCTGCCTGGACAATAGCCCATCCACCCATTCCTCCCTGCTCTTCTCACCCTCTTACTGGAAAACATGTAGCAATATGAAACAGACAGTGCTGATCTCCAGGGAGACCTAAGAACTGTTTGCTGGTAATGGGATGCACCCTTCCACCTCCAAATAAGGAAAAAGCCTTCAAAACAAACAGCCCCGAAGACAAGGTCTGAGTGATTGTGATCTCTTTCGGAGCTCTAAGTACAAGGACGTTGACAGCCAAATGAAGGGAACAGTTTTGAGAAGTTGCAATCAGGATTAATTGTAGAGATGAGGTTCTGTGGGCTCTGAGAGGCTGCCTGTAGCCACTTGGACGATGAATAATTTTCTCCTCCTCTTCCCGCATCTGGGATGCTCTGAGCTGGTTGCTATGGCTGATGAAATGTACCTGCTTCTGCCTTGACAACAGCCTGGCAGGAGCTTGTTAAGGAATCACGGGGAGGGTGAGCGAGAGGGTTATGGAAGGTGTGCAGCTAAGCCTGGACCTGTCGAGGATGATGGCCGGATTTGAAAATAATAAGAAGTAGAAGGGCTAAGTGAAGAACTGTTTCTTACTTTCTAGACACTGTATCAGGAGCGTCTGCACAGCTTCCACATACCTCTCTTTCATCCTCCACTCTCTTGTCCACCTTTCCCTTGCAGATCTCATCTGCCTGGGCTGTTTTGATGATTTAGTATAAAGCCCTGATCTACCCTAATTTCAGAACAGTCTCACATCTCTGGAAGTCAGCCAGGTATTTCCGATGAGATAGTACTCCGTCACGTCAATGTGGGCAAAATGAAATGTGACACTCCCTCCTCTAAAATCTCCGGCCCCATCCTCACACCCAACCTCCACCGCGGATGGATCCCAGGTCCCCACAGCCAATCAGTGACCTGGTTCCTTTCGGTCCATGCTCATATCAAAGCCCCATCCTCACACCCAACCTCCACCGCGGATGGATCCCAGGTCCCCACAGCCAATCAGTGACCTGGTTCCTTTCGGTCCATGCTCATATCAAATCAGATGTATGTTTTCCCTCTCACGACGGGCACCTTACTTCAAGCCTTAATGAGGATGCCGGTACTGGGCTGTTGCGGTAGTGTTCTCATCGCCTTGTCTGCCCCTTCCTTTCCTTCCCCACTCCAGTCTGTTGTAAGTTCCTGCCAGCTTCAGCTTCCGAAAATGCCACTGAAGCAGCACTGAAAAACATGCCACGGAAAATTCAGTATGACGGTTTCTCACCTGCAGTTTACAGTGACTTCTATCTACTCTTTATCTGCACAGACGCTGCATATGCTGCTGCAGACTATGCTTCAGTAACCCACAAATTCTTCTGGTAACCAAGCAGGCCGCTGCACTGCCGCCCACTGTGTGTGCTTCTCCGCTTCGCCATCCCACGTGTGGTCTGGGAACACACTCTTCCTTCCCCAGGCAGGGCTGGCAGGAAGTTACCTTGTCTTGCTGGAAGCTGTCTCCGGTTCTCCAATCTGATTTCCACTCTCCTTCCACATTAAGCATATTTCCTTTTTCCCCCACAAAGCTTTCCCTGGTGAGGACGTCTCTTCTCTGAACCACATTGTAACGTCTGTTCACACATAGTTTGCATATCCATCTGCTGTCTTTTTGTCTTTTGGATCTACCTTTGGGGGCATTATTTACTATGTATTTAATTTTTAGGGCTTCCCAGGTGGCGCTAGTGGTAAAGAACCTGCCTGCCAATGCAGGAGCCAGGGGTTTGATTCCTGGGTCAGAGTGTCCCCCAGAGGAGGGCATGGCAACCCACTCCAGTATTCTTGCCTGGAGTATCCCATGGACAGAGGAGCCTGGTGGGCTGTGGTCCATAAGGTCACAAAGAATTGGACACGACTGAGCACATATACACATGCTACTGCTGTTGCTGCTGCTAAGTCGCTTCAGTCGTGTCTGACTCTGTGTGACCCCATAGACAGCAGCCCACCAGGCTCCGCCGTCCCTGGGATTCTCCAAGCAAGAACACTGGAGTGGGTTGCCATTTCCTTCTCCAATGCAGGAAAGTGAAAAGTGTAAGTGAAGTCGCTCAGTCATGTCCAACTCTTAGCGACCCCATGGACTGCAGTCTACCAGGCTCCTCTGTCCATGGGATTTTCCAGGCAAGAGTACGGGAGTGGGATGCCATTGCCTTCTCTGACATATATGCGTGCACACACTTAATCTGTATAGAATTACAGGGAGTCTGAAACAGAAATATAGACTCACAGAGAGTTGCAAAAATAATTGGGTTTCTCTAAGGACCATGGCAACCCACTCCAGTGTTCTTGCCTGGAGAACTGAACAGACAGAGGAGCCTGACGGGCTACAGTCCATAGGGCCACAAAGAGTCAGACACGACTGAAGTGAGTTAGTATGCACCCACGCACACATAGTCAACACAGAGAGTCACTCCATCACCACAAAATACCTGCTGTTACCTCTTAGGATTTGCACCTGGTGCCACTTACTGAGCAGCTTCTTACTGAGCCGTTACATTGCTCTTCATTGCTGCACTTTTATCATATTGAGAATAAATGTAACTTTTTGAAATTAACTGTTTTCACTAAGCACCTCTTTAAGTTCCATCCAGGTTTTTACATGTATCCACAGTTCTTTTCATTGTTGAGTCATAGTATTCCATTGTGTGGATGAACAAGACTTCTCAACCATTCAACTTTTGAAGGGCATTTGGCTTTTCTGTAGAATTTGGCTTATGATAAATGGAGCTGCTATGAACACTCAAATATAGGTCTTTTTTGGAACATAAGTTTTCATGTCTCTGGGATGAAGATGCAAGAGTGTGACTACTCACTCATGTGGCAAGCATCTGCTTAGTTTTATGAGAAACTGCCAGCTATTTGCCTGAGTGGTTGCATCATTTTACATCTCTACCAGCATTGCATGAGAGATCCAGTCTCTCTTTTTTTTCCCATCATGTGGAATTATAATTGATTTAAAGAAAATTTTTTGCTGCTCTTGTTGATAATAAGTGTGCAGCAAGACATCACATTTTTAACATGCAAACCTATATGTGTCTGTGTTAAGTCACTTCAGTCATGTCTGACACTTTGTGACCCCATGGACTGTAGCCTGCCAGGCTCCTCTGTCCATGGGATTCTCCAGGCAAGAATACTGGAGTGGGCTGCCATATCCTGCTTCAGGGGATCTTCCTGACCCAGGGATCAAACTGCCTGTCTCCTGCACTGGCAGGCGGGTTCTTTACCACTAGCACCACCTAGGAAGCCCCAACAGGTGCACCTGTCTGCTCATAAATCAGGCAATGGGTTGAACATTTCCAAAATTACATGCCCTTTGTAAGCTTTAGTGCTCACTGAACAACTTATAACATCATATAAACTGCATTTTACCTGCAATTTATATGTCTGCAGCTACTGTTGTATGAGACTGAAATTCTGGAACTTTTACCTGAGGGAGCAAAGTGTTCAAGGCAGAGAGAGCAGGGCATTCAAAGGCACAGAGGAGCAGAGTGTGGATCCTGTGAACCACAAAAGGTGGCTCCCTGTACTGGAATGCAGAGAAAATGCCAAGAAGGGTTAAGACTGAGGCCTGGGGCAGCCATGAAGGACCTTCTGGTCCAGATCAAGGTGTGCAGATTTAACATAAAGGAAGTGACAGTCTGTTTACAAATTTTAAGGTGGAATCAAGCATCCATTTTTTTCCACATCATAGTCATCATAGCCCATGTAATGCATTTTATTTGATTATTTTTGTTTGAAATGGAGTTTCTCCTTAGTCTCTGATATTCTTTTGTTAAGTTTGCTGATTTCATTATTTAAGATTTCCATAACCTCTCTACTTCCTTCCTCCCTTCCTTCCTTTTCCTACTTGATTTTATTTTTAAGTGTAGTTTAAAGTTCATAGAAAAATGGAGGGAAAAGCACAGAAATTTATCATTACCCTTCCTTATTTGTAATTCCATTTGATGCGTCCAAGGTTGAAAGCCACGTGCTGAAATCCCTCAGCATTCTGTTTCTTTCACTTCCTGCTTTATTCTAGAAGGTTTTATTGTTTGGATACAGCAGGGGGGAAATGTGTGGGGATGCCTCACTTCCTAGTGTTTGCATGCTCATCTGCACAAGCTGATGAGCTGTAAGGTCTTTCCAGCCAGGAGATGCTCTGACTCCACTTGGCACTTACAGCCTTCTACCAAACGGGGGGTTCAAGGAGTAGCTCTTCCATATATGGGTAAGTAAGGCATCCACCTCAACAAAGGGGAGGGTGACTGCCCAGCACTACTACATGGGCATGGAGCTTGTTCACACCTGCAGGAACAGGTCAGACCTTGAGCTATAAAAACAAAACAGAGATCTGTGCTCATTTCGCTGCGAGTGGTATGAACTCCCGAGCTAATCTCTATATAATCCAAAGTTGGTTTAATATTGTTTATTTTATTCTCAGAGTAAAGATTTCAAACTTCTTTATAAAAAATGAGATGGGGTCCATCTCATCTTATATTTGAGCCACAGCAGTTTATTGAATATTTAGGGCTTTGCAGGTGGCACAGTGGTAAAGAATCTGCTTGGAAATGCAAAAGACAAAAGAGATGTGGGTTTGACCTCTGGGTGGGGAAGATCCCCTGGAGTAGGAAATGGCAACCCACTCCAGTATTCTCGTCTGGGAAACTCCATGAACAGAAGAGCCTGGTGGACTACAGTCCAGGGGTCTCAAAGAGTCAGACACGACTAAGCGTGCAAAAACACAGATGATTAAGAACTGGCTAAGCAAAAACACCTAATAAATAATGAATTACTATTATTTGTCTATATGCTTTACAAAAGGGTAAAGCCATCCCCTTTCTTCTCCTTTTTCTTTTTTAACTTGGATGTTTGTAGTCTAGACTCTCAAGAGAAGGACTCAGCCATTAACAAGCGTTTCATCCCAATATTCCTTCCATAGAATAAGTGATAAGCGTAAGCAAGTCAAGGAAGGCCATGATTTCTTTTAGTCTCCTATCAAAACTATTCCATTTTTTTAAAATGAAATCAGTTGCTTCCTGAAAAACTCTTTAAAATGTCTGAAGGCAAAGTCTGTTTGCTGATTTGAGAATCTTGCTTGAAATCACAGAAGCTACTGATGGTCAACACTTCCTATTAGTCTGTAACCATTTACCAATACCGAATTGGGAGCTGTGATGTAGAAAAAAGCCCACATACAGAGTTAGAGGTAAGGGACTATGAGTGAAATCACTTGAAGAGTTAGTCATAGAAGAGTAGAATTTCATGCCTGTCAGATGGCCCTTTGCTTATAGACGTCCTGGAGTGCCCCCAGCGGATGATGAGGGGCCCCCAGCCCCCAACGACCAGGGAAGCCTATGAATGAGGAAGAAGCATGGGGGTAGGGACTCTCGCCTGGAATTGCCATCCTGCTAGAATATGGCATACGAGATGAGACACTTTGGCAGAAGTAAATGGCAAGTGTCTCTTCCCAGCCGAGAATGAATGTCCTTTGTTTTATTTTTCAAAGTCAGTTTCCTTGAGTGGAAAACAAAGACCTATGGGTCTGAAAGGTGGACCATAACCAATGATGCGCCTCTACATTGGGCAAGGGACCCGTGGATAAATTTCTCTCATGCATCCTGACTTTCTAAAAGAAGACACCTCTTAGCTTTTTTGTGAAAATGTTATGAAGATTTTCATCATTTCATGTTTACTCCCTATTCAACAACTCAGAACATATATTTTATAAATATTTTATCATATCTCTTGATTAATCTTTCCTGATGGCAAACTCACAGAGTCTTGAGGTAGAAAATTTGGAAAATGCAGAGAAATGTCAAGGGGTCTTGTTTGGCATGGGCTGCCATAACAAAATGTGGCAGACTGGGTGACGTAAACAAGAGGAAATTGCTTCTCCCACTTCTGGTGCTAGAAGCCTGCAATCAGGATGCCAACAATGTCAGGCTCTGTGAGGTCTCTCTTCCTGAGATTCTCATTACATCCTCTCACTGCAGAGAGACATTGAACTCCGACCTCTTCCTCTTCATACAAGGACACTGACTCCATTACGGGGGCCTCACTCTCGGGACCTCATCTAAAAGCAATTATCTCCTAAACGTCCTACCTCCAAATACCATCACATAGGGATTAGGGCACCAAAATATGAATTTTGGTGTGACACAAACATTCAGTCCACAGCAAAGCACAAAACTATACAACCTATAACTGTGATTCATAGAGATCCAATCATTTTTAACATTGACATTTCCTCATCTTTGCTATGCTTTTCTGCACATTGGCAAGATCATACCATACACACGTTTCAAATTCTGCTTCTTAAAAGTCTAACTATAACCAATACAATATTGTAAAGTAATTAACCTCCAACTGAAATAAATAAATTTATATTAAAAATAATAATAACTATAACAAATGACTTTCATCTACATTAAGAAAACTTATCTAAACACAGAGGGCTTCCCAGGTGGCACAGTTGTAAAGAATCCACCTTCCAAGCAGGAGAGGTGGGTCTGATCCCTGGGTCAGAAGATCCTCTGGAAGAGGAACTGGCAACTCACTTCAGTATTCTTGCCTGGAAAATTTCATGGACAGAGGAGCCTGGCAGGCTACAGCCCATGGGGTTGAAAACAGTCAGACACGACTGAGCACAGCACATAGGCACATTTACAATTATTAAATAATAATGACTTAGGTGGATACAATACTTTGAAAAAGCATCCCTTTAATTTGGTTATTTAGAGATAAATTTTTATTATTATAAAGAGCTATGTGGGCTTTTTTACATAAATCTTTGTCAACACTTTTTAATTTCTTTGCTGTGGATAACTAAGGATGAAAATTGTGGATCAAAGAGATGAAAAATTTATGGCCTTTGTTATATGATGTCACATTGCCTCAAAGACATTTTCCTGCCAAACAGTATATTAGAATGCATATCTTTGTGTATCTCTGCTAACATTCCATATTATCAATTTTTTGTTTCCCTCCATGTTTATTAAGAAAGGCAATACTTGGAAGGGAGAGGATTAAATAGGAGTTTGGGATTAGAATATACACACTACTAAATGTAAAATAGATAACCCAAAAGAACCTGCTGTATAGCACAGGGAACTATACTCATATTTCTTAAAAACATAATAGAAAAGAATCTAAAAATGAATATATATATGTATAACTGAATCACTTTACAGTACACCTGAAATTAACACAACATTGTAGATCAATTGTATTTCAATAAAAATTTTAAAAAGAAAAGCAAAAAAGTCAATGCTCAACACATTGTGAAATTAAGTGAAATTCTTTCTGGATCATATTCTACTTTATATACAGCATATCTTTTGTGAATAAGTACTAATGTCAGTATGTTGAATTTTGTTTTATTTAGTTATATAAACCAAATCATATTTTTTGGATGTGCTTGGTACAGATCAGACATAAATTTTCATTCCCTCCATAAAAGATACTTTATAGTTCTGGGGAAGTCCAGCTTAATGCATCTATTGAACAAAAACTCTTGGGAATCATCATCATGTTGCTGCATCCTGGTCTCCTCAGTTCAGTTCAGCAGTCAGTCATATCTGACTCTTTGCAACCCCATGGACTGAAGCACGCCAGGCTTCCCTGTCCATCAGCAACTCCCAGAGCTTGCTGAAACTCATATCCATCGAGTCGGTAATGCCATCCAATCATCTCATCCTCTGTCGACCCCTTCTCCTCCTGCCAACAATCTTTCCCACCATCAGGGTCTTTTCCAAGGTGTCAGTTCTTCACATCAGGTGGCCAAAGTATTCAAGCTTCAGCTTCAGCATCGGTCTTTCCAATGAGTATTCAGGTCTGATTTCCTTTAGGATTGACTTGTTTGATCTCCTTGCAGTCCAAGGGACTCTCAAGTGTCTTCTCCAACACCACAACTCAGAAACATCAGTTCTTCAGTACTCAGCTTTCTTTATAGTCTCCTAGTCACATTTAATAATGAGACACAGGAAACTGGAATCACTTGGTTAATGACTAAAATTTTAATTTTAGTTAAAAGTTAATGACAAATTTTTTCTAAGAAAGAGTTATAAACTCTTTACAGAGTTTGACTGACTTCGTTTTTATCCTTATTTTATCTATGACATGGGAGACTGAGCAACATTTATTTGTCTTTCAGCATTCCCTTGGTGTTTCACTCTCATCTCCTGGAATTCTGGAGGCAGGTGTTGGGTACCAGGTGCTCAGGCAAGATGGAGCTGATACTTACATGTAGCTAGATCCCTTCCTCCTCCATCTGCTGCTCTCAGGGGCTATTTGTGAAAAACAGTAAAGTCAAGAATCAGAAAAGTTTCACGTAAGCTGACTATGTGTTGTTGTTCTTCAGTCACTATACTGTGTATGACTCTTTGTGACCCCATGGACTGCAGCATGGCAAGCTTCACTATTTCCTGGAGCTTGCTCAAACTCATGTCCATTGACTTGGTGATATCACCCAACAATCTCATCCTCTGCTGCCCACTTCTCCTTGTGCCTTTGATCGTTCCCAGCATCAGGGTCTCTTCCAGTGAGTGAGCTCTGTACATCGGGTGACCAAAGTATTGGAGCTTCAGCTTCAACATCAGTCCTTCCAATGAATACTCAGGGTTGATTTTTCTTTAGGATTGACTGGTGTGATCTCCTTGCAGTCCAAAGGACTCTCAAGAGTCTTCTCAAGCACCACAGTTCAAAAGTTTCAAATCTTCAGTGCTCAGCCTTCTTTATGGTCCAACTCTCACATCCATACATGACTACTGGAAAAACCATAGCTTTGACTAGATGGACCACAAATGGACCTTTGTGGGCAAAATAACATCTCTGCTTTTTCACATGCTGTCTAGCTTTGGAGCAAGCGTCTTTAATTTCATGGCCACACTCACCATCCACAGTTCAGTTCAGTTCAGTCGCTCAGTCGTGTCCGACTCTTTGCGACCCCATCAATCGCAGCACGCCAGGCCTCCCTGTTCATCACCATCTCCCGGAGTTCACTCAGACTCATGTCCATCGAGTCCGTGATGCTATCCAGCCATCTCATCCTCGGTCGTCCCCTTCTCCTCCTGCCCCCAAAATCCCTCCCAGCATCAGAGTCTTTTCCAATGAGTCAACTCTTCGCATGAGGTGGCCAAAGTACTGGAGTTTCAGCTTTAGCATCATTCCTTCCAAAGAAATCCCAGGGTTGATCTCCTTCAGAATGGACTGGTTGGATCTCCTTGCAGTCCAAGGGACTCTCAGGAGTCTTCTCCAACACCACAGTTCAAAAGCATCAATTCTTCAGTGCTCAGCTTTCTTCACAGTCCANAGAGAGTTCGAGAAAAAACACCTACTTCTGCTTTATTGACTATGCCAAAGTGACTGTGTGGATCACAACCAACTGTGGAAAATTCTGAAAGAGATGGGAATACCAGAACACCTGACCTGTCCCCTGAGAAATCTGTATGCAGGTTAAGAAGCAACAGTTAGGACTGGACATGGAACAATAGTTTAGTTTAGTTCAGTTCAGTTCAATCACTCAGTTGTGTCTGACTCTTTGGACCCCATGAAGCACAGCACACTCTCTCACCCTGTCCATCACCAACTTCCAGAGCTCACCCAAACCCATGTCCATTGAGTTGGTGATGCCATCCAGACATTTCATCCTCTGTTGTCCCCTTCTCCTCCTGCCC